>JAOVVG010000051.1:19404133-19417988 GCA_028566375.1 Leptodoras nelsoni | reverse complement strand
AAAATTAACCACAGCGAGGAAAGCCAGCAGGAAGATTAAACAGGAAAAAGGAGTGGAAGATTCTTTAATCTTGCAGTTACATATTGTGAGGATGATGAGATATTTATAAATTCTGTCTCTTAAAGCATTATCAATTACAGTGAAACTACCAATAGGAAGTGTATGTAGTAATGTACTATGTGACATATCTAAGGTAGTATAATGGGTTTAAAGGAGCACTACAGTCTATAAACCTATTGTTCTTTAACAATAGTCTTCATTCTGAATCGTATTTGAATTGGCCATACCTGATGTTGTACATGCATTTCTCTCCATAGTGGAGCTTGAAGGGTCTCTCCTGGCTGCAGGCTGATCCCAGATTAGCACAGGGGCTGTGGGGCTCACGCTTTATCCTCAACTGCAGCCCGTGGAATGCCACTGTGTACGTGTGATAGACAGAATGACAGAATGAAGCACTGAAAACAGTGACAAAATGAAAAATTCACCAATAGGAGCTATACCAAGACCCTTTAAAAAACAATTTAATAAGTTGTTAAAGCACATGATAGTAGTGATACGTTAACAACATATTAAACTTAATAGCGTTAGTGAACCCAAGATGAAACGTAATTAAATATATCTCATTGTATCTAAGACACATGGCATTTCCTTGTATGAGCGCGACCCACTGAAATTGTATACTCCCTTTTAGCTGTATGTAGATATTGCCCAGACAAGAAGGATATCATTAATCACGTGGCACTCTCTCTCTTTCTCTTTCTCCCTTCATGTTCCCACACCACTCCCATTTCTCATGCCTTAAAGCGCTGTTAAGAGCTGAATGACTGCTGTTAAAGCTCCTGTCCTTCTGAGAACAGATCAACACTAAGTCAGTAAGACTAGCATATTAGCTCTTCATCAGTCTGTACAGTGTCGAGAAGTAACGCGGCACTGCTGCTGTCACAAACTAAGGATGGACTGAGGTACATCAGTTATCAAACCATCTGGACATCTATATATCCATCCAGCTTTCCACTCATCTATCCGTAACAGATAATTAAAGCTGTGAGAGTCTGTAAAAAATTCCTCTAGCAGCTGTCCTTACCATAGCGGAAAATCATGGAGGCTAATTCCCAACCCCCTGAGAGAATTGACCTTTTACGATCATTGATTGGAGGTTAAAAAAGCACAAGATAAAGACCTCTGACCATGTTGAACAGAGTAACACTCGTTAAGCAGTGGCTCCATGGCCATAATTATGAGGGTGTAATGAGGGTGGAGATGCATTATTACAGCTGATTATGATGGATTCTGCCTCGACCAGCCACAAGATTTCAATTTCACTAGTTTTTACATTACGTCTCCTTTTCCTTTTTCTGAGCAAACATATTATTGTACAAACTGTCTAACACAATTAAAGGATAGATAAAATGCATTGCCAAGGGAAAAATAAACAACGCATTTAAAAAACTAAGGTTATATTTTTATTGTCATGATCAGTACCATGGAGTACTGGAGTGTTATCTACTGTAATATCAGTACATCAAACCACTAATCAATTTATTACAACTGGAAAAGAACAAACCATTCAAAAATCCAATGCCATTTTCATTACGATAATATTTGCAGATTATTTTGGATGGGCCAAAAACACGAACCACTTAAAGTACAGGAAAATACATCATTATAGATTTTAGTCTGAGGAACAAAAGTATATGAATCAATACAAAATGTATTTGCTCTTCGGCGCAGCTAAACGCTATTTTCAGCGGGGGGACGTCATGCGTGCAACTCTTTCAAGATTGCAGCAATTACAGACACATTGATTTCTCTTAATGGACGGCATTATGAAGGATTTGTCTGTGGCATTTGCTGGTATTATTCATTTCCTTAAAATTTGGAGGATCGTTTTAAGAACTGTAAAGACTAGGAGATTTCCCATTCACATTTCCCATTTCCCATTGTTCTGTCAAATAAAATAAGCTATAGTCACAATGTATGACATATAATAAAAAAATTAATCAATAATAATAATAATAAGTAGAAGAAGAAGACAAAGTTTAAACATATGTGGGTATATAACAAAATATTAATTATTCATTTGCACGTTGATCTCCTGACATGGGTGTCTTACTTATGATATTAGCACAGAGTAGTCAGAAAAACAGTGTACATGCTGAGAACTTTATCCATCACTACTGCTTAAGGGCTGTCTATATTTTTCATAATAATGAAGTTATATTGAAGCAAATCTCACATTTATTAAAAACCATGTTATGAAATAAATTAATAGATAATGATATAGATAATGAAAGGTCAATTGTTAAGTTCTCAGAGCTTCCCTTATTAAAGACAATACCATAGTGTATACTGTGAACCTCAAGGCTGCATATCAGACTATTTTTTTCCCCCTACAAACCGAAACATCAACAATTCCAAGCATTTAGTTTTAGTTTCTCTCAATTCCCTCTAGTTTATTTTGGCTCTGTGCTTTGTGTGGTTGTGTGCTGAGGCAAAGTGAGCGAGAGGGGCTGTGCCAGTGCAGACACATATGGGAGGGCTGCATGCTAGGCTGCCTGTTCAGGAGCGCCACAACCGCGCCCTCGCCCTCCCACCATCTGCCCGTCCCTCCTCTCACGCTCTGCTCTTCCCTCGCCTGCATCCACAAATGCCAGCTAACAACGCTGAGCCGGCTGAATGACAGTGCACTACAGTGCACGGCAATGCAAAGGGGACGTGTATTTAAAAATACACCAACCACCAGCTGGTTCAGTACAGTAAATGCACAGTATACTCCATTGTGCAGGTTTATAAAATGCGAAGCAGTATTGTATACTGAAGTGAGGTCACACAATGAATCCCTGGCTGTTATAAATGCTGTTATTGTCCTAACTGTTTCATACTTTACACCCAACATAGGGGCAAGACATCCTGATTTAACTCATCAGGAGAAATGCAGCAGGTTACAATAGTCTCATAAGCAACAGTATTGTTTGACGCATGGTGGATTTCTGTCACAAGACAAAGCCCTCTGTTTTTTTTTTCAGCTGTGTGTTTTGGCTTCTCTTTAAGACATAAGCTGGCCTCATACCCCACTGTGCCACACTCAGTCCATGCCACTTCCGACACTGGCACTGAATCCGCTGATCTCCCTGAGCCAAGTCTACTTCCTATGGCCATTTAAAGTAGTACCGGAGCTAGCTACACGCATGCACCACACAATGTATAAATCAGTCTTACAATCTACATACAGAGTTAGCAACAAACTTCCACGGAATATTTTACTAAACAATGCTCCTACCGTTTTATTAATATGCAAATATTTCAAATATCTTTTGTTCAATGTAAAACACTGACTAACTTAACTGTCACATCATGTAACACCTTGACTAATTTTTGAAAGGCATGGTATTAAAAAGATAAATAAAAATTGATCAGACTTACAGTTTTCACCCTGGAAGTCAGGAACGAACTGCTCATCGTTGTCCGGAACTTGAGCTGAACAGAGAACAGAAAGAAAAAAAGACAAGAAGAAGGCCAGATTAGTTTCTTTCCTCCTTGCCTGTGGCTAACTCGAAGAGTTAACACAATCTGTATTTAACTCATTTCCTCTATTAAGCTCCAATGATTTAAACAGTAATGAATCAAAAATCGTAATCCTAATCATGAAGACATTTATTCATTTATAACATCCTCTAATTATGTCAATAATCTAATTTAGACTTCATTTGCTGGACAGAACGGGGTCCTGTGTGTGAAACACATCCTAAATTTTTGTCAGTCGTGTTCTGAGACAGAATCCGTTGCGTGTGGGTTAAAATCAGCACATCTACAGACGTTTTACATTTTTGAACCAAAACACCAAAAATCCTCGCAACACTAAATCTTCCTTTTTGAATGTATCTACAATGTTTTCTACTCTCCTGCTTTTTCATTTTGTGGAAAATACACATGGACAGCCATGCACCCAAAAAAACACCCATTGTTCACACCGTCTAATTGGGACACGTCCCCACTGGTGAATGCACCTGTACCTGCCGCGCCGGCTCTTCTCCAAACCAGGCATCTCTTCTCCACTGCTGCCTAATGCTAAAATAATGAATCCTTCAATACAGACTGGAATCGTTCATGTTTATGTCGCACACATTTTACACTTTGACTGTGTGTCTGTTTCCCACAAGCCCGATCTGGTGTAAAAGCCAGCGAGGCAAAAAGCTATAGGAGACCTCTGAGCGCAAGGCTATTAGCACGTTCATTTTGGAGTGATAAATATGGATTTCCATTTTCACACCAACAATAACATGTCAGGACACACAAATAAAAAAATATACAAATTCACTGCACTTTAATTTGGTTTAATGAGGTCAATAAGTTTTTTTTTTTCTTAACACACACCCATGCATGCACTTGTGTCTACTTTAACACATATTGCTTGCAAAGTAGTTGACAGATGACTTATCTTTATGGTACAAGCCTGTGTGGTAATAAAGGTGTTTAAAAGCTCAGACAACACTTCAAGTATGCACAGCAACATCGCCATTACGAAATTGCCACCCATCTGACAGATCAGTCCAAATTTACAATGAAAAACAAGCTGATAACGGTCACGTCTACCATTTAGCTCTTATCTGAGAATGAAATAAGAAAGAAAGGAGGCAGACGGAGTACAGGTTAATGCAAATGAGAGGGACAAAAAGAGACAGGGAGAAGGAAGAAAGCTGCAGGACTCAGCAGGGTGAATGAGAGAGCCTGTGAATGAGACAGCTGATCCAGGCAGCACTACTGAGGACGGCCTGGGAGTTGGAGCACTGCCGTCATTCACAGGAAAAAAAAACAACAACAACAAGGCACGCAGTGAAAATGCAGGCCTCAACCATTACACACAAATGCACAGTGCTACAAACACAATATTACAACTTCTCTGTACAATACACGTTAAAGTGTATAGAGGAGTAATACTTTATGACATGAACCTACAACCAAATGATAAATTAATTATTTATTTTTATTTATTTATCATTATTACCCTTTCAGAACATGTGTCCCTGTATTACCTGCTTAAAAATACCGTCTTACAAAGGTGTCTTTATTTCCTAAAGAGACTTATAGCTGGCTGCCCTGGCAAAAATGACACACGCATGTCAAATGACCGCCCAGTCACCTCTTTCGTCTCTCGTGTCGGAAATACAGTCTGTCTCTCATACGTCTTCCTCTTCTTTTCCAATTACCTGAGACGATAAATCTCCGAAATGATTCCAGTAGTTCTTCGTTTTGGTTCTAATGGACAGGAAGTCGTCAATTAAATCTATCTAAAATTTGCCTACAACCTCTGGCCACCGTGGCTGACTGATGTAAGACAGACTGAATTGGGTTTGTCACTATAATCTCTAAAGCAGTGGACATTTCTTCTTCTTTTTTTTTTTAAATCCCCATCTTCCTTCCTGAGGCACTAAAATATTTAAATGATGTCTTATTCTTTTAAAGGGCCTGAGGTGGAATCGCTATAATCACACTGGCACTGAGGAAAGTAAAGTATCCTCAAATCTATTCCTAAGCGAGCTTCTCGGTCGAAAATTCTTTAGCAGGACTGTGAGGATTTTTTAAACGTGTTAAAGAATACATGACGATGGTCTAAGGTTATCAAATATTGAGATTCTTTCACACCTGCATGGAGTCATATTTTAGTTGGTTTGATGGTAATGTTAATGTCTTTATACACATTTTATTACATTGACCATTTGTGAAGCACACAATAACTGTAGAGTCTATTACTGTAATTCACCAAGTTAATAATAAAAGTTAATAATACATGAAAAAATGTTTTTTTCCCTAAATGTCACGACTTAATTATTAAATGTGCAATTCTGATTCTTGATGGCTAAAAAATGAAATCCTAAACACCAATAAGAACATTAAGTTAACTGCTTGTTTCATGTACAGCAGAGACCCTAAGCAACAAAGACGTAGACTGTGGAAATGCGTCCCTAATGCAAAGCACTGGTACTAGTTTTACAAAACTACTTTGCATAATTTTAATGTGACAATCTATTTTGTTTATTTAAAATATGCACATAAAAGATGAGCTTGACCTTCTGGGTCAAACTGCAAGGAAAAATATTAGAAATCCCAACAATAACTTCTTGCAGGTTTTGATTCATATTCATGCATGAGAAACTACTCAGAAATATTTAAGGCAGTTCTCGAAAATAATATAAGAAATAAGGCGTTGCTTAGAACATAACTGTGAATAAACGTTCCAAATTTAAGTTACTGAATTCTTACAAAAGTCTAAATCTATAATAAAGCCTTTAAAATCTTTTTTTTTTTTAATTCTATTTAAACGTTTGTAAAGACTGGTATAGATCAGCCATCTAACTTTTTTTTGTCTGGCATGAATTTTGCTAAACAATTTTGTTCCCAAATCAAGCAAAATATAAGTTTTCGCAAAAAAAACCTTCTCAAAAGAATGTAAGAATCTTTTAGTCAACCGATAATAAATGCAAACCTTCCAATTATACATATTTAAGATTAGCTGCTTTTATTACTATACTACTATAGTAATGAATAGTACTATACTATACTAATAATAGTACTATAGTTTGGAAATTTTACTTCTTAAGATTTTTCTGAATTATATACTGAATTTATTCAAGGACATATTTGTTAATGTGCCAGAAATATCACAGAACAACACACACACTACTAACCTAAAGGCCGGTGCTGCAAGCAAGAAGGAAACAAGACGCTGGCGCTCAGGTCCTGAAGCATCCCGTTACACCATAACAAGCATGTCTTTCCATCAGAAAAAAACTCAATCGATTCAGAAAAGTAAAAAGAAAAAAAAAAGAAACCGTAAAGGCTGCGGCTCAGACTGCAACCCTTCTGAGCATTTTCAAAAGTTGTCCATTTGTCCAAAAAGTGAAAAAACTCTTAACATGCAGCACTGACAGCTGTAGATCTTTAGAAAGATTCATATATAGACACTATAAGAGGATGTAAGGGAGAGAAAGACAGAAGCAGAGAGAGTGTGTGCGTGTGTGTGAGTGAGAGAGAGAGAGAAAGAGAGAGAGAGAGAGAGGGAGAGAGAGAAAGAGGTGGTAGTGGTGGTGGTGGCTCGGCTGCCTTAGCGTTTGCCAAAAGCGGGGGAGAAGAGAGTGAGTGCGATCGCAAGTTCTCCTGGTAATTTGTGATGACACTCGCAGTAGAAGCTCCTCGGTCTCCCTCTAGACTCCTCTGCCTCTTTAATGTATGCATGACACATGAGGTGCCTTCGCCACACACGCATTAATTGGACTGCATATTAGGCATTGTAACTTGAGGCATATTGCTTCCCCCTCCCCCACCGTATCTCTCTCTCTCTCCTCTCTTTCTATGTCTTTAACACAAAAGTGCTTGTTGATCATCCAGCCAACTATAGATGACTTCAACAAGGCCAAGCTTTTAACACAACACACAAAAAAAACGCTTACCTTCTGCCAGCCAGGTCTCCTGAAGTTGGCTGAGATCTTGGAAAAGCTCTGTGACAAAGGACGGGCATGCAATCAGAAAAACGGCTGCAGTGACAATCTGCTCTTATTTTACTTCAGACTTCAGTTTGACCATTTTTGTTCAACAACACACACCTCAGTCTGGATCAGAGAGCTGGAGGGGCATGTTGTGAAGCTTCTTCAGAGGCATGTGGTTTGTAATTGAGATTTTACAGCACAGAGTGCAGGTGGAAACAAGCAAATTGCATTTTGTGAAATGTTAAGAAGCCGTGAAATGAAGATTGCCTCTTTCAGCCACCCCCCTCTACATGTTCTGTGCTTACCCTCAGTGTCCAAAGCCAGGTCAGAGTTAATGAATTTCCTTTTCTTGTCTCTTGCCAGTCTGTTATTGCATGCCTTTCCCTGCGGATTTGAGAAACAGACAAACAAATCCATTTAACCCAGATGATTATCCCAGGGTCCTGGGGCTGTGGTGTTAATTTTGGATAGAAGTGACAGAAATGTTTTGTTTCTTTTTAAGATATTCGCTTTAAAGAGATATTAATGTGTAAGCTGTTCACTGAAATACACTATGAATAGCCTACTTTTGTGTGTATCTGTAATGCAGGCAACCAGGCAACATGCAAACTTGCAGGATACTTACATGTGCATGAAGGAAAGGCACTCGCTGGTCGTAAAGTGTGTCCATTCTGCAGCAGTGTGAACTCTGATTCTGGGAGATCTGAGTGGAGCTGCGGGTTAACTGGAGCTGTGCGTTCAGTGCGCCGTCCGATCAGCGCCTGAGCTGCTCTGAGAGGATGGCTTGATGCTGCTTTAGTGGAGAGGGAGGGAAAAAAGCATGAATGAAGTGCTCGAACCCGCAGAGAAGGTCCGCTTTCAGACGCTCCATTCACTAAAAGGCGTAGAAGCGTGTAATGTGGCGTTCTGCGCCCCGCGCGCGGTGCGTCGCTCAGCGTCAGCGCGTCTATAATATCTCGTATGTCCGGTCCGTTTCCTACAACAGGTCTGTGAAGCAAGTAGGACAAAGTAACACTTAAACATTACAGCTGAATGAACACGTTCAGGTTTGAATGAACTCTTGGAACATTGGCTAAACCTCGCAGGTTGATGAGCGCAGCTGTTTATGTAACATTCGAGATTTTACGCGACGCAACAGACTTTCCGGACTCACCGGTAGAAGCGGAAATGTCGCGCTTGCCGTTATGAAGCGCACCGTGTTGTATCCACGCGATGAACCAAGGAAAGGCGCTCAATCCCCGCGCGCGCTCTCACAGATTTCGGCGAACAGGTCCGCGAGAAACTCGGCCTCCCTTCAAAGCCGCGCCGCCGCTGCGCGTTCTCATTGGTCCCGAGCGCCGCGCTGCCAAACACCGGAGCTCCCCTTCTGCCCTCCACAGTGCTGTTTACACTCCTCCAACACGACCAGGGCAGATTTACACAGATGTACACGCTGTCATGATCACCGGTTTTTGGTTATGATTTTTACTTGGAGTATTTTTTTAGTTTTGTACACTTTAACAAAAAACATCACTGAGGTGGCACCATCAAGGGTACATCTTACATCCCTTTAAAATATAGGCCAATCTTTTACCATTAGATGTGAAGCATACCTTTGAATATGCTTACATATAATATAACATAATAATATGCCATAAACCATACATATTATATATTTTATGTTCATAGGTCAGACATGATGGTGTCCTACTGTAAATGTTGCTAGAGACTTATTCAACAATCACAGTAATGCCAACATGGTAGCATTAACCCAGACCAGGTCATACACCCTCAGTGTCATATAGGCTAAACCTTATATATCATATCATACACTTTTCCTGTAGTTCAATAATAGCATCGCATTAACATATTGAACCAGATCCAGAATGAACGTTTTGTTCTATCTGACATTTTTTTAAAACAAGCAATAGAGCAATTCTAGCTAGGTAAATGAAAGTACTTACTGGAACATCCACACAAACTCAGGAAGAGGCCTTGCTCTTTGGTTCGCACATACACACGCATAGGTGTCGGACATACAGTATATATACACACATAATCACACACAGACAATGCTTACTACCTCATTGCAATTTGCACTCTCAGGTGAATTGACCTCTAAAGTTCAGTCACTTTATCTATGCACAAAGTACTTTACTTACTTTCTAGATTTATTCTTTCATGTCTTTATGTCTTTATGTCATGGTGGCTCTGTGTGCTCTCAATTGCCCCTCGGGGATAAATAAAGCTATCTGAATCTGAATCTGAATCTCTCTTAGCCAGGGCATGATCTGTGCAAAACAGGCTTCATATCTTTCAGCCGTTTGATGGTTCATGGTGATGAGGCTCTACACGGTTGGTGTCATTGCAGTGGGTAATGTTGGAGCTGTCGAAGTCTTGACACAACTAATGTGGGCTTTTAAGTCTTCATAGTCTTTACTTGATTATATGTTCATACAATTACCTCAAAAGAATAGATCCTGTTTTTCTAATACCTGCATCAAATGCAGTTCACTGTATTGCTGTTGCTGTCAAAAAGTCAATATTTCCTCACCCCCTTATCTGTGAAATGCCACTTCTGCCTAAATTTTCTTTTAGCTGTCCTTCCACCATACTCGTTAGTTTTTCTTTTTGGTTGCTCTATTCTGGCAACGTACTGTCACATACTAGCAGGCTCTCTTAGCAGTTAGTGTGTACAGCTAGGTTTAGCTCAATGCAATGCTGCTGGTGCAAAACGTGATGTCATCATTACTCTTGTGTCAAGCTGTAATAACAATGAACACCAAGGGTCAATCAAAGAATTGCAAAATATAGTCAATAAACTAATATGTTGTAAGGATGAAAGTTTGTACTGAAACAGGCCTTTTTTTAGCAACCTGCCAATTGGGAATGAACTCATTTGTTTGACTTGCCAATGTAGATTTTTCATTGCATTTGGCAAGTGGCAAGGTACTAATTTTGGACCCTACATTCATTTTTTTCCACACAGCATTTTCCCCTTACACAATATCTTAATGCACATATATCTAATCAGCCAATCACATGGCAATAACTCAAAACATTTAGGCATGTACCACACTGAGTGCCACTCCTGCCAGCTAAGAACAGACAAATGAGGCTAGAATTTCCATGGTCTCACCAAAATTGGCCAATAGAAGATTGGAAAAACATTGCCTGGTCTGATGAGTCTCCAATTCTGCTGTGACAGTCAGATGGTAGGGACAAAACTTGATGTAAACAACATGAAACCATGCCTTATATTAATGGTTCAGGCTGGTGTGGTGGTGGTGTAATGGTGTTTAAACTGATAATGAAAATGATATTTTTTTGCACACTTTTGGCCTCAACTGAGCACCGTTTAAATGTCACAGCCTACCTAAGTACTATTGCTGCCCATGTCCATCCCATGTCCATCCCACTGGCTATTTCCAGCAGGACAATGCACCTTGTCACAAAGCTCATATCATCTCAAACTGGTTTGTTGAACATGATAATGAGTTCACTGTACTCAAATGGCTTCCACCATTACTAGATCTCAGTCCTATAGAGCACTATTGGGATGTGGTGTAATGATTACATGATTTTCGGTGGGCAGAAGTCAGCATAAGTTAGACCAGTAGAGACCAGCTTGTTGATACGCAGCCCCATATGCAGAGAGCTGCACTGCAGTGCATGTTATTACACCATTTTTTTTATTATAACCAGCATTAACATTTTCAGCAGTTTGTGCTACAGTAGTTCCTCTGTTGGATCAGACCAACTGGACTAGCCTTTGCTCATCATGCACATCAATGTGCCATGATACCCATGACCCTGTGGCACATTCACTGGTTGTCCTTTCTTGGACCACTTGGTGGGTACTAAACACTACATACCAAAAACACCCAACAATACCTATTTTGGAGGTGCCCTGGCCCAGTTGTCTAGCCATTACAATTTGGTCCTTGTCAAAGTTGATTAGATCTTTACACTTGATATATATTATAAACATATTACATATACACATATTTCCTGCTTCCCACACCTCAACTGATGAGACCTCACTTGTTCATTTGCTGCAAATATACCACACCACCCCTGATGAGACTTGTGTGCAGTGGAAATCAGGGCAGGATGAAGGGTAATGGGTACAATCAGCTGAGAGCTACAAAAAAATTAATTGCCTTTGGCAAAGTGTTATAGATGGAGCCTGTAGTACAGCAGTTCACAGTCAAGGCCTTGAAGCCAGCTGCATGTAATCTGAGCACAGAATTTTGTAAGATCAGGGCAAGTTGCACAACCAGAGTCAAGATGAGCAAAAGATAATGTCTTATGAGCAGAATGAGAGAGAGGAGAGCAACAAACTCTGTGTTGTTGTCATCAGCCTGCACAGGAGCAACAGTACCATAAGCCGGTGGAGCAGCAGGTAAGGATAAGCAGCACATGCAGTCAGATGGAGCATCTGATATAACTGAAAGACATGAGATGAACAGACCATCTTGAAATAGGTATACCAGCTCACCTGAACATATTTCAAGCGTGTTAACGCTCAGTGGCAAAGAGAGTTCCAGACATGAACATCACAGTCCTTTTATCCTTGTCTAGGCATACTTGTGACAATATACGACCTAATCGATAGTCTGATGTGTCTGTGAACACCAATAAGTGCAAAGTGGGATAAAACCAGCATTTTTTTCCCTGCATCAAAGCTAGCCTGTGCCTTATCTGTCCACTGTCAGTCACTGCCTGTCAGTCACAGAATGCATGCATTTATTCCAGCAAAATAGCATGATTTGGCAGGAACTTGGAATACTCTGCCTGCAGTCTGAGGAAGGGGTGGCATTGGCAATGGCCTGTATTTGCTCAGTATCAGGAAGAACCCCATTAGCTGAGACAGTATGCCCTAGGAAAGGCAGGCTGGACTGGTGGAAACAGAACTTCTCTTCAATAACCTGCAGGCCAGCAGATTTCAGGCAATGTAAGGCAGCTTCAAGGGCTTTGTTGTGGGCAGACATGCCACAGCCATAGACTGTGATGTGATTCAAGTAGTTCTCTACCCCTGACAGGTCAGCGAGGATGATGCACATCATTTTCTGGAATGCAACATGCACTGAAGCTAGTCAGTAAGGTACAATGCAGAAATGGAACAGTCAGTTATGGATGATGAATGCTATAGGGTCACTGTTTTCATGCAGAGGTACTAGGTGTTGGTCAGTTCACTTGTAGAGAAGACAGTGACACCTTTGAGGTTAGACAGCAGTCCATACATATGGGGCAATGGAATGACATGCACAATGACTGCATTATTGGATCAACGTACTTCCAAATTTTGCCTGACTTTCTCTGTGTGACAAAAATTCACTAGACCCGTCTTGAAGCATCAGTGTATACAATTAGGCCAGCTGCTAGCAAAAGATTCAGCTCCTCCAACACTATGTTTCTAACAGACAGAGGCAGATGGTGAAGTTTTTGGCACACTGTTTTTAGATCTTTTTGTGTTGACCCTTCTTTTGCAAGACTTCTGCAATTCACCCTGGTAGGCTGGATATCAGCTTCTGGGCCAAATCCTGACTGAATGCAACCCATTCTTGCCTAATCAGTGCTTGGAGATTTTCACAATTTCTTTGTTTTTGTTTGTCCACCTACTTTTGAAGGATTGACCACAGGTTCTCTACGGGAATGAGATCTGGGGACTTTCCTGGCCATGGACCCAAAATTGCAATGTTTTGTTCAGCACACACTAGCACTGGAGGAGGAGAGGTAGTGTCAGGAGGCAGAAACCTGTTGTGTTCTATGTGCACTTGTAATTCTGTCAATAGATCCTGCCCCAAAAGTCGAGTCCCATTAATAGATGGAGAAGAAATACAGATTATTAGATATGCTCTTCCACCAAAGAAATGTACACTTTGTGCAAGCAGGGACTGCGGCAAGACTAGCTAAAACAGCATAAATAAAAAGAAGTGCCAGAAGGCAACGCAGACATGAGGGAGCCCTGGGACATAAAGCACACACCACTCCACTGTCAACAAACCTGAGTGAATGTTTGAGGGTGGGGGTAACAGCATCCAAACATCCCAGTTTACCAGAACACTCTATGCCTACGAACCCTCCAGGTCTGCACCTTTACCTAAGAGAAAGGCTAGTGACAAAAGGCTTGACTATACAAATAAGTTCAGCCTAGACTTAAACACTGTCCCAAACACTAATTGGAAGGCTGTTCCATAATTGTGGGGCTTTGAAAGTCTTCAATATCCTGCTGTGGTCTTCAATTTCCAAGGTACCAACAGAGAACCTGCACCTTTTGATTAAACTAGGCATGCAGGATCATAACAGACTAATAGTTCGCTCAGGTAATGTGGTGCAAGACCATTCAGTGCCTTAAAGTTTAACAGTAATATTTTATAATCAGTAAG
>JAOVVG010000051.1:19280387-19297746 GCA_028566375.1 Leptodoras nelsoni | reverse complement strand
CACTAATTGTTGAAGCTTTGTAGGTGGAATTCTTTCCCATTCTTGCTTGATGTACAATTTCAGTTGCTCAACAGTCCAGGGTCTCTGTTGTCGTATTTTGCACTTCATAATGCGCCACACATTTTCAGTGGGAGGTCTGGACTCCAGGTAGGCCAGTCTAGTACCCACACTCTTTTATTACAAAGCCACACTGTTGTAATACGTGCAGAATGTGGCTTGGTGTAGTCTTGCTGAAATAAGCAGGGACGTCCATGAAAAAGACGTTGCTTGGATGGCTGCATATGTTGCTCCAAAACCTGTATGTACATTTCAGCATTAATGGTTCCTTCACACATGTGCAAGTTCCCCATGTCATGGGCACTAACACACCCCCATACTATCAGAGATGCTGGCTTTTGAACTTTGTGCTGATAACAATCCGGACAGTTCTTTTCCTCTTTGGCCCGGAGGACACGACGTCCATGATTTCCAAAAACAATTTGAAACGTGGATTCAGTCCATCTCAGATGAGCTTGGGCCCTGAGAAGCCGGCGGTGTTTCTGGGTGATGTTGATATATGGCTTTCACTTTGCATGGTAAAGTTTTAACTTGCACTTGTAGACAGAGCGATGAACTGTGCTCACTGCCAATGTTTTTCTGAAGTGTTCCTGAGCCCATGTGGTTATATCCATTACAGAATGATGTCGGTTTTTAATGCAGTGCCGCCTGAGGGATCAAAGGTCACAGCCATTCAATGTTGGTTTTTTTGCCTTGCCCCTTACTTGGCAAGAGATTTCTCCAGATTCTCTGAACCTTTTGATGATATTATGGACTGTAGATGATGAAATCCCTACATTCCTTGCAATTGCTTGTTGGGAAACTTAAACTGTTGGACTATTTGCTGCATGCAGTTGTTCACAAAGTGGTGAACCTCACCGCATTCTTGCTTGTGAACGACTGAGCCTTTCGCGGAAGGTCCCCTTTATACCCTTATACCCTTTATCCCTTTATATATGAGCATTCCTCAACTTTCCCAGTCTTTTGTTGCCCCTGTCCCAACTCGGACTGGAATGGGTTGCAGGTATCAAATTCAAAATGAGTGAATATTTGCAAAAAACAATAAAGTTTATCTGTTCGAACATTAAATATCTTGTATTTGTAGTGGATTCAATTGAATATGGGTTGAAAAGGATTTGCAAATCATCGTATTCTGTTTTTATGTTTTACACCATGTCCCAACATGGGGTTGTACATTTTGACATCTATAGTTTTTTAAAGTATATCTTGCAGACTGATATTTGAGTTTATTTTCTTGGTAACATGGCCATTTGAACCCTACATCATATTGCTGCCATAATCATGGTGTTAGTTTACAAGTGTCACAATACCATGTTATCATATCATGGTGCCACCTTCTCATGCAAACCAATTGTAAAAATCTACTACAAAAGTATTACACAGCATTTAGATTCCAGGTTAGAGAGAACTGGTAGTATTTTAAATGATCTAGCAACTCAAAGGCCTCATATAACTAAATAGACAAAGAGCAAAAGCAGTAACACTTCTGTTTAAGATGTCTTGCCGATTCTAGCATATTTGCTCTGCCATAATTTCCTGAGATTTAAAGCACTGGGCTTGTAGCCCTAAGGAAAGTTCTGTTCATTTTGTTAGGGTCAGTCAGATCTGCCATGCCTGTGACTAAAATAAAAGTTCATGTAATCAGCTATAGGTGAAAGCTCAGACATAGACCTGGCATGTGAGTGAACACCTTGGAAATGGCCTATGATCCACTTTCTTGAAAATTTCAACAGGTTCATTTCTCATAATACGTAGTGCAAACACTGTGATCTCCCAAGTGACTTTATTCAAACACCTGCAATTATAGAGGGCCCAGGTGTTGGGGAGTTACTGATTCTCATCCAGTTCACTAGACACAAGGCTAAACTGTAATTTGTCAAATGAATGCTAAAGCACAGACCAGTAAAGAAGTTATAAACAAATGAAGCCTAACATGATTTTAACAACGGAAAGTAAAAATCCAGTCTGGCAGAACACTAAAAAAACACAATTAAATTACATTAATTAATTTACATTGTATTGACTAGTGCATTTGATATATATGATGTTGGTCATGTAGGCGAAAATGGACTTCTAGATCGCATTCTTGGTCTCGCCTCCTCCAAAGTCTCAGTCTTGATGACCCCAAAATCCCAAAATCTTGGTTTTAACTCAGGCTCAACCTTTTAAGATCTTGATCTTGATTTGGACTTGATATAGGTGGTTTTGACCCCATCACTACTTTTAGGCTTATTTCTGAAATTATATCTAGATTATTTTTTCTTGTGCATTAATTGAGGGCTGACATTAATTAACGTAGTTCATACCTACTTTTTTCTACCAAATTCAATTCAATTCCTCCAACAGACCTCCATTAGACCAGCTATTAACAGACCATTCTCAGCACAGCAGAGACACATAACAGTGACCTCTCTGTGTCTGTGAGTGGTGCTGGTACAAGTGAATCAGGCACAGCAGCCTTACTGGGTTTGAAGCAGTGTGGGCTGCATTTAGTGCTGGAGACTGGAGTTATGTCAATATTTGCTTTGGGAAAGTTACGTGCATTCAGAGTCATGTTACTCAGCTGCTTAAGTCCATTTTCTGGCTGCACCTTTCTGATTATGTAAGTCATGTGTGTGCAGTTAACACCTCCGAGGTTGCCAATTTTTTGTGAATCAACCAAGACAGGGTGTTCAGATGTAATACGATGTAACATAAACACAAGAGACGAAACTAAAAAAGACTAATACAGTAATATATGAATGAGTAGATGGCAAGCACAAACATCTGTAAGGAGGTCTAGTATATGCGAGTCTAGAATATGCTGGTGCATGAATAGTTCTAGTATAGTAATTATCACATTAATCACTTAATGATGTAACCAGATACTCAATAAAGGTCAAGTGTGGTACAAAATGCAAACAATGTAGGTAGTAAATGTTAAGTGGTCTTAGTGTACTTAGTATACTTTACAGGCCACATCACTAGATACGTACCTTGCTGGTCCGTCCACCTTGTAGACAGACCAGCCAGACCAGAGCTTAATTTTTCCCACATATACATTGTCTTCTATCAATTTATAAGTGTTAGTTATCTGATCATAGCACTGATGTTGGCTGTGCAGGACCAAACACAGTACCAAGTCACTGCTGTACAGCAAATGTCCCACTTAATAATATTTGCTCAGTGCTGGTCCAATTTCCACTGATGTACATAGTGAGAGATGTACTACAGTCAATAGAACAGCAAATCCTGAAGTGTTCCTTTTATGCAATCGCAAATTACACTTTCTAAAGCAGTGCTTCCAACATGGGGCATGGGAACACCCAGGGGTCTGTGATTATATAAATAACATTCTTATTGTTACTAGCTGCTTTGACTGAAATAATGTCAGTTTGGACCTAGTATGTTCTATGGGTAGAAGGTTCACTAATGGCTATTATAAATACAGTGTCCAATATAGCATTTTTCCCACCACTGGCCCCCAGCCTAGTAGATCCAAGTTTTGCTGACCCTTTGTACATATTTATCTTTTACTGGCCCCTTGTATACACTATATTGCCAAGTGTTCACTCACCAATACAAATCATTGAATTCAGGTGTTCCAGTCACTTCTATGGCCACAGGTGTATAAAATCAAGCACCTTGGCCTGCAGACTGCTTCTACAAACATTTGTGAAAGAATGGGTCGCTCTCAGGAGCTCAGTGAATTCCAGGGTGGTCCAGTGATAGGATGACACCTGTGCAACAAGTCCAGTCCTGAAATTTGCTCGTTACTAAAAATTCTACAGTCAACTGTCAGTGGTATTATAACAAAGTGGAAGCAATTGGGAACAACAGCAACTCAGAGACGAAGTGGTAGGCCACATAAAATGACAGAGTAATGTCAGTAGATATTGAGGCGCATTATGCACAGAGGTCGTCAACTTTCTGCAGAGTCGATTGCAAACTTCATGTGGCCTTCAGATTAGCTCAAGAACAGTGTGTAGAGAGCTTCATGGAATGGGTTTCCATGGCTGAGAAGCTGCATCCAAGCCTTACGCCCGTCTGGCAATCTGATGGACGAGTCTGGGTTTGGCAGTTGCCAGGAGAGCGGTACTTGTCTGACTGCACTTTGCCAAGTGTAAAGTTTGGTGGAAGGGGGATTACGGTGTGGCTGTTTTTCAGGAGTTGGGCTTGGCCAATGTCGACTCAAGTTCATATGCATGTGAAGGCAGACGAGCAATTACTTTTGGTAATATAGTGTATGTTTATATGTGGATGTTTGACTGCAAGCTCCTTCTGTCTGCCTCTTCATTCAGTACTATTATTTTTACACAAACAGCACCTAGAACTAGTAGAATAGGTAATATACCGATTACACAAGGACTGCGATTCACTGGGACTTTCAGCTATTATCGTGACACGGAAGTAAAATGGAACTCAAAGTGAATGTGCAACTCGTAAATCACATTATATAAACCATCACAGCTGGGGAACTGACATGTGATTGTGTTCGGCGGAAACGCTGTCACTGCGCTGGCCAATAACTGGACCGTCACACTATACTGTCCCCGAGCCAGCGGGCCATTGTTTATACTGAAACCTGCATTAGATCAAATATTGCTGCACATATTTTAATAACGGGCCTAATATTTGAAGAGTTGGAACTAAAAAAAGGTTTGAGAAACCGATGTCATATATGTATATATGTGCGTACGTGCCGGTGTTGTAGTATGAAACCGGAACCTACCTGTTGCACATACTGCGGAACCTGCTCTACTTCCGGAAAAGACGTCTCGTTGGGGGACATGAGGTAGAAGAGCATGCGTGTCCCCTGAGACAAGGAGGCAGCGGCGTGCTGCGTGTCTTCCACCCGCGCCATGCTGTGCTTTCAGTGTGTGAACGCTGCTGCTCCTGTGTTTCAGACTGCTCACAAACACCGAGCTGACTTTTGTCCTCCTGTGTGAGTGTTTGCAGTGTGACTCTGACAGATAGAACAGGCTTATTTATCAGGATATATTATCAGGATATATAAAGGGCGCTCTGATCAGACGCAACTCTGACACTGAACTCTGGATCTGAACTCTGGATCTTCTACTTATTAAAACTAGGGTTAGGGTTACACAAGAATTGCCTAACTTCACTTTACTCCTATGTAAAGTGCATATGACAGGCTGTAAAAAGGAAAGTAAGAGAATATATCAATCAATGGCTGTAATAATATATAATAATAATGATGATGATGATGTAGATTCAATACCACTTGTATCAGATCCTATTAACCCCTGAGCACCTTTTCTGACTGTTAAAATTGCTGTATGTAAAATCAATTAACTCCTTAAACATCTCAAATGTGTAGTCTATTAGCCTAATACACGTTTTAGTCTTAGAACTATAAATATAATAATTTTAATAGTCATTGATAATGATCTTCACTGTTATTGCATCAGTAGAAAAAATGAAAAAGAATACATTTGTGGATTTAGATTATCTTCTGGTGGTTCTGGGCACCCATGTTATCACAGTTCTAGGGCAAGCAACCAGCAATAGAGCAGCTATAAGCTCTGCCATGAATACTGACAAATTCCTAAGACAAAAGTCCAATTGATTTGGACAGATTTTACATCATATCGAACCATTTTCTTTTTATTCTGGTTTCACCTGATTTGTGGAACACACACACACACACACAGAGCAAGCAAGCGAGAGAGAAAGCATGACAATGCTTGGCTACATTATAGAAATACAAAGAGTTGAGAGAGTTATTATAAATCAGTCTATTCTTGTGTGTAGTACAGTAAGAATTCACAAATATTAACAGAACACAGCACTTGTTATAAGACACTGTGGCAAAGTTCAGAAATAAGATAAGATGAGAAGTTACATTAGGTTAAGGTAATTAATTACCTATTGAAAATACCATCTAAAAACGGAGAATATCATTTATTTTTCACCTGTGCCATGTATAAAACTTTGTTTGGATAGTTGGTCCACAGAGGATTTATAGAATATTTGTACCATTAAACTGTTTGTAACATTCAGCACTCTAGTGTTGTCTGTAGATCCATAGAGTATATGGGATGATTCATGAATATACCTGTAGAGTATTTGTAACATTTCACCCGTTTGGTTGGGTTTGGCTTGGGGTTAGGGTTCAATTTAAAATGTATATACATTGTTGGACATTTATATAGCAAAGGTTGCTATCGAAATGTTACATGTACTCTGCAAACCCTCTGTGCATGAACACTATCCAAATAAGTGTTACCATATTGTGAATTAAAACGTAAGAACTTCAACTTCTATTTGGAGTCATTACCTCATCGCAGGTCATGTCCTGAAGGTCACAAAAAGAATGCATATCCTGTTAAGGTACATTGTACAATTCAGTAGGAATGTGTGGGAGGCAGAATCTCGGCACATTTCGGAGAAGCGTTAGGTGGGTAGGCCTGTTTTTTGGCTCACACCATTCATATAATATTACTTTTCCTGTTAAAGAACACTGCCTCAAAACAAAAAAGACTGGGTTACAGAAGTAAAATCCTGTAATAAAGTACACAGTGTACCACAGCTCAGACCTCAATGATACCGTTAGATTTAACCAACATGCTGACACGTAGTTATACAGCCATGCACTTTTAATTTTCACTGTTTTCATCTATGCAGTACTCCCATGTGATACTTCCTTCACATTTTTCTTTACTGTTTATTATTCTCCTTTTTGCCTTCTCTGTTTATTTTTTATGTTTCTGCTAATTGAAACTAACCACCAAATATCCATGTGGTTCTTGTGGCCGACACGCTCAATTCCACGTCTCAGTCGGCAAACCTGTGTTTAGATATTGTGATTTTCTTGACCAATTAGGATGCATGCTCACACTGTGGTCAGACAAGTTGGATCCTATAACAATATCTCAAAAGCGCTTTTGTAATAGAATATGAACCGTTTGCACCCTTTCTTTTAGGCCTTTGGCAGAAGTCCTGACCCGGCCAAGAGGAGACATTGAGTTTAGCATTTTCTTTGGTGCTAGTGCTTTGCTGCTTCCTGAATGATTTATTCATGTTAGCCATACTCCTTGTCCTGGCATATATTAGTCATGATGAGACACAGACAGAATCACACAATGCAGTCAAAATCCATTTGCAGCAAGTGTTAAAGCAGCTTTTAACTTGCCACAGATTGAGGAAACCTCTTGATCATGTTTTATGCCCAGTTTGCAGACAAGACTACAGTCTGAAAGAAAAGCAAGCAAAATGTTTATTTATGATGAAAAGAGCAGATGTGAGATGGGTGGTAAGGAAATAGTCATACTGATATTTACAGAAATTTTAAACTTAAAGTAAAAGGGGTTATTGCTTCTCCCACATGCTGGTTTGAATCCTAATTTGTATACATTGAGACTTTTAGAATATACAGTAGAAAAAAATTGATTAATGGTTTACAGTGCAAACCTAAAGCATAGACCCACATTATAATACAAGGCACAGTTCATGGAATGTTCAATATTTTGACCAAATTAAAAATAACATTTTAACACTAAAAAGTCCCACATTCCTTTTTATAGTTAAACCCTGTAGGTATACAACATATTTATACTTCTCAAATCTTACAATATTCCATTTGTAAACTTAGTTTAACTGTTCATTTACAGCAAGGCGCCTTGTGGTTGTTGTTTTTAATCGTAAAGCACATGCACATATTTTGCATAATCATAAGTCTTTTAAAACATGTCATTCCTTTGTACAAATGCGCATGTATTTTGAGCACTGTCATTCAGCTATCAGATACCAAAAATCCTTATAGGAACATTCCCTCTAGTCCTCTAGGTCTTCCAGTTGTTGTTTGTGAGGAAGCCCTGGGGATAAAAGGTCCTGGACTGCTGACCCACTATGTGGCTCCTCTTCATAAATAACAACTTTGATAGCACAGTATGACAGGATCCCAGGTTCGCATAACAGGGGAAAATCAGACAACTTCATATCATAATTGAGCATGCTCCGAGCTCTGATCACTGTCATGGCTGTCCTCGTTAATCAGTGAGTCTGCTCTGTGGTGGAGTCCGACAATGCCCGAAAACTCAGAAGGCAGCAAAGTCCCCTTTTTCACATGCACCAGTTCTTTCTCCCTCGCCACCACCCCTTGTTGTCCACCCTTCACTCGCTTCCACTTCATTCGTCTGTTCTGAAACCACACTTTCACCTGGAGAGGGGGAAAAACAACGGTGAATATAAGCACCAGACTCACTTAACTCTAGGACAGAAGGATGAACAGTGTGTTGGGGCATATGGTTGCTGATGAGTTTTCATTTTGGCATAGTATGCTATGACAACTTCCATGACTCACTGACCACAAGTAAGCTAATAATGCTTGGTCAGTGCACAGTTGCTCGACTTGTCGGCACGATCGCATGACTATGTGCTATTTATTTCTACAGGTTGATATGCAAAATTTTAAAATATTCCCTGTTTATTGCTATTAAAAAAAACAGCAGTGAGAATAAAGAAATTCCTAAGACTTGAAAAAAGCCTTTCTGCCAAAAATCTAGATTTCAGCAAGGACCTGTGTGGTTCTAAAAATTTTGGCAAATATGGGTGAAAATACTAGTGCATCTCAAAAAATTTGAATATAGTGGGAAAAGTACTTTTTTTCGTAATTTTATTTGACAGTATATATATGCCATGTATCTTTGGCTTAGTTCAGCACCTGCAACCACAATCATGGTTCAGACTGCTGACTCGACAGTTGTGGAGAAGACGATCATCAACACCCTCCACAAGGCCACAGAAGGCCATTGCTGAAAAGGCTGGCTGTTCACAAAATAAATATCCTAATCATCTGCGATACTGGATTTCTGCTTTTCATCAGCTACAAGCCATAAAGATTAAAATGAAAAAAAATGCTTGAAACATGTCTCTTGACATGCAATGAATATAAAATATATGAAAATTTACCTTTTTTAAATTAAATTAGGGGAAAAAAAGGAGCTTTATCCACTATATTCATTTTTTTAGATACACTAGTAGTATATTTATCAGACCAAGTTCAACCTTATTTTTCTATGGAGCAATATAAGTCATGGCAATAGATGTTCATGGATGCCCCTGTCTAGTTGGTGCTCATTTGGTAAGATACCACCATTACCCCAAATGGACTGTTTCCATATTAGCAATAACAAATTGCCAGAGTGCATCTGTTCAGATGTATCAAATGCTTTCGTTATTTCCTTTCTTGACAAGCAGGGGCCCTCATTTACATTTCCCAGAATGATGACTTAGCAGTTTCTTAAATGGCCACCACTGTGTGAGGCAGGCTTCACTGGTCATGAGTGTTCTCATCAGTGCCTGGGGGATGGATCACACCAGGCTAAAATTAATTTTTGGTGGCTCATGATGTGGATGACGAGAGTCATGTGATGTGGCTCTTATCCTGCTGCACAAATGTTGGTGTTTATTCCTGGGCAGCAAATTCAGTCCTATCAATTATAAAGGATTCCTCAGATAGTGATAACAAATAAACCCAAATGACAGCATTCAATATTGATCATTGTTGATGGTTGTTTTGTCTTCTTTAGACATGTACTATGGTTACAGACACAACAAACCTAGCTTGTTGACATATTTTAGAACCACCTAGTCTTGGTAACACTGGGGTTGATGGTGTGTGTGTTCTGTGTGATAAATCTTGCCATATGATTTGCCACTTAGGGCCCTTGCTGTCAGCCATGAACGACGACTGTTCTTAAAATACATCTGCAAGCTTTGCACTTTTGCCCACAGCATGAAGAGTTCTCCACGTCACTCCTGACAAATTTGAGTACTTATTACGTCTTCTTAGTATCCGGTGCGGCAGTCAGTTCTTCCAAAAACGTAACATGAGTAAGGTAGGACACTAGCTGTTGCAAATATAATTACAAACACATTATGACTAGTGCATGGTATTGTTACTCTTATTATTATGTCATTTGTAGCTTCAGCCTCGGTGGCTGCAGTAGAGTGATAATTTTCCAGAGATTTCATGGCTTACTTCAGTGGTTGCTGGTTCACACAGGGATCACATAGCGAGAGGGGTTTTGCTTACACTGTCGTGTGGCTAGGTTAATTTATTTAATGCTGTGTGAATGTGACCCCAGAAAGGGTGCCTAAATCTGAGTCTTCAGATGTCAAACCCTGCCAGCTGTGCTATAGAGCCACTGAGGCCTGGCAAGTTTTTGATAAGGAAGAATAATTGGGACTAGATTTCTAGTTTTTTTTAATGTTTTGCAGAAGGTTTTTTAGAATAAATGAAACCAAGATGTTTGCTCAGATCTATTTGGATATCTCAATTTCCCACACACCAATCAGACTGTATCAAGATATTTATTTGCCTACACAGATGGCCTTCCTACGCAGAACGATTTGGGAGATTGTGCAGGAAGTGCCTAACTACATGAGCATATCCTTTGCCTGTCTCTATTTCTTCACTAGAGCCTGATGACAGGACCTTGCTGAAACATCTGGAATAAGATAGTCCCCATGATAATCTCTCTCCATAACCACAGCAGCACAAAGAAGCACACAAACTGAATACTAAATTCCAACCATGCTAAAAAACGAAATAATTCTGATTGTTCAGGCTTGAGGTTGCATGTCGTCATACCTGCCTTTCCGTCAGGTCCAAGTTTACCGCTATTTCATAACGCCTCAGTCGGGTCAAATAGTTGTGATGGGCGAATTCCGCCTCAAGCTCCCGGATCTGTTCTTTCGTGAAGGCGGTCCGCTCCTTCCGGGGCTTGCTACTCGTGTCTGATTTGTAATTTCCATCCTGGGACTCTGGTGGGAAGCAAAAGAGAAGGAAAATATTTGATATATAAAAAAAGAGTTTCCACTTCTATATCACAAGACATTAATATCTTCTCAGAAACTGGTGTAAAAAAAGATTTCTGAGATTGTGGTTGACATAAAATGCCATCGTTAATAAAAGTAGGGCAGGCATTGCTGTCTTTTATAGCACTGGCATTCTCAATGGTGATGTTTCCTATCCTGGCTGGTTGACCTCTCACAATGTGTTCACTCTTAACAAAACCCTTTTCCAATGTGGAGTTCATTTGTCTTCCTCGTAATGAATTTGGGGACCTTTAAAGTTTTAATATGGAAGAAAACAGCTCTGAATAACATGTAAAAATATGTCTCTTTCGTTTATTTACCTCAACATTTTACAGGCTTCTTTCATATATGACTCATAAGCAATAATACATTTCAGTTGGCCTTTTCTCTCTTTTTTACAATTCACTTTGTATTCTCATGCCATGACATGAAACAATCCTATATGTAAATGTATAATTCTGTTTATGCTTTAAGATCCTTTATTATTTGGCTATTGAGTTAGTATTTATGACAAACATTGGACTGGGAAACTCCGAGCAAAAGACGAAAAGTCGTCCCAAGAAATTTTGACCTCTGCTGTTTTTACACCGCAATGAAGAAATTCGGTTCTTGGTGTTTGTTTTATTGGTAGAAACAGAGAACTGTTTGCCCTTCTCATGACTAGACCTTGCGGTATGTTTTTAAGGCTATGGCTCAGTGGCAAATTGCACATCAAGGCAACAAAACCTCCGGTCTGTGCTAATCCAACTGGCAATCCTAAACCCAGCTGTAAATAGAGCCCACTTTAACAAGGCCCCATCCACAAGCCATGGGAACAACTCTGCTATTTCAACACACATAATTCCAAAAGGAACTGATTTCAAATACTATTTTCGGGTGAATATCACTTCCTACCACGTTTGGCTACATGGTGAAAGTGTGCAATTTTAAATGATGAAGAGTAGAGTCCAACATACATGCTTTAGTTAGTTGTAAATTCATAACAATGTGCACTATTCTATTTCTAGAACAAGGTACCAATATCGATTAGGGGTATTTCTTAAGTATAATAAAAAAATTCTAATTTTTTCATATAGCAACAACTAAGTAATTAGACAGGAAAGTGCACTTTGCATTCTTACTGCAATGACTATTATAAGGTCCAGTCTACAACAAAACTACTGATTTCTTACACCATTTCCATTCTACATGGCCCATTTCATCAGTCACATTTGTCTGTGACCTCTGTAAGTGCTCGGAGTGGTCTGTAATTTTAGCGGGCCTTCTCTGGCTGCTGGGCGTCTGGCTGCATTTGGCTCTGATTGAGGCCTGGAGAAATCCAGTTACTGTGGGCTAAACACAGCCATTGTGGAAGAAGAAAGACTAACATGTGAAGTTGTTTGTGAACAGTGCCACAACTTAAAGCAACTTTTCCCCAGCTTTATGATGCAGTGGCTACACCGCAGCAATTAGGCCTGCGCCTTAACTTTCATCTCACTTCAAAAACACAAGCAGCGCTGGAAAAAGCCAAAAGTGTAGTGCTTGTGCTGTGACAGTCTAATCTGCCTGTGGATGATTTCTGAAGCTCTTTGGAATGATTTAGCATTGATTTTCTCTTTAATTACAACGCATAGTGACATAGTGTCATTATTACTGAGATTAATTTCAGATACAAGACATTAACCCAAATAATATGTCAAATAGTCATTTGCTTTCCGTATTTTTTCTTTCTTTTTTTGTGTTGCATATGGTTTTAGTTGCCCAGCACTGAATTCCGTTTTGAAGAAGTAAAGATTTATTAAAGAAAATCTGACACTGTAGTGAGCATCCAGATGTCCCAGTGTGGAAATAGTTTATTTGGCCTAATATTATGCTGACATTCAGTACATACTCACTTGTTCAAGCCTTAAATCATTTCTTTTTTATTCTTACTCCTCAGCCAAAGTGGGTTATAATTACTTTTCAGCATGTAATAAACTATACATGTTATTTCCATGTCATGTTATAGTTACTTCACTTTATTCATGTCTCTATTTAACAAATGCAGACATAAGGACAAACAATATAAACTTTAAAAAAAATGTATAGACCAAAATATGCCTATAAAAATCAGGGGAAAAAATCTGGTTGCTAAAAGTGACAAAAATGAACCAAAGTCCATGATGCTAAAAAAAGTTTTAAATACCTTGTAATGAAAATCTGCTTCTTTACTAAATCCCTAAAAATAAAAAATATAGAGAGACCAAAATAATGACATTGCGTGTGTGTGTGTGTGTGTGTGTGTGAGAGAGAGAGAGAGAGAGAGAGAGAGAGAGGTTAAGGCCCATTTTAAAAAAAAAGGTCAGTAGTGTTACTGAGTGAAAGCGACAAGCCAACCATTACACTTCCACAGGAAAAATATTGAATTTTGCAGTTGTTGTCTTTGGACTGTCTTAATGATTAAGTCACATATAAAAGATGAAACTCAGTCAAAAATAATTAACTCAGTATCTTAATTTACAACACTTTTCTTCAAGACGTTAGGATTTATAAAGTGTAATGCTATAGGTCAAACTATAACATTTCAGCACTATTTCAGCATTTCGTAGGAATTGAAACTGAAGCATTACACAGTTCCTAGCAGCTAAATTGAATGTGATCTTAATTAGGCTGCTGTCACAGCTTTGAGTTGAGCGGTGCATATTAGAAATTCTGCTCAATAATTACATTCGGTTCCCTAAAGTACTATTAGAAGTAACTATTCACAGTTGATAATGTGAGCAGCCATTTTTCAGGTATAATTCTGCTGTACGACATGCTGAACTACAGGAGAGCAGCGACGGTCATGTCGGGACGACGACACTCAAGTCAATCAGTGCTCAAGTGGTGTCCTTTTACCTTCAGCAACTTTATGTACAGCGTGACTAATGAAACGGACAGAGGTCCAGGAGAGCGCTTGTAAATGCAGAACAACTATAACTATATATAAATCCACAGTAAATTATAATGATTTAGATATGCAAATAAACATACAGTATAATAAATCTATATCTATATAGTGAGAAATTGACCTAGATATTGTCAATCCAAAATGATTTTTCACCTAATCTATACAAGGATATTTTATGCTGGAATTTCTTTCTGGATTTTAGATGGCATATTATAATTGACATTAAGCATGGTAGATTTATTTAAGAAAGGTCGTGATTAAACACATATTTAAACAGTGGTTTAAATATTAATTTTGTGTCTGTCCAAATAGTGTTTCTAATGCATATTTGTTCAATTTCTAATGTTATTAATGTTAGATTTGTTATTAATATTAGCTCTACATGCATAGATTTCAGCCTGGAGTAAACAGGAATCACAATTTACTGTTTCTGAAAACACCTGCTGCCACATTTCATTTAGTATCAAACTCTTATATGAGCTTAAAAAAAAGTTGAAAGTCTTAACTTCCTATTAATTAATTGTAAATTAACTTTTTGATGTAAAAAATGTATGCTGCTAAAATAAATGTATAAATAAAAAATAAATAAACAAGCAAATAAATTAAAGTAAATAATAAATCAATAAATTAAACTTTTTAGTTTAATTTTCTAGTTTCTCTAAGCACCTTAAATATCATTTCTACTTTTTTAAAATGACATCACAAAATATTAAAACAATAAAATTCTATTTTATCTAGATAGTGCCTTGCAAATTAACTTTTTTAAATACAGAATCCCTAATTTTGTGCTCTGCCCAGATGAAACAGATGGTGTATAAAGTGAAACATGCGAACAGTCAAATGCCCACACAGAGTTATATTCTGGCCTTTGCTCCTGGCTCTATTCAAAATAATTGCTTCTCTGCGTGTCAGCCAACACCTACAAAAGTTCTCTTGCAAAAATACGGCTCCACATTTCTGAGCAGCAGGAGACTAATTTTCCAAAAATGCTACTACAAAACCCTGTCTGAATAATCCCACAGCCTGCTACAATGTGTTAATAGCCATTGAGTCATGAAGGGAAACGTAATGTAGGGAAAGGCTGCTGATCCTCTGAGTTTCTTTTTTATGATAAATATGTGTGTATGTAAAAAATTATTTTATACATATACCTAACAAAAGTTCAGTATAGTACACAGAGATTTAAGTGAAACAGAATGTTTCAGAAAAAAGTTCTTCACCAGCTGTGTAAGCAGAGTGCTTCTGAGGTTGTAGTAAAGCCAGTGGATATTCGAAATATATATCGATATATATATATTCAGAGTTCCCAAGAAGAATCAGTCTGTAAGATTTTTTCATATATGCATATTTTATAGATCTATACATATTTGATTATTATTATTATTATTAATATTATTATTATTATTATAATTAATAAAAAGCTTCATCAGTATTTAGAGTACACTTGAACATTTCACAATCATTAAAGTTCATATTTTATTATACACTAGCACACTAAGCTAAACATCTAACTTCATACAGTCTCTTACCTGAACTATCACTTCTTCGCTTTCCATTCCTCTTCTCTGCCTCTGCTGGAGACAGTGTTTGATGCCCAAAATCCCCACCAGGCAGACAGGAGACCCCCGAGGGCATGGCTCCACCAAGACTGGGTGTACTAGCACAGAGACTCGGGCCACCAGGTACCATATCTGAAGAGCCCGAGTCCACTCCTGCCATTCCCAGGCCTAAACGCACATTGCTATTTGACACACTGGATATTTGGGGTATGTGCCAGCTGCCTTGCTGCGGCTGTGGCGTTACAGGGTGATGTTGCTGGGTAATCGTGGGTCCACGCTGGTGTCCATGCCCTACAAAGAGCCCATCCTCACCCGGGTAACAGCTGACCACACAGGAAGGAGAGGAGGACGAGGAAGATGAGGAGAGGTCAGGGTAGGCTGAAAGGTGCTCGGAGCGGCTGTGCAGGGCGAAGGCCGGGTGCAGGCCCTGAGAAGGAGTGTGGGGCCCGCGCAGGCAGCCGAACAGCGTGTGATCCATCGTAAGCAAAAAAATCAACCCTTCACTAAGTTTATCTCCGCACAACCAACACAACAAATGTCAACAATTAGTAAACCAATTCCCACTCCTTCATAAACGATGTCCTGGAAAAAAAATCAAGAGGTATTGGTACATGTGTGCATGTGCCTGTGCATCTAAGCACGCCCATATGTGTGTGTGATAATCCAGAGTGTGCGGTGAGCGCGAGCTGCCAGGCGGCGTTGGGTAAACAGCAGCAGCTGAGCCGAGCAGGAGCAGAAGCTCAGATGACGGCCTGGAGGAGAGTGCAGAGGAGATGGGAGTGGTAGGAGCTTCCTGCCATTGCTCAGAGTTGGGGCTATGGGCTTTGGGCTATAGGCTGGGGCTTCCACATGCATGCTGGGCGGGGAGCCCATGCAAGAAGGGGGTGTTATAAATAGAGTTGTAATGTGAGAGGGAGGCTGGGTCAGAGAACCCATGCTGCCACTACTGACCACATCCACATGACAAACCCAGTATAATATACAGTGGGATAAATGTACGGCCATGGCTCAGGAAGCTCATCTCCAACCTCGTGATTTTGACCTGTAGTGCCCTCTCTTCATCCTTGTTTTCTTTTGCTATTATTTAAGAATGGGGGATAAGCAGTAGAGGGATGTGGAAGCCAGAAGGAAAGCATGAGTGTTAACACTCAGTTTGGCGATATTCCCTACCCTCTTTCCTCACTGTAGAGATGATTTACAGAGCAGGGGATTATTCCTGAAGCCCTGCTGACTGTAAATATTCACCATAAAGAGACAGTTATTAGCACAATCTACACCTCCGGTGATGACCGTGCCTGAAACCAGCTTCAGAAACAGATCTGCAGGAAAGAGTAAAACAATGAAAACACCGATTTGTACACTCTGCTACTCTTTTTAAATCTTAATATTCATATACAGTATTCTCTATATTCTATATTCTACAGTTTGTTTACCACTGCACTCAATAACATATATCAGTCTTAAATCTTCCATTTTTATGCAAATGAGTTTTTCAGATGTGTATATATTACAGATTAAAATATGCAACAGAAAATATGTTACATTTTTATATCTTATCACTGATTAACATATCCAACCATCAAAAGCTTAATTTAAAGGTGTTTATTAGAGAAACAGATTTGAGTGAATCAGTGTGAAGTCAGGGTAATAGGGTATGAATTATACAATGGTATTTTTCCCCTTGTGTGATTGACCAAGCATTATACAACATTGTTTGATTCAAATTTCAAGACTAAGATCACTAGTTTTTTTTTTTAATGAAGGTTTTTGTTCATAGAACTTTTCCCTTAATGATGAAAGCATGTGTAATAAAGGAGTTAAGTTAAGAAAGCATTATGTGGGTGTTCAAAAGTTCTGACTCAGCTGCATGTGTCATTTTTCACTTTCAGTAAGTGTTTTATCCTGGTCAGGGTTACAGTGGATACGGAGACTATCCTGGAAACACTGGACGTGAGGTGGGAATACACCCTGGATGGGACGGCAGGCCAACGTAGGGTACTATACACACACA
>JAOVVG010000051.1:19232559-19251162 GCA_028566375.1 Leptodoras nelsoni | reverse complement strand
ACTCTTCAACCTCCCAGGAAAAGTCCATGGTAGAACTATGGGGTGGAGACTCCATTCAGTAGTTGAACCTATGATTCAGGACCAGGGTGTGGAAAAATGGAGCAGCCTTTTACTCTTATACAGCTTTGGGAGGGGTCAGGGTAGTATGCTAATCCAGTCTATACAAGGTGTGACAATTTTATTCCCAGAATGGCCATGTAGCCATGGAATCATGTGAGTAATCACACACTGGCACTACATTGCTATTCTGGAAATTAAATTGTCACACCTTGTCTGTGTCTAAGGCCATGATTTTCTCCCTGAAAAGAGTGGGAGGTGAACTTAAGGTGAAGTGTGTGACCTTACCCCAGGTATAGGATCAGTTCTTTATCACAGGTTATGGAAAAAGAGATTGTCAGCTCAACCACTGACCAGGCCAATGGATAGATCAGAGGCAGCAGTGTTCTAGTTGCTGTTGTGGTAAGTGGTGTTGAAGCAGGAGCTCAGTTTGCAGACAAAGCTCTCCCTTTACATTTACATTTATGGCATTTTTGTACAGTGGCAGCTTGGTGGTGCTGGGATTTGAACTCATGACCTTCCGATAAGTAGGTCGTCCAATGTCTTAACCACTGAGCTACTGCTGCGCTCCTTTTGCCAGTCAATCTACATCCCCATCCTTACCTCATCCTCATGGTCATGAACTATAGGTAGTGACCAAAATATGCAGGTCAGAAATATAGGGGACTGAAAAGAGTTTCCTCCCCAGCCTTGTTGGGTTTCATCTCTGTGACATGGTGAGAGCCAGTTGAGCAGGTTTAGGTGCCTAATAAGAATAATCGGTAGAACCGTGTCAGACACGCCCCCCCTTAGCTGACAAAGATCCCCGGGCAGACCCAATACCCACTGCTCAGATCTCCCATTTGTCTTAGGAATGTCTGGGGATCCCCCAGGAGGAGCTGGAATCTGTAACTGGGTTCTTGGACTGAAATTCTCGCCTGCTGGCACCACAGAAGAAAAATCAATTAATGAACTACAACTGAATGGGAAAGTCAATTATTTGAGGCATGTAAATTTGGTCGTATTAACACAGGAATACTACATATTATACAGAGCCTGTTGGTCTATTTTATTCTACTGTTACTGAGACGATTGTGAATAGTTCAGCCAATGGATTGAATTGTTTGTTGAAGTGTACACATTTAACCTTCTCCCAATGTCAGTCTTTTAAAATACATAACTTCCTTTTAAAATTCCTACTGTTCTTGGATATTTCTTATGTATGAAAGAAGGGGCTAGGAAATGTAGATTCTGTGACACACCTGTGATTTCTGATATCTTGCCTTCAATTTAGCTGACAAATCACACTGGCAGTGTTTCAGCCAATAACCAAAATGCAGTGACACACATAAGACTGGTTTTGTTTAAAAAAAGGAAAATTGCTGAAGAAAAATGCCAGCCAGACCACACATTGAGAAGCCATTGCCTAACTGTCCTTGGAAATTCCAGAGCTGCAATCAACCTTTCCATCAGCAGCAAGCGACCCACCGCTGTCTCGCAACAGCACATGCTTTGAAGATGGTGCGTCAGCAATTAGGAACTTAACACTGACAATTTGCACCACTCCCTGGCCAGATCCATCGCCTGTGCGAGGTCGTCAGCCTCCCATCATCACCTTGAGTGGAAAAATGGGGAAAAAATATAATAGCAAACGCAGACACCAGCTCTATGTATGAGAAAAAAACACCCTACTTACTTACTACTTAGTCGCAACCTACTCTCTGATTCACGTTGTTAAATCACTCATGACTGGGGTCCGAGTAATATCTCCATGCTACCACAAGAGGGCACCACCTCAAAAGAAGCATACAAACAATGCCCAGAAAGTTGAATCAGTGCATCTGGACACAAGGTTTTTGTGTGGGTGATGCGTTCCTTCACTCATCCAAGTGACTTTTTCGGTCTCAGCTGGTTGTAAATAACCTCAACCTTATATGCAGCACATCTGCATAGCAACGGGAACAGCACCGTTGCATGACAATGGAATGGTGATCAGTTTCATATGCAAATCACCATGACCATCAATTACTATAGCCATATGTGCTATTCACACAGGATTGGGGAATAGCTGCAAATCACAGCACCATAAGATCACATCGTTTCTGGGATGATCGTTCCCTCTTCCCTCTTCACATATTCACCTTGTGTCCAGATGAACAGATTCAACTTTCTGGGAATTACCCACCTGGATCGTTAAGCATGCATGAAGACAGAAAAACACTGACTTGCTGGCAAATTGTTATTTTTTAGATTATTTATGCATGTTGAAATCTTTGTTATGCTGTATTTGGAAACTCAATAGTCAAGAACTTTGGGAATGAATATATAATGATTCATGATTTCCGGACTAACGCTTTGTGAAATTCCAACATTCCAAAAAAAAAATCTGAACTTCACAAGATAAATATTGGTGAACAAAAACACAAGCAGAACAGAGCTCATGGAAAAAAAAGTGTGTGCCAATTTGAACGAGCAAAGTCAACAGTTGGATGTCGTTCCAATTCTGAAGAAATAAAGTTACAGATAGTTGAGTGAAATTGTACAAATCAAATTGTACAAATTTTATTAAGAAATATAAATTAAGTTGCACAGATTACTACAAATGTGCAAGTATGATCGTTCAGATCAGTCAGAGGTAAAGGACAACAGAATTATATGGAAGAGAAACTTTGTATAACATCATCGTAAAGAAATATACAGCTTCATACATCTAAGAAGCTATGTCATGAGAACGAAAGCCCAACACAATAGGCTTAAAAGCAGTCCTGTCCCTGCCTAAGCAGTATTGCGTTTCTTGCTCTGACAGTGCATTTCTTTTAGGGTATTATGATAGCTCTGGGTACAGACTGACCCCCCTCCAACCCCACCCCCACTCACCCTTTCCATCTCCAGCCTCCATTCAGTGGGCAGTAGCTGGAGGGGAAGACCATGGCAGAAAAACTTCAGCTCATATACCATCGGTTTTAGAGATTTGATATGGGCCTAAACGCAAGTGTCGTCCTCGGTGTAGTGTCCTCTCGTGTTAAAATGGCCGTTTTCATTATGGATGAGCTCAAATCTGACGGCAGCAGGGTCACGCAGGGTTGGAGCTCATATTTGATGCGTTGATGAATAGAAAATGACAACGAATCTTAAATCAAGTTGTTTTGTCAAACGTGGTTTTGATTGATTCCAGCCGCTAGGGACTCGCTATATTTTTTGTCATAAAACTGAAACTAGAGCCTTTTGCAATGGAACAAAAAAAGCAGTGTTGTCATAGTGGTTTTGATTAATCTGACTTCATAAATTATCAGCAAAGTTTTTCATACAGCACCTTCCAAGTTGAAATCTAGCCTGGGGTCACTGCTTAGGGAACAGAAAGATTAAATAACTATTCTCACTATACGCTTTAATTTGCACATATTTAATTTCCTCCCTAAAAATGTTTTATTTTGTTGCTCTGCAAAGGAAAATGTGTGGCTCCATGCCAAATATCTTATGAGAACCCTGTCATGCCTAATCCCACTCACCTTCTAGAGAGGGATCCTGTTTTGTTTGAGTGTGCATTCCTCCTTTTGAGTCTTCTCCTGAATCTCGCCAGTATTTCTATTGAAGCTCTGTAATGCACAATGTTGATTTAAGAGTAGCTCAGATAAACTGAGGTTCAAGAAGAAGAAAAAAAAAAGCGATAAAGCAAGTTTCCGCTTTGAGTTTGAAAAGGCCGTGGTTATCTATAGAGTTTTCCCCGTCTAACTAAACACGAATCCACAAAGCTCTGTATGTGCTGTCTGGGTCTATATCCTCTTCTTTCTTCTAAAGAGCACCTTAATCATAATCGGACACACACACAGCACCGGAGCAAAGAAAATACAGGAAGCTTTTGGTTGCATTACGAGTGAATGCATTTCTATTTGAACAAGTGAGTGATTACTGTGTTTGTACGTGGCTTGGCGACAGACACACCTGCAAACAATAATGACTACAATACTCTCTTACATTCGCAGGTCTGAAGGAAACGGAGGAAATATGTGTTATGACATCCCCAAGCCCACATAGAAACACAAAACTTCCGCAGCTCGGAATCTCAATGGACCCCTGGCTATAAATATCACATCAGGGGTCAGCGGGGTCACGTATATCGTTTCCGTAAGTGACAAAACTTCTCAAGAAGTGCCGAAAGGCCGTTTTATACGGTGTTGCGTGTAATAACAAAACGGGAGCACCCACACCTCAGAAAAAGTATACAGTTCATGTTTTTACATGGATGTCAAAACAACCCTACAACACAGACTAAACAACTGCGATTAACAGACAACCAGAGGTCAGAGTGTAAGAAAGAGAACCCCCGAAGGGAATTACTCTCTGTAAAGTATGAGTGTTAAAACAGAGTAGACATGATACACATGACTGATATAATACCCAATACACGCTGAACTAATAGGTTGAGGGCTAATTACTGTATGTCAAGCGCCTGTTGAGTAATCTGTCACGAAATTAAAAGTAGTACAGTATGATCTGAGAATTTATAGTCCACATTTGGCAAATTAAACTCTTAGATTATGGACTACATACAACAAACAAAAAAAACTGCTATATAAAGAAAACCGGGCATGCTGTTATGTCAATCATGAATCAATTATCAATGTTCATTCATTCATTCATTCATTTTCTTGACCGCTTATTCCTATTTCAGGGTCACGGGGGAGCCGGTGCCTATCCAGCAGCAAGGCAGGAACAACCCTAGACAGGGCGCCAATCCATCATAGAGCACACACACACACACACTAGGGCCACTTTAGAGACACCAATCAACCTAACGTGCATGTCTTTGGACTGTGGGAGGAAACCGGAATACCTGGAGTAAACCCACGTGAACACTGGGAGACATGCAGACTCCACACAGAAAGGACCCAGAGCGCCCCATCCTGGGATCGAACCCGGGACCTTCTTGCTGTGATGCGACGGTGCTACCCACCAAGCCACCGCATCGCCCCTTATCAATGTTCAGTTTCCTTTTAATCAAAGAACAACACATTATGCTTTTAAGTTGTTTAGAGTTGAATAATTACATTCAGGGTTGTGGGATAACAAAATAAACCAAATGTTAGTTCCTGTTATCACTTACATTACAGCAGCTATAAACACTTCTAGAAGCTATAAACAGTCTCTCCCTTACCAGATTCGCTTTTTCCTTCTTTCTCGAAGTTAATAAGACAAAAACTGCACCTTGTTATGTTAATAATACATTGCTGTTACAGCTTTACCCGTGTACCTATTGTTTGTTGACGCCGGAGTCTCCTTCCAAAAAACACAAAATAATCATCTGAAAGAAAATAATACCATATAATAATGATATTAGCCTGATTTAAAAACAAAATCTGTCCATTATACAAGTCTCTTTCAGTTTGTAAGTTACTACAGAACTACTGGCTGAGCCGTTGTCATAGAAAAACTTAATTATCTGTTTACGTATCCTGATTTTTACTTACATACACTGCTACTCATTTGGCTTACACGTTTAACCAAAGCCATTTCGAACAAGACCGAAACAACTGACTGAAATGCGTTGAAACAGGATATACCCGAGTAATTAAGGGTTAAGGGTCTTGCACAAAAACCCAGCAGTGGCAGTTTGATTGTGTTGGGATATAAACTCAACCCCAAGCTTAACCACTGAGCTACCGCTGCCCACTAAACTCCTCAGAGCCATTTGTCAGACTTGACTTTCCCCATTGTTCTATCCTCTAACATTTTAATATAATACCATTATACCACAATGCTGACAATGCTGGCTGCAATTCAAATAAAATGGTTTATATTAACGCTCTGGTTCCAATAAGATAGCTAAAGAGACTCCTACTTCTCTGTAGCATGACAAGTTGTTATATGAGCTGATAAGTGATAATAGCTGATAAGTAATGCTTAATAACTACAGAATGCTTTAAAAAAAAAGTATATTCCATTTTTTTAATTAATAGAAAATGTGTCATTCTTGGCAAATTGAAAAAAGGAATTGAAATAAAGGAAATAAAACACTTAGGGACATTGGAAAATACTCAACTCTGCTTCATCTGTAATGTCTCAATCTGACAGATTTAAGAAATCTCCCTGCTCGACTGACAGCACGTCATTTGTGTGTCAGTGTCAATGAAAGTGAAACCCTTGTAGAAGATTCAACAGGACATTTTGTATTAAAACTCTCAATTCATTGCTGACCAAGAAGTGGACACGCAAAGCATCAGACTGGGTGGTCCTCACAAATTTAAACCAAGTGTTCCTCGAGCATAGGCTTACGGACCAAACACATCGCAATCAGTTCTCTTACCGATTTACTGTTTACAAACCAATTTGGAGGACCAAGTAAGGACCTGTCTTCCATAATAACATACATTTGTTTGTCAGTATGTTGTCTCATGTTGAGTCTCAGGACAAGTATTCGTGAAAGTTGCTTGATGAGCATCAATGGTTTTTGTGTAATCTGTCAAATCAAAGCTGGGTAAACAGCAGCTCAGTAAGTAACATTTTTCCCTGCAGACTCACAATTTGCACATGCCGGTGCACATCTGGTGCTCTGCAGGCACAAAAAAAATTCCAAGCGATATGCAGCACGAGTTGCCATGGATTTCCGTGACCTCCTGTGGCTTTATTTCCTTTAACACCAAGTTAACACGTCAGGGAGTGGGAGGCCGATTCGGAGACTGTCAGCACGGATACATCAGCCTTAAAGATGGAAAACAAGGTTTATCTACATTTTCCAAATGATGGAAAACAAATGTGCAACGAGTAGGCACGAACACAAAAGGAGGCATATATTGGAGCTAGAGGATGGCTATCAGGGCATAAACCAAGTGCCAGAGAAAACTGAAAGTTAGAGGCCACGCTTCATCTGAAGCTATAAACAGACCCATACAAATGAGCAGGATCTGTGCTTTGCTTGTTTTGAAATGAGCTGTTCCTTTAGAGAGTTTACCTAGTGTCCATCAAGTTGTTTGCTGTATTTAATGAGAATATACAAATACTTATTTAAACATAAAGCTCATCGGTGGGTCTGGAATACTTTACATTACCCTTCATTTCATCATGAACTACTTTTGAGAACTGCTTAACTGTCAATGTTGGGCAAAAACTTTATTTTGGAAAACTTGTTCAACAGATGACTCACTGTAAATTTATACATGCAAAAATATTTATGTGACAATGATGATGGTCAGGTTTCAGTGTCAGCTCCTAAACACAAAATGTTTCATTTCATTTTCCAAACTTCCAGTGATGTTAAATGTCATATTACTGACAAATCCAACACTGAAGTAGTGGAGAAAACAAATATTGGGCTCAAGGTTCTATCATGTCATGCAGCTGCGCCAAATTATGACAGACACTCGGTTCAAGTGAGATGACGAGCGCAATAGCAATCTGGTATCTGGTTGTCTTATCTGCTTGAACAGATAGTCAAAGGGAATTGTGGGTAATGTAGAAAACGGTTAACAAACAGAACATAGACCAATGAAGGAAACTTAAATAAATAAATAAAGCCTCAGAATTTCTTTACACAATGAATCTCAGAATCCCTTGAAGATGTTAAAGATCAATATGCAAGTTATACAGGGTGTATTTTGTCTGAAATTTGTCACCTGTGTACAAGGCCATAAATTAAGTTTAAATGTTGGGGGTTGAGGTCTCCACCCATTTATGGAGCTCCAGGGAATATTAATTTATTTATTTTTGGCATAAAAGGTTTTTAAATGGCTGTTTAACATGAAATCAGTTGTAAAGTCATCAGCGACTGCTGTGCGAAGATGCAGGGACAGGAGGATGGGTTGGGTGCAACCAAATCTGACACAAACAGGAACCCATTGAAAAAAAATTTTATTCTTTGCTTGCCAATTACACTGAATCATGAAAATCGATGACTATGTTGTTTTATGTACAGCCATCAAGCAATTATATTTTTTAATTGTGCGTTAATTGTTTTGCGTTGTACATGCATCGTAGGGCAGTTGAAAATGTTGCTTGCCGTTTGGTCTATTTTAAGAGAAACGACTGTTGAATGTTGCCTCATTATTCACATTTGATAAAAGTGAAATATTAAAGATGATTGATGTCTTTTCATTTTTTTATTTAATGGGAACTCCACAGTGTGTAAGGAGCTATGGAACATGTGTACATGACTTCACCGAAAGTCCTGTTGTCCTGCTGCTACCCGATTGGCTGATCCGTCGCCTTTGTCATCTCCGTCACTCATTAAACTGATGTAACATACACAAATATAACAACCCAAAAAGAGCTCCAACTTCTTCGTCCTCCGTTGTTACTTTCAACTTTAGCAATGTTTATGATAGCTAAAGAGCTAGAAGATCCTAACACTGAACACGAAATATCAGAGCACTGTGCATGAGAAACGACAACCAAAACGTACGTTAAACAGTTAAAATACATCGGCCATAGTTCGGAGACGTTTCATCACATTTTTTTCAAAAGTCTTTACAGCAAACAAAATTGTTTGAACAGTCTGAACAGTGTTGTTTGATTTATCATGCTAAATACAGGAGTGTTGCAATGCCCTGCAAGGTCATCAACAGCTCGTCCCAAAGAGAGCTGCTTTAGTGACCAAGTTCCCTATGAAGAGCCGTTGGGATTCTGTACCCTGTGAAGTGTGTAGGGAGAAGGGATACAGCTTGTGATCAGAATGCAGCCTAAAACGTAGTGGTCAATTTTGGATGTTTGTGTTCACTGACGGCGCTGCAGGTTTGTTTAATTTATCAAATTTTTAATCAGAGTTAAAATTTTCAGTGGCGTTAATTTTTTAATCGTGGTCAATTCTTTAACACGTTAGCGCGTTTGTTAACGCTTTAGTTTGACAGCAGTAGATTTATAACAGTTTTCCTTTTTCATTCATTATGACAACCTGACTATTTGGGTGTGGAGGGGGGGTCTATTGGCTGTTGGGGGTTGAGGTCTCCACCCATTTATGGAGCTCCAGGGAATATTAATTTATTTATTTTTGGCATAAAAGGTTTTTAAATGGCTGTTTAACATGAAATCAGTTGTAAAGTCATCAGTGCCTGTATATGTAAATATTGAAAAACTATTACATTTTTACATTTACATTTTATTAAACTATTACATTTTTAAGTATACTGTGTGTTGGCATGTAGCCAGGATATTTGGAGCTTAGCGCTTACATGTGCTTTGTAATGTGCTGCACTGGCACACAGTATACATAGTATTTATACAGGATGTCTTAAAAATGTACATACACTATATTACCAAAAGTATTTGCTTGCCTGCCTTCACACGCATATGAACTTGAGTGACATCCCATTCTTAATCCATAGGCTGTAATATGATGTCAGCCCACCCTTTGCAGCTATAACAGCTTCAACTCTTCTGGGAAAGCTTTCCACAAGGTTTAGGGGTGTGTTTATGGGAATTTTTGACCATTCTTCCAGAAGCGCATTTTTAAGGTCAGACACTGATGTTGGACGAGAACTCCTGGCTCGCAGTTTTCACTCAAATTCATCCCAAAGGTGTTCTATCAGGTTGAGGTCAGGACTCAGTCACGTTCTTCCACACCAAACTCCCTCATCCATGTCTTTATGGACCTTGCTTTGTGCACTGGTGTTCAGTCATGTTAAAACAGTCCTTCTCAAATAGTGGGGCATGCCCCCCTAGGGGGGCGCAGTGTGGTGCCTGGGGGGGCGCATGTGACCCCATTTAGAATTTTCTTATTCTCATTTTGAGAAGTCCCTTTCACTAACAACCCCACACCATTATACCCCCTCCACCAAACTTGCACAGGCACAATGCAGTCAGACAAGTTCCATTACCCCTGGCAAACGCCAAACCCAGACTGGTCCATCAGATTGCCAGATGGAGAAGTGTGATTCATCACTCCAGAGAACACGTCTCCACTGCTCAAGTGACTTTACACCACTACGGCTGAGGCTTTACATTGCGCTTGGTGACGTAAGGCTTGGATGCAGCTGCTCGGCCATGGAAACACATTCCATGAAGGTCTCTACACACTGTTCTTAAGCTAATCTGAAGGCTACAGGTTGGTGACCCCTGCACTCTATGTGCCTCAGCATCTACTGACCCTACTCTGTCATTTTACATGGCCTACTACTTCATGGCTGAGTTGCTGTTGTTCCCAATCACTTCCACTTTGTAATAATACCACTGACAGTTGACTGTGGAATATTTAGTAGTGAGGGAATTTCACAACTGCACAGGTGGCATCCTATCACGGTACCTCGCTGGAATTCCTGAGAGCGACCCATTCTTTCACCAATGTGTGTAGAAGCAGTCTGCATGCCTAGGTGCTTGATATATTTTATATCACACCTGTGGCCATGGAAGTGACTGGAACACCTGAATTCAATGATTTGGATGAGTGAGTGAATATTTTGGCAATAGTGTACGTATACAGAGTATACAGTACTGATTGTGTAAGGAATGCCGTGAGAATACACTGGCAAACACAAAATACATCACATTCCTGAGAAAAGACCCCACTTTCCAAGTGTCCATTTTCACAACCTGCCATTTACTGGTGGATCAGAAACACTAAGAGAATAGCTGCTTAGAGCCCCTCCACCCACCCCCCTTATTCATTCTTTCTCTTTTTTAAGGAGTGGTAGCTAATCTCCTCTCAGGTTTAGGATTCCTTCGCCGTGTTCTTTGAGGAGAAGGAAGCAGAGGGAGAGTAAACACCAGGGCTCTCATCGAGGGGATTAGTGTGCCCATATATCATCATGACAACCCTTTTCAGCGAGTGACGGGTCACCAGGACCTTGAGCTATAAGGATCTGGTGACACTTCCTGTCACCACTGGAATCATCGATCAGGTCAAAAAATCATCAAACTTGATAATCAAGTGGTGTGAACTAGGGCTGGGCGATATGGCTAAAAACTGTATCACGATATAAGCATTTCATATTGGTCGATATCGATAATTATTGAATTTTTTTTTTACTTATTTAAAATAAGGACTAGGAGAAAAATATGGTACATTTAAACATTTTATTTCAACATTATTTAAACATTTTTTAAATGAAATAAAATAATATCCTTATATATATTTGTGCTAGGAGGTGCTTTAGTGCTAGGAAGTTTACAAGCTGATTCACTTTCAGGTGAATGAAATGCTTTGAAGTTTGTGTTTCATAAACCAAAAAAAGTAAAAAAGTAACAAAGTAACAAACCTGACAGCTGCACAGTACTTTGTGTGCTCTAAATATGCATTTGTTTCCTATGGCCTTCATGAAAAGCTGTGACGTATGGACATTCACAAGAGGCACTGTCATGCCATGGGTAAGTGAATGATTGAAGAAAAAGGCTAAACATGGCATAAACCCTGTCACTCATGACAGTCTTGCAACTTGCTCAGAACCTTAAGCCAAACAGTACACACATACACATACACACACACACACACACATACACACACACACACACACACACACACACTAGTGTAGGCATGAATTTCTAAAAATACACAGGCATCAAATCATACCCATGACAGTGGGTTGAGACACAGGCAGAATTTGTACATAATTTCTCATAAGATTCAAGCACTTTTATGGCAAATAATCAGCCATTTTCCAGCATAACTTAGATCAGTGTTTAATCTTAACCGACATCCAATAAACGAGAGAGTTTAACAGGAAAAAAACAGCTAATTTACCTTATTTTATTTCAATACTCACAAGTGATATAACACATTTGTAAGCTATTTGGCACCAATTATAAATGTCAAGATGTTTTCCAGGGTGCTTCTGGAAAGTCTTTTCAGCCCTTGCTCTAATCATGGCCTGCACGTTTCTTTCTCTTTCATTTTTTTGAGGGGAGGCCAATTTAAGTTGAACTAGCAGACAGACGTAATAGTGTATTTTTAGCAAGTAGGTAATTGTTTGTTACAACATGCATTGTTTCCAGTGCTAAGACAATATAAAATGGTTAAAGGTTAAATGCATAGCTTCATTAACAAATTATCTGTCTCTGCCTGCAGGTATACAAAACACAGACAGAAAGCTTACTGATGCAAGAACATAAAAATGCTAAAGGAGTCTGTTCTCTACCAAATGTCACAGAGTCTAATTATAAAGTCAACAGAGAGATGATCTCGCTGTTTCCTTGAAAATTCAGCACATGTTAAAGCATGGGAATAACTAAACACTTCAGCATCTAGAAGGTACAGCAAATACATCTCTACCAAACAAACTGCACATGATGCAAGCTTTGGAATGATAAAACAAGGATGCAAGAAAACAAAGGAACAACAATGTTCCTGAAAAACGTTGGTAATCTTTATCAAATATAGTATATACACCAATCAGCCATAACATCAAATCCCCCTGCTTAATATTGTGTAGGTCCTCCTTGTGCCACCAAAATTGCACTTACCCATCCAGGCATGGGCTCCACAAGACCTCTGAAGGTGTGCTGTGGTATCTGGCAGCAAGACATTACCAACAGATCCTTTAATTCTTAAAGTTGCAAGGTGGGGTCTCTTTGGATCTGACTTGTTTGTCCAGCACATCCCACTGATGCTCAATTGGATTGAGATCCAGGGAATATGGAGGCCACCTTAAACATTTTATCACGTTCCTCAAACCATTCATTCATTCATTCATTCATTCATTCATTTTCTTAACAGCTTATTCCTTTTCAGGTTCACGGGAGAGCCAGTGCCTAGCTGGCAGCATAGGGCGCAAGGCAAGAACGACCCTAGACAGGGCGCCAATCCATCGTAGGGCACATACACACACTCACGCACACACTTACGGACTAGGGCAACTTTAAAGACACCAATCAACCTAACGTGCATGTCTTTGGACTGTGTACTCGGAGTAAACCCACACGGACACGGGGAGGACATGCAGACTCCACACAGAAAGGACCCAGAGCGCCCCACACGGGGATCGAACCCGGAACCTTCTTGCTGTGAGGCAACGGTGCTACCCACCGAGCCACCCTTCCTTAAACCATTCATATACAATTCTTGCAGTGTGGCAGGGTGCATCATCCTGCTCAAAGGGAAACTGCCATTAGGGAATATTGTTGCCATGAAGGTGTGTACTTGGATTGCAACAGTATTTATGTAGTTGGTACGTATCGAAGTAACAGCCATATGAATACCAGGATTCAAGGTTTCCCAGCAGAACACTGCCCAGAGCATCACACTGCCTCCACCGGCTTACCTTCTTCCCATAGTGTATCCAGGTGCCATCTCTTCCCCAGGTAAACAACCCACACAGACCAAGCCATCCACATGATGCAAAAGACAATGTAATTCATCAGACCAGACCATCTTCTACTGCTCCATAGTCTCCATCTGATGCTCACATGCCCATTGTAGGTGGTTTTGGTGGTGTACAGGGATCAGCAGTCTGTCTGTCTGGACAGTCTGTCTGTTACACATTTGCAGTAAGCTGTGATAGACTGTGTGTTCTGACAACTTTCTATCATAGCCAGCATTAACCTTCCAACATATCAACTTTAATACTGTTCATTTGCTGCCTAATAGATCCCACCCCTTTACAGGTACCATTGTAATGAGATAATGATTGTTATTCACTTCACATGACAGTGTTTTTTACGTTATGGCTGATCGGTGTGTATGGAAAACAGCAGGGCATCTAGAGGACTGGAAAACTTCCTGTGTAAACATTTGGCTTGGTGGAAAAACACTGTGGGTTGTCCTTTAACAGTTCTCATCAAAGATTATTCAACTGTTTTGCTTCCTGTCATGTTATATTCGCCATGCTTCTCATGATCACTTCAGAGCATAGTTTATAACACACACACACACAAGTTTTCAAATAAAAGTGGCACAAAAAATACAACCAGGATGAAGAGGCACGAAACTATGATTGAGAAGCATCTGGGAAGAATCACGCTCATTATTACAGAGCCTACAGAAGGATTTACACCCTTCCAATATTGCATGCGATGATGTGCACACGATGTGTTCCATCATGCCGAGCACACATCATCTCTGTCCACTCCCTTTTCTGATCTTTTCCAAAATAAGATTGCAGCTGGAAAGGCGGAAAGTGCGATAGGACATGAACTCTGTACTGAGGAATGCTCACATATGGAAGGACATCGCAAGCCTCCCAATGACAAATGTAGGGTGGAGCTTTTTTTAATTACACTCCACCTTGACGTCACATGCAGTGCGCGCTCCGTCTTCCACAGTCTTACATCCTGGCAAGCTCAGGCTCTGTCTAAAGACACCTAACTAATCATGAACAGCTCCCAACTGCTCGCAGAGCCAGGGCGATGTGATACAGACTTTCCCATGCACAACAGCACGGTCACTTCATGCGTAACAAACATCCTGATTATATTACAGCTCATGGTTTGTCTGATTTAAGATGTAGAGAATATAACATGACAGAATGTTGTTATTAGAAAATAATCAGCTATGGATTGGTGCAATGCAGCCTGATCTGAAGCAGAATTACAGTTACCACCCCAAAGTTCTTTCATCTCTGATTAATTTCAAAGCATGTTTTAGTCTTCTTATACCACAGCAAAGAACAGCACCATGTCCAAAACAGGAGGAGGAAATGCATCTTGTCACGTTAGAAACCATAAAGTACAAAGACTTTCCTGTGTCAGAAAACGTAAAGTTACAGCTTTTTACCTATGAGTGGTCCACTGACTCCTTCCAATGTTAAATGCTACATAACTATCTACTCACATGTATTTGTGCAGCATCCACCATACATGTGCCTATGTACGGGGCTACTATAGAAACTGGAACATATTAAAACGAATGCATTAACATAAACCTATGATTTACCTTTGAGTCAGCACTAATGTCTTTCGACCAATCAGATTCAAGAATTCAGCAGCACCGCTGTACAAGTTAATGCAAAGAACATAATTCATGCTGAATTCATGATTCATGTTCAAAATCTATGACTTATCTCCAGAGTGAAGAAATTGAACCTGCTTCTATAAAATAAGCAATTCATAGAATTTTTTTTGTGTAAATCATAAAATCCATCCTACCTTAGAATAATTAATTTCCACACCATAGAGAAAAATATTCCCCAGTTTAGCCTTTACAGAGAGATCCATGATGGCTTTCGGCTCATAGTTCTTTTGGAGATCCAGTGCCTCATCGGACATACGTAAATAAACCTAGAGACATGAAGAAGAGCACTATTAAAAGCAGGGTTTTTTTGGCTACGCATATATAAATTTTTCTAGAATAGCAAACACCAAAACGAATGTTATTTAAACACTTTCAGTATCTGGTGATTGAACATTGAAGAAAAAAACAGTCATGTGTTAATGTGCCTTCCCACCAATGCAGAATACAAATAAGTGGTTGCTGTGTCTAGACCATAATCCATCTTCCAAGAGAAGCCATTTCAGCATGTACAACAGTATCCTGCTGCTATTCAGAAAGTCGGGTGCTCATGTAAACAGCAGAACCACTTCAAAGACGGCAATTAAAATGCTCAGTAAATTTTCCACTGCACCCAAATGCTAACGAAAAAATATGCCGTTGAAACAGGCTTAGGGATTCTGTGACTAAACCTCTGCTGTATTTTCCATGAGCTCGCTTCATTGTTTGCTGCGTCTTTAAAAAAATCTGGATGCTCTTCTTGAAATGTCAGATTTTATGAAAGACTAGAATTCATCTGTACTCAATCTTATGACTAACAGAGGAACCCCAAATGACACGAAACCCAAAAAAATAGCTGTTTACAGCAGTGGGTTTTACCGCTACCAGTAAACTGATTAACTGTTTCACGTTCATGCCCTTATGGTGATCAGGTCCTAACAACAATCGCTATGCAATAACGCACAAACTACGGTGGTCTACTACTGTGTCTTAAGAGATTTATGTTCTCAATGAATCACAAATGAAGTTCAAAATCAAACATTGAGAAAATGGGATATTACAAAGGCACTGTATGGGTACAGAAACTTTCAGTGTTTAGAATGTCAGACATTTCTCCCAATTCTGGTGTCAAAGGTTAAGTGGCTAGGTACACTGCCAACACTCACATGACCTACGTTTGAAATGAAACCCACTGAAAAGCTGACGTGATGACAAGTGAGTGCCATCCATGTGCAAACAGATTGAAGAGCTGCTGTAATGAGAACACACACACATTTTCTAAGCCATAGGTCCACTGGCATTGTGACTCATAGTCACATTCAAATGGTTGGGGTGTTTTCAAGGCACGTTTAAGAGGCCTTTCACAAATCACATTGGGGCTTTAATTAAGTTTCAATGTGATGACATTTCCAAAAGACAGATTTGTTTTGAGGTAGCCATGCTGGAAAAATACCAGGCTGCAAACTGGCCAGGGTTTTTCCATCTCCTGTTGCTGCCATCTGGCTACAAAGGTGACAAAAAGCTTGAGCAGAAGGTTCAGTGACCTTCTGTTTATGTACATTATGGATTAGCAGTTCTGCACAGTTTCCAACGTAAGCTTTGAGAATTCAATTAATGTCATTAGACGCCATTTAATACAATATATTTGTACATAGTTATATGGAGTCAGAGTAATAATATACCGTACATCACAACACTGTATGGGCTTTAATAAATGTGTATAGATACTTACCCATATAATAACAACCGGATACAAAAGGGCGTGCTTTGTCTCCTCAAAAACCTTCACCATCTCTTCAGTTTCAGCTAAACCTGCAGCAGTGGTCTGCAAAAAAATAGATTTACTGTAGGATTAGTTTCTGTATATTTAATATAGAATGCATGTTTCTGCCAAGCCATATAAAATGTAATATTTCAGTACAGATATCTGGATGAAGTTCCTGGTCTTTAGCAGCAGTTCATTATTTTCCTTCGTGCATGGGATAACATCCACTGCCTGCAACACACAAAAAGATAAGCATTTAGTTACAATAATTGCGGTTTGACAGTTGCTTACTGAGAATAATAATAATTTTTATAAAAATAAATAAATAAATAAATAAATAAAAAGAATAATAAATAAATAAATAATAATGTTAGGAACCGCGAGACCATGCCCACTTCCGTTTCCCGTTTCGCTAGTCCCGCCTACTTCCGGTTCCTTTCCCTATTTATAGGTCATCTCTTCAGGACTGTGGCGGGAAACATTGCGCCTCCGTGCTTCATCTCCCGGCAGGTTCTTCGCGACGCCCACTTCTCCGGCCGTCACTCTGCCTCTCGTCTCATCGCCCGAGACCTTCAAGCACCACGCCTCAACGCTCCCAAGCGCCACGCCTCCGTGCTTCATCTCCCGGCAGTTTCTTTGAGACGCCCACTTTTCCGGCCGTCACTCTGCCTCTCGTCTCATCACCCGAGACCTCCAAGCACCGCGCCTCCGTGCTTCAGTATACTCATTCCATGCCATTGTTCTGTTTATCTCTATTTGTGTAATTAAAGTGACTTTTGTTCTGCATCTGCGTCTCCAGCGTCTCCTCTATCCCCCGTTTCATAACAAATAATAATTACTATTATTATTATTATAATTAACAATAATAATAATAAGAAGAAGAAGAATTATTATTATTATTATTATTATTATTCACCAGTACAGCACAAACCTGGAGTTTATTACACCTCATGGTTTGAATGTATTCACCTGGAATACATTTCTCAGATTTTATGTCAAAAGAAACACAAATGGAGATAAAATAAAAAATATCTCCAGGCTGTGATTGGTACAAACTGAACGGAGAGAGTAGAGAATAAATTGTAGATATGAAATGGTTATGAGAAACACATGTGGGAACTTAAACCCTCCTGAAATATAACTAATTATAGTTTGAAGCAGAAAAGTATTTCAATCTGCCCAGTAGATTTCTGAGATTAAATGTGCTGACTTGATTTAAACCATGTCAGACATGAAATCCTCCTTAATTATGGATTGGTGACAGGCTGTTACAGCATAGCACTTACACCACATAAATGACAAGAATGTTATTTCCCTTCACTAGATGATGCAGTATTAATAGTTGTACAATTTAAAATATTGATAATATTTGTAAGGACTGGTTTCTACCTGATGATCAATAAGATAAACATTTAAGAGTATTAAATTGAACATCAATAGCTTGTTAGGGCAATTATTTGTTAGCTGTGGTCTGGAAGAAAGAAAAATAGAAAGAAAATGGACTATAACTTAAAAGTTTAAAAGCATATGTCACAGTTTTATAACTTACAAACTCTAGTTATAAAATGTTATAATACGTTATAATATAATATGTTAAAATCTACCACATCTAAACCACATGACAGACAACCAATGACAATTATCTTGATATTTTACACTGTATTTGGAAATGAAAAGAAGACCCACTTACAGAGAAACTCACTTACAATAATAGTTTAAGAGCAGAACATCTAAACTAAAAGTGAAAGGAAGGGCAACCAGGAAGTGAAATAAGCTACATTCTATTACTACACTCTAGCTTAAGCAGTTCTTGAGAAATGGAAATGTGTCAGTTGCCCCCTGGGATGAAATCTCACAGAGTCTGAGTCTTTACATCACAAAATATTCATTCATTCATTCATTCATTCATTCATCTTCTTGGCCGCTTATTCCTTTTCAGGGTCACGGGGGAGCCGGT
>JAOVVG010000051.1:18719015-18732659 GCA_028566375.1 Leptodoras nelsoni | reverse complement strand
TAAACATGACTCCAAAATACACTGTAAAATAATAGTGAAGAAATCCTTTTAGAGCCATATTCATGATATTTGTTTGTAAAGTAAATAAAAGAAATGTCTATTGAGTCTTTGTAGATCAAGTGACCCCAGATGAGGTTGCAACCCCATTTGTTGGGTTTGAGAACCCATGGTTTACTGCCTACTGAAATTCATTAACATAACATTAGACCTTCAGGACCCCATCAAGTCTTTAACTAGCCATTTAACCTGAGTAGCCATTTGACTTGGACTTTTTTATTTGATGCGATCTAATAGACATGCAAGACTTTTTAGATTCAGATTTCAGACACACTGCTATCCATTAGCTTTTGTGAATAATTAGTCACAAAGGTAAACCCTGTTAATCTGTATGTTTTCCAGGATACGGCCTGAGTTTTCTCCTTATGGCCGCTACTCCGGTCCTGAGATCCAAACTGTCTAAATTAGTGGACCCCTCAGAGCAAGGTAATTAAATCTGAACCAGTGCAGAGTGTGAAACCAAAGAAAGAGCTATTAAAATGAACAAGTGTCTTTGTTCCCGGCGTCATGATGTGTGTAAATGCTTTTAGGTGCTCTCTTTGCGTCAGTGGCTTGTGTAGAGGGTCTGTGCTCACTGGTGGCCAGCGCAGTCTTTAACTCGCTCTACGCCACCACCTTACACACAATAAAGGGATTTCCTTTCCTGTTTGGAGCCATACTCCTTCTCCTTCCTGCTGGAATCATTGGGTAAGATCCCAAGGATGGTCAATCTCCACCTTAACAAAGCAGTTCATTTCCTCTCAGTGATCCGTGTCAGGAAATGGATTCTGATTATGGTCTGGTTAAGATTGTACTCTTTGTGTCATTTTAACTCCTCAGGGCCTTATGGTGCAGAGACAAGAGGATGAACAATGGAGAAACTGCAGTGAACTGATACTGGCTGTGCAAAATCCTTGGCATTGAACAAGAGGGCCAAAAGACAACCGTATCAGTCCCAGACTTTGTTTTTACAAGACTATTAAGCTACTACACAGCCATTTGTCTAAAATACACGTGGTTACTTCTGACTACATTTTGATCAAAATATTTTTTTTAAGTAGATATCCTATGATAATGATCTCATGATGATGACGCCATGACAACTGTATTAACAGTTAAGAATTAACTGTGAGTTTTGATATTTTGCACTTGTTTAAGGATTTTTGTATTATGGGTAATTCCAGCTTTATGGATGGATGTGATATTTGCACACACATTATCTAATAAAATGTCTCCCAGCAGAGACAAGCTCAGTTTCAGTTTGCACATGTTGTCCTTTAACCTGCAGATAATGCAATAATATAAATCTTTAAAAAAATCATGCCCTGATTTACGTGTCATACACTATATGGTAAAAATCCTGTAGACATGTAATTATCTCACCCATGTGACCATTGACCTTCAGGAACTCAGAAGCTGTTCCAGTATGACAATGCACGTGCACGTGCACAAAGTGCAATAGCAGGGTGAGGAACTCATTATTAATACCTGTGATTTTGGAATGAGATGTTCAGACTCATTACTACATATTTTAACCATATACGTAGTATAACTATAAACAGACAAATATTGAATGCTAAAAATAAAATTTAGCAAGTTGCTGTGTTCACAGATGAACAAATGGCATTAGTATGTGCTGTTATAGGAATAAATTCAACTCTGCTTTGCATCAGGTCTCATCACCACCCCATCATGGATTATTTTCATATAACACCACACTCCATCGGCTTACATATTACCCGCTATTCCACATGATATGAAATCATTGTCTTATGAACAGTGTATCAGGGCTGTAGCAGTCTGGGATTACAGAGTTACACTGGGTCGGAGTGAATGGCCTGTACAAGCCCCTTAAGGGGACTCAGATGACAGCTGCAGTCTCAGCACAGGACACAGGTCTCCTTGAAAACACAAACACAGAGGTCAGCTCTCACTGGGGCTGTTCTTAAGGCAACAGCATGCATCATGATCATCTGCCATTACTGTCCTATTTGGCCAGTACAGAAGTCCCTGTAGAAGGAAATGAAGTTTCAGAGAGCAACTGAGCAAAAATGCTGTCTGCTACAGGAAAAAAAACGGAAATGCTATGTAGCTCATGATGAACTGAAAGTGTATTGGCTTCCTGTTTGCTATGAAAGTATGACCACTTACACAGATTAGAAACAAGACTGTATCTAACCAACACCAACACACCTAAAGCTTAAAAATGAACTCAGGTCTGGAAATAGATGTTTCCCAAAATATTTATTGCCAATTATTTCTGAACAGAAAGTTAATATTGTACAGTTATTTCATGTTCACTTGGCCTGTTCTCTCAGTTGTTTTCTACACCAAACATACATTTAATATATAAACGTGAGCTTTAAATATTAAGGCAGTAGGTATCAGCCCAGAAGAGGGTAAAGCTAGGAACACTGTTGTTAAGATGTTAAGATCACTGATTTTAAGGGTGTTTAAGAGCTTATTGTAATGGTGGAAGAACTTTTCTAGCAGGTAACTATAGATTAGGCTGTGGTGGCAATATCTCAATCGCAATACTGTGTGTAAGTATCCATTTCTGGGTTAAATTTGTTGTAAGGAAAGTGGGAATGTGTTAAAACGCTGTGTAGCTGTATAACCAAAAGGAAGGTTACAGAGTTTCATGCTAATTTGATCAGGCATTAAGGATCAGCACTATTTTTCATACCCAGTTATACAACTTATCTAGCAATCAGGTATTCAGCAATAATGCCCTGATTATTTATTATATTCAGTACAAGAAACAATTCATGAAGGTGAACAACCATACCACATACTGATTAAGTAGCATCTTCTATAATGAAAAGTAACAAACTGTCGATTACACAGACTACATAGGTTGGGAACAGACACTGTATGTGTATTCCTGAGTAATTAAGCACGGATTGCTTTAAGTGACACATTAAGGATTACAGATAATCTACATTTAGAGTACATTTTTTCTTAGTATCTCTCGTTTTAACCCTACCATGTACAGTAATAGAACAGGCCTATCAGGGGTTAGTAGTATGGTTTAGTCAACCTCATGAACCCAGTCTTTCATGCCGGTGTCACCTATGCATTTGTAGTAGTAGTAGAATGGTTTAGTCACTAACCGGGTGTGCATATGATTAGTGGGAAAGCTCAGCATTGGTGAGTGTTAGGAAGAGTGCTCTGCTCTGGTTCCATGCCAGTCTTTGAGCTGTCCAGCTGCTCCTGACAGGGGCCTCCTTTCAGGAAGCGAAGTATCTTTTCTATTGAGGCTTCCTGATACTCGTGGGACCACCTGCAGCATTGAAGAGGTCAATGTCATTATGTCATTATCTGGGAGGCATATAAAGTGCTGTAGGCATGCCCTTATCAGTGTTAACAGGGACTGAAAATAAATCTGCATTAACACAGCAGCTGAGGAAATCAAAGCCACTAAACAGTGACAATAACAGAATTGAGCATTTGACAATTTCTGCTCATAATGCCAAACGTTATCAGAAAAAAAGAACTGCTTTATGTGAAGCAAACTTGATCTTAGAAATGGATTTTTAATCTTGTAACATTATTGTTAACAATGAGAAGAGGAGCCTCGGAAAATACAGGAAGCTCAATTTAATTAGCTGGTATCTTTATTCTCTAAATTGATTGATCTTAATGACATTATATCATCTAATGAAAAGGTTTCTTGAACCTTGTAAAACTAAAATTTACATGTTAAAATCCATCAGTATTTTTTATCATAGCGGATCATCTTCACTACTGATGGGAATGAGACCACCTATATCGAGTCTGAGTCGATACCTTAAAGGGTCAAGACCAAATCAAGAAAAGTTCATTTTTGGGGCAGTCACAACCAAGTCTTTTTTTTGTTTTAAATTAGAAAGAGTTCAATTATTTTGAGAGGGTGAAAAATGGAAAAGTTTATCAGCATCACTGCAGTGGGGAAACAATGGGTCTTCCCAAATTAGAAGTGCAACCCATGCCACTCTAGTCTGAGACTAATTTAAGATCGAGTATAATTGCTTTCAGTTCCAATTTCCAAGTGAAAATGTGATCTCAGTACCAAGACTGGACTTGATTACTACAACTTTAATCTTCAGTACTCCTTATCGTTTCTGTGTACGTGTACAGTTTGTGAGATTTGACTCACTTGATGCCGTTAAATGTGAGAACGGTTCTCATGTCCTCGGGAAGAGAGTTGGGATCGGGCCACTGAAAATTGTCAGTCACAGGAACAATGTTCTTCTTCCCTTTAAGGGCGGTGACAATCTCCTGCAGATCACACACACACACACACACACACACACATTACCATGTCAGGATTTCACTTCTACGTGTTATTGTGTTGAAGGTGGAAAGGAATAATCTAACCTTATGAACCCAGTCTTTCATGCCGGTGTCACCCATGCATTTGTCCAGAGCGTTGGCTGACAGCACCAGGATGAAGTTACGTGCTCTCTGCACACTGGTTATCAGCTTCTCCTCAAACTTGCCTGCCTCCAGTTTCTCCACATCGATGAAAACGCTGAAGCCACGCACCTGCAAGTGCACCTTCAGCAGACTGTAGGAAAAGAGATACTTTCATTTTCAATAAAGATTTAAACTGATGCAAACTCTTTCATTTTCATGTCAATACTTTCAGCTCTTTGTTCATTAGGATATATAACATTTTATCATACAACAAATTACAGTAATGTCCAATCATGGCTCAATTGTCTTTATCAATTATAAATCAGGTCTCAAGTAATCTAATATTTATAATTTCAGGTATTAGTTCTGACCTAGCAAGCTGAGATCCAGTGGTGCGCCGGTAGCTGATGAACACGTCAGGACCTGCGCGCTGTGAGTCGGTGAAACAGGGCCTGGCAGGCCGGCGGGCAGCAGCCAGGATCTGAGCCCTGTGGATTCCATTCTCTATACTGCAGTCCTGCTGCAGCTGCTCATCTGTTATCAGGAGGAGGTTGTTACGGTCCACACCATTCTGCACCATACTGTAGGTGTACTGGCGGAACCGTGGGTCCACGTCAGCCAACCAGTCGGCCAGATTTTTAGGGTCGCACATGGAGTAGTTAGCACAGGTCTTCAGTACCCGCAGGTCTCGCATAAACCTGACGGAGTGAAAATAACAGAGAGCGCTGCATGAAAAATGACTCAGCCCTTAATCTACCATTTGATGACTAACTTCTGCTCTGTATCCAATCAATATTGCTAACCATAAAGTATCAGATTTTCCCTCAACCTTTAACTATCACAAGGGAAAGGCTGCTTGGCATAATGCCACTAATTTAATAAGACATCTACTGTATGTGTAGTGGTCTGGGAAAACCCATGGGATGTTACCATGGCTGAAATCTGGTGAACAGGTTCTGCTTTTTGGAAAAATATGGCCTACAGCCCCATTTGGATTGGTTTAATTCATCAGGGGAATGTTTGTAATAAAATATTTTACACGTCTCCTCAGTAATGAAACGCAGTATTAAAATTACTACGGGACGAGTGAGTGTCTAGCAGGGTGTATTTTCTAGGAACCCGGTTGTTTGTGCCAAATGATCGCATTTCAGGAGGGTTTCTCATGGAGCTGTGCACTAGGAGACTAAATACAGCTAGTAGCAGTGGCCAAATGTTTTTTTCCTAATGCGAGACAACAGTTGCCTGGAAAATCACAGAGATTTGCATTCAGAAGCTCCTAAAATGATCACACGAGTGCCGAATTGAGCTGAAAAATGGTAGGTGATTCGTACATGTAAATTTAATCCCGTCTGGATAGGGCTTATAACCCTAAAACTAAGAATCCAGAAATACGTTTGATTAAAACAGTATGGAAAAATCTTTATTTACTTTCAGTTGTGTAAATGAGATAAGTGGCTCTGGATAACGGCATCTGCCAAACACCGTAAATGTAAATATGTTTAAATGCAGTGATCTCTCCTTTCACTTTTTAGGGTGACCTGACTTTAAACTGCTAGGACTTCAGAATCCTTTACACATAACTACGACATGTGTGATTGGTTTAAGACCAACCTTTTGCGGGTGATCCCAGAGGTCATGCCCAGGTCATTCATCAGGTTCTCCTCAGTGATGTTGAGCAGCAGGTCTCCATCCACCTGCAGCTCCTGAGACAAACACATATACTGGTTGGTACCACATCGGTACTATACGATATCATATGTGGCTTTTCTTATCTAAAATATACTGTAGCTCTACAGCAAAATTAAGCTGCTGCTCACAAACCTGGAATTGATCACTGAAGGCACTAAAGCCAATCTGTTGCAGCCATGTTTGTACCTCCACCGTTTTCCAGTTAGGAACAGAGGAGAGTATGCGGCGTGGAACATCTTCACCCATCATCTTCAGGGCCCTTTTGGCCAAAGAGAGCGTGGTGGCATTACTTGAGTACATGACAATCCTCTTCAAGCTCTGAACTGCCCCAATCTCCTGAAAAATCTGAGAAAAGAGATGCACAAAGTGCAATGAGCAAACCGTCCTCTTCAAACCGACACCACTCTCTCTCTCAAACCTTTGGTATGTATGGTTTGTAAGGTTCCCTTTTGAGAATAGTGTACTGTTTTCCCTAAAACTAGACTAATATGTGATCCAAATAATTGGACACAGAATCCTGAAACGTCCCCCAACAGTAATGGAGTGTAATTTACACCTTAATTCACTTCCAATCCTATGTCAAGTTGGAAGATTCTACTTCCCACTTGTGAAGTCAGTGTAACAAGTTCATCATGTGCTTTGTTTTCTGAGCGAAATGTAAAATGTGCAACTTCCAAATCTGCAACTCGTATTTACTGTAATTCTGAAAGCAGCTAAAGACCCATAGTTGCTGGTGGTGAGTCATATACTGGCATAAAACCTTACGATGTGTGTGACATAGTAGTGCTATAAGGCGTTTAATAAAATTTTCCCAGTCTGCCTCACCTTGATGTTGCGCTGCCGGGACTTGATGCCACTCTCTACACAAAGATAGAAAGCAGCGATGCACTTGCCCTCAAGCCGCGTCCCATCCAGAAGGGGCAACAGGTGCTGCAGGTCGGCAGCGGTGCGTCCCTGAACGCTATCGGCGCTGTCCTGCAGGCTGCGTGCGAAATCATCCGGGTCGAGCGAGGCGATGAAAGGCTCCACTAGCTCCAGCGTGCCTGACTTCACCACCTCGCTCTCCAGCTCCTTGTTAGCAGCCAGCACAGCCACAGCCAAGCATGCATGGAAGCGGATCAGCTCATCCTCCTTGGAAAAGGCCAGCGGGAAGAGCCACTCAGCTGCCTGCTTCTCGATCATCAGCCGCTGGCACCGGTGCCCACCATACATGGCGCAGTTAGCCAAAGCCACGGCACAATGGCGCAGCACAGTGGGGTCTGTACCACGGCACCAGAAGAGCAATGCATCAAGGGCTCCGTCTCCAATAAGCTGAGCCGACGTCTCCTCCGTGTGCTTGAACATGTGCTCCAGGATGCCCGAGATACTCCGCGCAAGCTGGGCGTCCTCGTGCTCACGGGTCAGGTTCAAGATCACACCGAGACCCATGCGCGCTACATAGTCTCTGTAGGAACAGACCTCTCAGTTCAGACTGCAGTCAAATATACTCAGGATCCCATACATATAAGAAGTAGCTTACCTGTTCTCCGAGATCAGGATCTGCTCAAGCAGCTTGGCCGACTCGTACGTGATGTCTTCAGCGGGTGTCCGCAGCAGCTGCAGCAGTGACTCCAGACCTCCGTCCAGTCGTATTCTGTTGCAGATTTCCTCTGCCACTTGCCGGCCAACCGCAGGCAAAACCCAGGCCTCCTCAACAAGCTGGAATATCTCGGCGATAGCCTGCCGAGTCTTTGGCACATCTCCAATGTCTTTGGAGGTCTTGAGTGTTTTCACAGCAGTCCGCAGCGCTGGAAGTGAACTGTCCAACATGGCCTGGACATCGGCATGAAGGCCGGGAGAAACAGCCCTGGGGTCAGAGGTCAACCTGCACGGCTGAAGCCGGCTGCCCCGATCAGGGACAGTGAGTCTATCTGAACTGAGCATTGGGAATCGCCGATATATATTGCTAAAGCAAGCGACAAGAGACAAAAGCATCAATGAAGTTACCTGTGAAATGCTTGGTTTGGAAATCTGGATGTAGGCTGCACTTCCAGGACACAGTGTCTTATGTTCAGCTGTGTCCCTAAGCTCTTTTAATGTCTGAACAAATCAACAATCAAAGTCTTCTCATCCCAACTGCATCACTTGATGCAGATGATGTCACTGTGGGGCAAAAAAGGGTAACTCCTTAGAGGCCTAGACATAGTATGCATCACCCCCTCAAAACCCACTTAACATTAACTGGCTAGAAAACTGTTATTTATAGCAATAAATGTGAGAAACGTGCCACGTTTAAAATAATAACACATAATAACCAAGGACTTACGGAAGCTACATTAGATGTAACAGTGTGTTTATGTTTGTGATAACAAAAGCCCAGTGTTTTCTGTTACCTGTCTGCCACACACGGCTCTTCGTCATGTAAAGGAAGCTCGCACAGCTCTTTTTAGATATATTTATTCCAAAAGTGTCGAGTTTATCCGCAAAATAAAAGCGTTTGCATTCGCAGCTCGGCTCGGCGCATCTTCACCAGCAGCTCCGGCTGTTTCCTCCTCAGCAACAAAGCAGCGCCGAGCACAAACTGCAGTGTCGCCCTCTGGAGGCCCAGGGGAGCAAAACAACGCTCACCACAGTAAACAAACCCATATCTCACAGTGCACAAATGTTCAGAAATACCAGTTCATTTACATTTAAAATAAAACAGCCGAAGCACCAGTAGCTGAACATCTGCATGACACCAGCACACTGTGCATCTGCCATTATTTTCGCCTTCTTGCCCTGATCATGAAAATCTGAGTCACTGAATCACTGAGTCCAGGATTTTTTTTTGTTAAGATGAACAGTTTTCCTATTAGCTAGCTTATTTTAACGCGCTGCTGTTTCCTAATACATGTTCTGTTCTTGTTCCTGACACGTGGATCAATAACGTTATTGATCTGGCAAATGTACGCATGCGCGCCGTGGTGCGTTCACTAACAGTAATCCAGTGTGTTACACAGGAGAATCAACAAAATAAGAATAGAGAATCGGATAAAAAAAGTACAAATAAAAATAAGGAAGTCAGCGCTTATATTTGTTATGTTGTATTAAATACTAATCAACATTTATTGTTGGCATTTTTAGTTTTGCAAATTCAGCTTCAAATTTATCAAGCCAATGTGAATGCCTTGAAATTTTAGATTTGACCTTTTGACCTGCTCTCAATTCTTAGAATGACACCAGTGTTTTCAGCAAATCTTGAAAACAAGTTGGCTAGTGGTTTAACTGACTGAGCTTTCTAAATGGACTAAATCACAATTCAAAGACAATTATAATCATAGCTGTAGGTTATGTAGTGGATAGTCGTATAGCTCCTGCCAGTGTTTCCAGTCATGATAGAGAGAAACTTTATCAACTTTGTTCACTTGTGCAATGTGTCTTGCTCCATGAAATCTGTCATTATTTAATCAGGATCATCCATGGTGTATTTTTACATGACACCACTTTTCTTCATTTTCTCCATTGATCATAATAAATTGATTAATTTTCAATAACAGCAGCTCTGACAGGCAGTTCCAGCTACAAGCCAAATCATGGGCTTATATTAATACACTTGTTCAACACCTTATTGTTTCTATTGTAACAATTTACACAGGGATTTGCATAGCAGGTGATTCACAGCCACATATACACAGATTAAAAACGTGTGTAATTGTTGACATTAACCCTAACCCCTTATTTAACATTTATCAAAGGAGTCTCAGCACTTACACAGGAGAATCCTCCTGAAAGTACAGTGGCGTTTGCAATGAACATGTTAAGTTGCAATCAGGAGGGACATAAAGATAGAGAACAAGGATGCAGAGTGTCATTCAGTGTGAAGCACAGCAGCGTCTCCTTGTGTAAAATCTCCTGGTGCTAAATGTGAGTGAGTGAGTGAGTGAGTGAGTGAGTAAATGAGTGAGTGACTAGAATGACTGTTTATAGCTGTTAGAACATAAGTCATAACATCAAATGATATAAATAGATCAAATTAAATTACTTAATTAATTAATTAAATTAGTCTTTAATAAAGTCAAATTTAGAACTGTCAACAATTTGTTGTGGTATAAGAAGACACAATGTTATCGGAAATGCTGACCACTTGTCACGCTGCATCACACCAAACACCCTGTCATTAATTATTTTTCCTACAACACCATGTCCCATTGTGTCCAGTTTGCCTGTCCTAACAATCATGGTGGGAAGGGCATACCCCAACTCCAGGCTGATCTGAACTGATTATCTACCCAAAAGATCCTGTAGTGTGAGAGGTTTACAGACATAAACTTAATGTTACCAGGATCTGGATCGGAGCCTCCTCCATTTGGAATCGTAAAAAAATACATTCTTGTAGTTTGAAAGGAACAATGACTAAAAAAGCTGTAGTGTGAAAGGACAATTAGGGAAGTGAAATATCAAATGGCTGAAGTGTCTTTACATCCAGGTCTCGGTAATGCTCAATGAGTTTACATTAATTCATTTCCTGTCTTCTTTTATTAAAAACAACTTACAAGTGTTGCAGAATCCAATCCAAATAAACAATAATAATAATTAATATGTATTTTAACTTTGTTTGAGATTAGGGCTTAGTGAAACTCTGAGTCTTGTCTACTAAATTATTTTGAGAGGCATTCAGTAAATTTACTTAAGAAGCTGTCTTACTGAGCAGTAAGTCATCGTCTATCTCTGTTTAATGATTAGTTGCACTGAACCCATTCTGACAGGTCAAGTAAATAAGAAGAGTGACGTCCGGGTGCACTGATCAGCAGGCCTCATTTCCCCTGATCCCTCAGTGTTTCGGTGTTACTCTGGGTGACAGACATGAAGACAGAGCTGCTGCTCCTGCTGCTGGCACTACTGCAAACCTGCCACACCGCAGAGGGTACGTTTACTTTCATTACACTGTAAGCCTGTTATATATAGCTACTTATTGCCTGTTATACAGGCTAAACATTGCTTTAAAAAGTGTTGTTTGTAAATATTCTTTGATCCTTTAACTCAATATAGATCAATTTAGGGCCAACAAAATTGTATAAAGCCCCCTGAAATATCTTAGCCTTCATCACAAAGATCTTTTTAACCTCAAATACAAGCAGACGTTTTAAAACAACACAACACATATTTATTGTGTATACTTTTATGTAATTCTGATTAAAATGTTGGACAATGTTTTACACTTTTTTCTATATACAGTAGTATTATTTTCATGCATGATATGTATTTATAATTAATAATGTTTGGACACTTTTGGGGTCATATATAACCATGTTATTAAGGTTGGTTTATGTGGAGCAAAAAAACATGGTTTAAGCATTATACTTTGGCTTTCAGAGGCATGTTTGTTCTGTGAGAATATGGGTTTAAACAATGTCATATCCATACACTTTCTGTGCGTCCTGTGCTTCCTGTGCATGCCAGAGTCATGCATTGACCGATGTGATAGCGGCTTTGATGCAAGCAAAAAATGCCAGTGCGACTCATTATGCAAGTACTACAGGAGCTGCTGCACTGATTACGAGTCCCTCTGTGACAATTTGAGTAAGAGTGGAATCAATATTTCATATTTCTTTTCTTTTTATGATTCTTTTATTTTAATTAAGAGTTTTGCATGTGGAAGTATAACTCTCATTCACAGCCCGTGGAGACACTTTCCCGTCTTTCCCTGAGGATGAGGACAACAACACAGCTGTGGCACCTACACCCAAAGCTGAGAGCATAACCCCAGTGACTCCATCTCTTATCAAACATCCAACTGTATTCCCTGACACTCCACCAACCCCGGACCCTGACGCCGAGGTGTGCAGCGGCAGGCCATTTAATTCCTTCATGCAACTCAAAAATGGCTCACTCTATGCTTTCAGGGGTGAGTGACATCCAAATCAGCTCATTTCTTTACCATACCAAACACACTGTTGTTGTTGTTTTTGTTTGCTTGTTTGTTTGTTTAATTATTGCTGCTTAATTATAGTTGTCAGCATTGCTCTATTCAGATGAACAAAGCCGGTTTACTTAGTGGTTTTGGAGTGTATTACTATATTTTTTTGTGTGTTAACAGGAAAATATTTCTTTGAACTGGATGAGAGGTCAGTGTTGCCAGGTTATCCAAAACTCATTGAAGACTTTTGGGGAATAAAAGGTCCTATAGATGCAGCATTTACACGCATCAACTGCCAAGGAAAAACATACATCTTTAAGGTTTGGACTAAAACTAATAGCAGCATGTTTCAAATATAACAGTGATCAGATTCAACATAACTATACTTTGCCATTTAGTCATTGTGATGAGTTCTTTACTTTCCCTCTTTACCTTTTCTCTATACATACAGATATTAGAATTATAAGAATTACATACAGTACTTAAACCAACAATGGGTATTCATTACCTGATAGAAAATGACAAAGAGAGATTAAAAAAAGAGAGAAATTACACAGGAGGGGATGTGTACAGAGAGATCAGCTCTCAAGGCACTGTGAAAAAGAGACCAGAATTCTTTGAAGCAAATTTAATTGTTTCTAAGTATGAGTGATCTGTAAAAAGGTGAAGGAAGTGTTTGATTTGGTTCTACAGTATATGAGTTGAATAAAACATGTCAGGGTGAGCTGCTATAGGAGTGGGCCCAAAGTTCATTATTTTCTATTTTCAGCATGACCTGCATGTTTTATTTCCCTCATACCACAGCAGTTTTATGGCCATAACCACCATAAACAATTCCCTCACCAGTCTCTCTTTTTATATCGAAGACCAAAAAAAGTGCAGTCTGTTATGTTACCAAGAAAGTACAAAGTCCATGAAGAATTTCTTGTGCTGAGAAATTTAAAGATAGAGCTTTGCCCCTGTCTCTTACTAAACATTGACACTGAATCCTCCTTTAAAAATGCTAAAGGTCTCCTCACAGAAAGCTTCACCATATCCACAATAAGACACATTTTTTAACCTGGTAATGTGGAGAGTCAAACCCATAAAAGTGATCTGGCTCTACAGAGCATTCATTAAGGCCTTCTGATGAATCTGAATTAAAAATGCAATAATAATATGGTATAAATGATATAAACTTAGTTTTGACACAAAAAATGTCATTACATACATATAATCTTTTCAGTTGATGTTGGATTGTTCATCATTTATGTCAGCTACCCATTTCCAAGCCAAGAGGAAACGATATTTTGTTAATCATTGTGTTTGTCAATTCTTCTATAATCAGAAGATATGTGCTACTTTATAGGGTAACAAGTACTGGAGGTTTGACAATGGAGTCCTAGATCAAGACTTCCCAAGAGATATCTCTATTGGATTTGAAAAAATCCCAGATCAATTAGATGCTGCCTTCGCTATCCCTGCTCACAACCACAATGGCAAAGAGAAGGTCTACTTCTTTAAAGGTTAGAAAAATATTTCATTGAAAAAACTTTCTGTAAAAAATCTTTTTATAAATATGGTTCTACTGGCGACACGGTGGCTTGGTGGGTAGCACCGTCGCCTCACAGCAAGAAGGTCCCGGGTTCGATCCCCAGGTGGGGCGG
>JAOVVG010000051.1:18696515-18706556 GCA_028566375.1 Leptodoras nelsoni | reverse complement strand
TACGATGGATTAGCGCCCTGTCTAGGGTTGGTTCCTGCCCTTGCTCTCAGAGTTGCCGGCTGGGCACCGGCTCCCCCATGACCCCGTAAATTGAAATTTGGTTAAGGGTGCATAAACGTATTATTATATTACGTGATTATTGTGATATTACAACCTGAATATTGTTGTATTACAACATCACAGAAGAAAAAAGCAGGATAAAATATTGAAAACTTTATAAAGGTTGAATTTCAGTACCTTGGGCTGAGGCAAACATTCCTCCCTGTTGATGAGAGCTTCTGAGATGAGGCCGGAAAGCAGAGGAAGAGCAGTCCCACACAGGACAGGACAACATTCAGGAACTCCATAACTGTAAACCTTCTAATATCCACCAGAACACACAGACCACAAGGTCCTGTCCTGGTTTAGGACAAGGCTAGTGCTCAGCCATGTGCCTTCTATCCCGAGCTGGACCGCTGCTCCTCTTCCTCGCACTCTGTATGTCTGGCACTAAAGCAAGGCTCTGAGAAACCTCTCCGCTTCCCCCCGTGAGTTTCCTGGGGAAATGAAGCCAGCTTCCACCAATTCAATCAGTCACTGGATGGTTTAAAGTCACAACCTAGAATTCTAGGAAGAGGAGCAATTTTTTTCTTGTATGTGGGTGAGCAGACCAGATGTTATCCCTCTCATTATGTAGCAGGGAATATTAAGTCAACACAAGGCAAGAATAAAAAAGGAATTTCCAACACAAGGAAGCTGTAATCACTTACTAATGATTTATTCAGATTTATAAATAGCAAAGGCATGGTATTGTACACATCCATAGAAAAACTGAGTATCATTCACTCTGAGCAAACGATAAGTACTTTAGGTGTAAGGTGTTTAAACTGGCATAGACAGGACAGAGGTAGTGTCGGTGTCTTTATTTCTGAACACCAGACTATTCTGTCTGATTTTCCCTAGAGGAAATGTGTGCTTCCTGTGTAAATTATATCACACAAACCTCTCAGATAAACACAACGAACCTCCTTTCTGAAAATCTTTGGCCTTTCAAACAAACGTTTAAGTCTGTTTTAACCTAGCTCATAACCAGCAGGTTCTTCACCTTACCAGTGATCACATATAAAAGCAAGGACAAAAGCCATCCTTTATGTAAGAGTATCCTTTATCCAGGGTCTACTGCAGTTAAACGCAAAGACCGCTTCAACAGAGAGTCTCATAAACCAAAAGAATGAGTTTTGTTTCTAAAAATGTTGGGTTAGAACACTAATCAAATGTCAAAAGCAGTATATACTTACACAAATTAATGATTTACTACTCTATTAAAAAAAACCATTAAAACATAATAACATCATCAAGCTGAGTCATTTCTTAACCACAAACCAAAGGTCCTATGAAGTAGTTAAAACCAAAATATAGAAAACGCTGTAATGCCCCCTGCTGGCAGAAAAGAGGGTGATTATATTTGCTGATGGGTTTTATACATATAAACTGGTGTCTTTGGTTTTAAAGATCATACTAAAATACACTCTTTACAAAAATATAACACATGAAACTGTTGTATATTAATAGCATATTAATGTTGTTACCTCAACTCTATTTACAGTATATAGCATATTATTAGTACAGAAAATAAAATCATTTTTGCTCATTTCCAGTGCTAGCTTTTTTATTTATTAAACATTATTTTTTACCATTATGCTATAATCTCTCCAGTCTTCTTTTCTCCATTTTATTAGAGTAAATTCACAAATTTTGGTTTCAGCTCCCCCCAGGTTTTTGGAAATTACAGCCTTCCGGCACAAAACAGCATACATCCTTATATAACTGATTTGCTCTCATTGTTGAGCTATACAGCTCTGTGCATTCATTTTTATTTACATGGTCCTGTCCATACTCTTCCTTGGTGCTGTGAATGGGGGATGTAAAGGTGGACCTCGGTTCTCAGGGAGAGCCTCCACGCCCATTCTCCACTTCAGGCACCTGTTCATCTGCGTTGATGATTTCCCATGCCGAACTGTTGTTCTGATGGCTGCTCCTATCGCTGCCCGAGCGGGTCAGGTAGCCAAAGCTGAGAGATCAGGCAGAAACCACACAACATTAATCAATGATGAGGTCAGAGACAGGGAGAGCCATTTCCTCTGAGCACAAATACAGTTTGAAATAAGACTTTTCATACTGACAACACCAGATAAGAATTCTTCCGTCAGAGGAAATGACCTACAGATTACCTTTTTTAAAATAAAAAAGGGGGAAAGAACATTTTGTTCTTCCATCTAGAGATGTTCTCTTCAGAAGATGAGTATATACAATAAATTCAAGTCTAGCCCAGTTGTTTTGGCCAGGATTATTATACAGGAAATTCCAGTGTTAAATTAATATCTACAGTGCTTTCATTGAATGAACACCCATAGTGTGACTTAGGGAATGTTTGTCTTCCTCAAATGAATCCACATAAATAAATCTGAATAATGTTGTGTGTTGTGTATTAAATCGCACTCTCCACATTCACAGGTTTTAAACCGATTCCAAGAACCGTACCTTCTTTGATGTATCATATTTACATTTACATTTATGGCATTTGGCAGACACTCTTATCCAGAGCAACTTACACAAGTGAGCACTTGAGGGTTAAGGGCCTTGCTCAAGGGCCCAGCAGGATTTGAACTCACAACCTTCTGGTCACTAGTCCAACGCCTTAACCACTGAGCTACACTGCCCCTGCCCCATATTTAATTGCCTTATTTGTCAGTATACAAGAGGAAAGATATGATTGATCATATCATACTGCAAGGTAATTAAAGACGCATTTGTATTTAAGGACTTTTATATCTATCGTCCATGCTCAGATTCCAGTGGGGCTCTTAATTAGTGTTTTAATCACATCAAATGCACTTGTTTGGTGAAATAGCTACTGGAAGATTAAAATCATTATTGCACTGGAAAAAGGGAACATCAGGTCAGTCAGTCAGGTTTAAGAGAAAATATTGTAAATATAAATAAAACATAAAAAATATTAAATTTTTTTATCCAAGCATGATTTCAAGGCTTATGCTATTTTTTGTCAAGTATCGAATCTGCTCCATAACAGAATTATGTGGTGAGTGTGATCAGGTTACGCAGTATTAATGCAGTCCAATAAGAGTATAACATATCATCAGGAAGAAATGACTATAATACTCATTTATAATGCTAATTCATTCATATTGTGTAGAGCAGTAGGTAATGCTGCTGCCTCACAATGCCAGTGTCCTGGGTTTGGTCCTGAGCTCAGATGTCTTCATGGACAATGTGTTGGACATTGTGTCAGTGTAACTAAATTTATTCACCTGCAACCTACATATACATTTGAATTAAGTAAATTCACTGATCTTTTTTTCAGCGTCTAAGCCTAAATTTGTAGTAGAAAATATTATATTAACTATAAGACAAATGTACACTATATAGTCAAAGGTATGTGGACACCTCACCAACACACCTATGTGTGCTTACTGAACAGGCCATTCCTGATCTAGTCTCCCTATGCTGATATAATAACCTCCATTCTTCAAGGAAGGCTTTCCACTAGATTTTGGAGCATGCTTTTGAGGATTTGTGCTCATTCAGCCACAAGAGCATTAGCGAGGTCGGGCACTGATGTTGGTCGAGGAGGTCTGGGCTTCAGTCAGTGTTCCAATTTATTCCAACAATGTTCTGAGGGGTTGAGGTCAGGGCTCTATGAATGACCCTCAAGATGTTCCTCACCAGACAGACCATGTCTTTATAGACCTCACTTTGTGTACAGGGGCATCATCATGCTGGAACACGTTTGGGCTTATTTGTTCCATTTAAGGGGAAATGGTCATGCTTCCACCTTTATGTCAAAAGCTTCAGGAAGAGCCATATATGGTTGTAATGGTCAGGTGTGTACAAACTTTAGACCATACAGTTAGAACAACATACTGTTTGCTGCCCCAGTGTTCCTAATTAGAGTGATCTAGAACAGCATCCTTCAGTTAGAGCATGTTTTTTTAAAAACATGTTTTTTCAAATCATATCTTGATTTTCAAAATCTAGACTATTGAACCTGAACCTACTGATTGAAGCTTAACAAAAATGTTAATACAAACACTACAGTACAATAACTTGCTTGGCAGTGTTATCAGCATTGATAAAATGATTGAGCACTAGAAGACACTTTTCTTTTTAAATTAAAACAATAATTTTTGATTACTGAGTAAAACAATCATGCAGACCAAATAAGAGTTCATTTACGACTACGCATTTTGGTGTGCAAAGTGCTTTAACATGAGAACGCAGTGTACCGTGCTGTTCAGGTGGTCTTACATGTTCACAGACTGATCTACGCTGGCATTCTGACAGTGAAAGTGAAAGCCATTTTTCTACAATCACTGTCCAGCGCTCTCTCTCAAAACCAACACATTCTTCCACCAGTAGCTCAAATGACAATGTTATTATAAGGCTTCTGGTCTTTAATCATAGGTAGATGAGCAACTTACAGTGTTCTGATGCGTGATTCTGGAGTTTTCCTGTCAGTGCAATCTTCAGTCTTTCTCTTCTCAAACAAAGGTCCTTTCTCTTCATCACTGAGGGATATTAACACAATGGTTGAAAATTTGTCATTACATTTTCTGTACACTGTAGAATGAATGAATATAAAATGAATTTGTTATGATTCAGTTCCTGTTCTACCTGCTGCAATCGTCCTCTGGTATACCCAGCATTTTGGCCTTAATGATGGTCCTCTGCTTCTTTATAGCACCACGCACTGCTTCCAGTAAGAAGCTGGGACATCTCTCATCATTCAGGATTTCTCTGTCATTTCACAAGTGAGGATTTCAGGAAAAAATACACAAATACATGAGAAACTTATGTCCATCTGTGTAACCTAAAATTAGAAATACTGCCTCAGAAACTAAGAAGTAAACTACTTTTTTCATTTCTTTTTTTCTTTTTTTGTGGCAACAATTGTAAAGCATTGTAGATTAAAATATATATATTATTTAAAAATGTAAGATAATAATAAGATTCAAAAATATATATTTTGATTTATGGCGTTACTGATATCGCAAACACAGTTTACCTAGTTCAAAAAGATCACAGAAACAATGCCACAACTTTTAATCTGCTCTTACTATTAATGTATATATAAAATATACAAAATAAAGATATCTCCAAAAATCTACTAAAAGTGACTTGAATTTCAAACAAAGCACACAAAAAGTACTAAAGGTAAATTACATTTATTATAAAAAAAAATGTTAAAATTATAATAACACTGGTTAGACTAACTTCCTGTCAGCACTTAATCAGAAACATTCAGGTCAACAACCAAACACATGCTTTTTCTACAAACCCCATTTCCAGAAAAGGTGGGACACTTTCTTAAAATGCAATAAAATCTGAGATCTGTAAATTGTTCATTCAACTGAAGCTTTATTTAACAGACAAAAGAACAAAGAAAAGATTGTCAGTGTTTTTAATGATGAACTCTATGTGTTAAATATAAACAAATTTAGAAATTAATGTCTGCAATACTTCCCCTGACTCCCTGAATCTTTTCATGATATTACGAACCTCGAAATTCTTTGTAATCTTGCACTGAGAAACACTGTATTTTGAACTGGCTGACAATTCTCTCATGAAGTTTGGCACAAAGTAGTAAATCACGACCCATCCTTGCTCACATAGACTATACTCAGTCTTGATGACCTCACCTGTTACCAGTTAAACAGTTAAACTTTATGTGTGGAACCTTCCGGTGTTACTTGTATAGTTTTCAGTCTTATTTTGCCTCTGTCCCAACTATTTTGAGCGTGTTGAAGGCATCAATTTCTATATTTAACAAACAGAATTAAGTTCATCATTGATAAGTTCATCATTGTCCTTTTACCTGTTAAATATACAGTAGGTTCAAGTAAATTAACAAATGACAGATTTTAGTTTTTCTTGCATCTTTAGAAAGTATCCCAACATTTCTGAAAATGGGGTTTGTATTTCTATATGATCACACATTTCATTATCTGTAGAATTTCTGTGTGTGCTTGTCTCTCTCTCTCTCTCACACACACACACTTTCTCACCGCTGGTAGAAGGCGATCTCTTCTTGCATCAGGAAGACATTGGTCTTTAGCTCATTCCTCTCAAACAAAATATCTCGCACCTCATTCTTGGTGAAACACGGCCTATTCGGGTCCAGCAAGTCAATGATCACCTTAAAAGTCATGTCAAGGTCTGGACTGTTCTGTAGGAAAAGACAATAAATAGTGTTGGATTTTGATGTTGAAACCAAGTAAAAGAGAGGAAGTCTATTGTAGAATGATGCAGCAATATTTTTATAACATGTGACTAGTTCATGTCCGGTGACTTGGCAATGATTACACAGAAACAATCCCTAAAGTCATCACAGCCTGCACTGATTCAGTAAGATAAGAGTGTATTATGCATGCCAATGTATTATAAAATATTTATATACTTGCTTTATAACAATTTCTGGTGTGTTTTAAACATTAGATGCTGCACTATACTTGGTTTAGATTTACATAACTTTTTTTTTACTCGTACTCAAGTAAACTCGTAAAGAGAAAAAAAATTTACTTTCACTTTGCTACCACTGTGGTTTTGCTGTTTTCAGTTCAATGTTCTGCTTATTTTGTACACTGGAAATTCTTGACCTCAATCAGTTCTCCATTGACACTTAGATAACGTTTTTTTTTATAATAGACCTTAGGACCACAGACTGACTGACAGAATGAAGGCAACCAGCAACTGAATGGAGACAAAGCATCCATGGCTGCATACTAAGTTATTCTGCTTTAGCACTACTTTGTGCCCTGAGAAACACCAATGTTTTAGCTTTAAACTGTTGCAGTATTTTGTAGTTGTGTCTATTACAACACTACCTGTTAACATTAGCAATGTGACTTAGCATATATGTGTCATTCACAAATTAGTCAGCTCTTTGAGTCAACTCTTTTTAGGAGAATGTTGAGAGCCAACTCAACATCTGCTGCATGGCTGCTTGTTGAAGTACAGCATGTGGTTAATTCCACTATCAGTATCAATAAAAAATAAATATTCTTAATGAAATATATTGCTTTTTTCATTCATTCATTCATTTTCTTGACCGCTTATTCCTTTTCAGGGTCACAACCCTGGACAGGGCGCCAATCCAACGTAGGACACACACTAGGGCCACTTTAGAGACACCAATCAACCTAATGTACATGTCTTTGGACTGTGGGATGAAACCGGAGTACCCGGAGTAAACGACATGCAGACTCCACACAGAAAGGACCCAGACCGCCCCACCCAGGGATCGAACCCAGGACCTTCTTCCTGTGAGGCGACAGTGCTACCCACCGAGCCACCGTGTCGCCCTTTTTTTTTTTCTTATTTAGAATATAAAGATTTCATGACACAATGTCAGTCATAGTTTGGCAAAAAAGATCAAGCACTTGTCATAATATTATGAAATGAAAATGAGCTGTTAAGGAGCCAGAAGAGAAATTTCACTTCTGTGAGATTAAACCAAATGATTTAGCGAACTGAAAAGAGCTCAAATGAACACTAATGCAATGAATTATGTTATAGTATTGTATATAGTATTTTTTAAACCACCTTTACTGTCTTTATTACATTATACACTTTATGGCCAAAAGTATTTGGACAGCTGACCCTCACATCCATATGTGTGAGTCTTCCCCAAACTGTTGTCATAACATTAGAAGCCCACATTTGTACAGAGCATATTTGCATGCTGATTTCCCTTCACGGGAACTCATAGGCCCAAACCTCTTGCAGCGTGACAACAGCCCTGTGCACAAAGCAGGCTCCATAAAGACATGGTTTTACCAGAGTTGGTGTAGAAGAACTTGAGCTCCCTGCACAGAGCCCTGACTTTAACCATGCCGCAAATGAAATGGATCACTGGCTGTGCACCTGGCCTCTACACCCAACCTCACTAATGCTCATGGCTGAATGAACACAAACCCAGAAGAGTGGAGGTCATTATAACAGCATAAGAGAGGACTAAATCTGCAATGGAATGTTCACCTCACACACACGGGTTAGAGCTGCAACAATTATTCATTTATAATAAAGACTGTATATACATATTCAATAATACAACTGAATAATAAAAAGATTATTATTAAAAGATTAATAAATTTTTTTAAAAATTATATAATAAAAAAATTTATTATAATTGCTGTTGATAATAATAACAATAATAATAATAATAATAATAATAATAATAATAATTATTATTATTATTATTGAATATTTATCAACTATTAAATTTACAATTTACAATTATGGCATTTGGCAGACACCCTTATCCAGAGTGACTTACATTTATCTCATTTATACAACTGAGCAGTTGAGGGTTAAGGGCTTTGCTCAGGGGTCCAGCAGTGGCAGCTTGGTATTTCAAACTCATGACCTTCTGATCAGTAGTCCAATCTAGTAGTCGTAACCACTGAGCTACCACTGTCCCCAACTAAGTTCTTGATTAATCAGTAAGGAAGGAATATGGGTGTGATGGTCATGTGTCCACATAGTTTTGCCAATTTTGTGTATTTAGTACATTTATTTTTTTACTGATCCGATTACCATCATTACTGCTTATTTTGAAATGTGCATGTGTTTCTGTTTAATAGTAACACAATGCTTAGGCTTAAAACCTTTTATTTTTTCTTAATGATGCTACTTTGAGTTACGTAGTTGTAACTAGATCTTGGATGTTAGATGCTATTTAAATTGAATGCATAAATACTTGAGTAGCCTTTTCACTACTTTAGTACTTTTTTTGTTATATTTGAATATGAGCCCTTCCGCTTAATGGTCAATCTACAAAACAAGTAAACATGGAAACATGAAAACACACACCAGATAATACCTTGTTAGGATCGGTGTTCGCCTTGGCCTGATCCAGCTTTGAGACGAGTCGCTCTATCTCTTGCTGTTTCTCATGCAGGTCCGTCTCGAGGTCTACCTTCTTCTCTGCGGTGCTCTTCAGCTGAGCTTGCATCATGCTCTGTTTGTTCCTCAGCTCTCCATTCATCTTCATAAAGCGATCCAACTGCTCCTGAAGCTGTTACATGAAACACACAACAATACATGTACATTTATTTTAGGTTTATAATCATTATGTTACATATATTATAGTGTAGAGAAATAACTGTACTCTATCATACAATTACACACACACAATTCCTTTATAGTCATGCTATAAGAGTGGGTTTAGTTTGCTAATCAGGTTAAGCAAATAAAGTTGGATTACTCACTAACTAACACTGGATTTTTGTGGACACTGCTTTTTGTGAATGTTTGGAATAAAAAGAAAATACTCTATAACACACAATAGTGTGGTTCTGAAAAACACATTGTGTAAATGTCAGAATACTTCTCAAAAATGAAAAAAAAACAATCTGTATGGAATCTGCGAGATGTCTTCTTTTCTTTTCTCGTCTCTTGTCAAAGGTGTGACAGGCTGCAGTTAAGCTTTTGGCCTTTGACTGTGTTATACTGCCAGGTGCACAGTAACCTGAGACTTGATCAGCTGATTCTTCTACAACACTCTGAGACAGTATCTGAACTAATCTGAACAGTATTCCAGCCATCACATATCGTACATGAGCAATGATACTCTGATTCCTGGGGTAGGAATGTGAGCCAACATATCCTTCATTAGTGCTTTATTTAGTGATTTAAGGTTAAAAGAAAGTCAGTCTTTATGTGGGTCAAGTTATTGTTATTCAAATTTGGCTGGCTTATCTTGATATTCCGGTTACTTGATTAAAATTGTGATTAACGTGTGGAATTCAGACCTCTGTGGCATCTCTTTTTGTTGTGTTGTTCATATAGACGGACTTTAAAACAAGTACTTGTCTTCTAAAAGCTAAACTTTTCCATTGTCAGAGAGAAATGCCAAAATGGGGGCTGTTAAATCTATATATCTAAAATTACAGGGGTTAGACAATGCAACTGAAACACCTGTCATTTTAGACCACAATAATTTATTAGTATGGTGTAGGGCCTCCTTTTGCAGCCAATACAGCG
>JAOVVG010000051.1:18672778-18690430 GCA_028566375.1 Leptodoras nelsoni | reverse complement strand
GGTGTTGGTAGCATCATACTCAGCATTACCCTTGACCTCTTGGCTGCCTAATGTGCACCTTAACCAACTTACTGACTTTAATTTCCCAGAACTTCTCTCAGACACATTTGGACAGATCCTTGATTTCTGTGATACCATTTGTTTAGACATTTTCTCTGATAATATCTACAGGAACAGGTGCATTTATACTGACATAATCAACAGACAAAGACAATGATCAGCTGCCTTCAATTCACTGTGTGATTTTGTTAATATTTATGAAATACAACTTTTATGCTTTTATGTATAAAGAAATATGCAATCTAGATATGTTTGTGTGGTAATAAATAACTTGGAAAAAAAGAAACCCAATTAAGTCGGTTTCACTTCTGTGTTGTAAATAATGTTTTTGTCAGTAGTAGTCATAATATTGACATTTAAAAGAGTATATGAAATTTAAGAGGGGTGTGTTAGCTTGTGGGGATTCTTTTTTTTGGGGGGGTGTATATTTATTGTTGTTTTGGTTTTATTTTATCACACTGGCCGTCATGCACACCTGACAACTTGAACATTATGTTCTCCTGGCTCAGATATCCACACTCTGACCTTAAAGGACTTGTTTTGTGCCTGTGATCTTTAACCGCTTGATTATGCTGACCATAAACAGTAAAACCCCTGGTGTTCCACAGCTGTCCAGGAGCCTGTAGTTTCTGTGCTAACGCAATAAGTGTCAATATAACCCACAGCAACTCTGGGGATTCTGTAAAGGTTGTGTAAAGGAAAAACAGACTGGTTTGAGTCCAAGTTAGTGAGGAAAGACAGTCACACATACAAACTGCGTTTACACTTAACTCAGCTAGCTGTTACTGTAGTGTATTTAATCCAATATGGCTCCCTACTGTAAGAGTATAGCCTGCCCTATAGAGGGCACTTATAGGAAGTAGGGAGGCATTTGACATACTGCCTTCGAGCCTAGGGCTGGATCATTTACATTCTTCTCGTTGCAATGACGCATATGTATATAATCCGAAATACAGAACACAATGTGTGTAATGTCAGATCGTGTGTGTGTGTGTGTGTGTGTGTCTCTCACGCGACTGTCCGTGTCCTGCTGTTGAACCTGTAGTGTTTCAAACGCCCTCAGCAGACCCTCCTCTTTAGATTTCTGTGTGTGGTAGCTGACTGTGAAGCTCTCCAACAGCTCCAGCACCTTCACTATTTTGGGCACCAGGCTCTCCACACTGGTTCTGCCATGGCTGTCGATGAGCTTTTCCACGTCGGTGCCGATCAGCTTGGCAATAACGTAGACATCTTCCACGGTCAGAGTTGAAACAGTCCTCTTGAAACACTCGCTCAACTTTGTAACGTCCTGCTCGGGTTGGATGGTTTCCATTGCGGAGTCAAAATAACATGAGCCGAGAAAAAGAAAGCGAATTCCCAGGCGCAGCCGACTGATATTTCAGCGCTCTTCCGAGAATGTGGAGGCTGCTGGGCTTTTCGCTTGCTTTGGTTTCAGTTTGATCCGAGTACACTGACTGTCGATGAAGTTTACAGGTTAATGCAATAATCCAGAAGTTCCTGGTCAGTTGAATAAGCTGGTATCGGATTCCTGCTGATCGGATCGGATCGGATCTGATCTAGTGGTCACATGCGATCCGCAGCTTTACACCTACACAACCTACAGGAGCAGTGAAAACTCACAGGCTTATTTTCCTAGAGCTGGATCCTCCTCCTCTCCCGACCAGTGGTGTGTTCAGAACTGTACTGCGCAGTGTGTGCGCGTGTGCGTGAGTGTGTAAAGGGGTTTTCCTCTAAAAACATTCAAATCAGCACTGCCTTGCACATAAAGTAGCCTATACAACTGAATATTTACATTTATGGCATTTGGCAGACACCCTTACCCAGAGTGACTTACATTTACCTCATTATACACAGCTGAGCGTTAAGGGCCTTGCTCAGGGGCCCAACGGTGGCAGCTTGGTGGTGGTGGGGCTTGAACCCCCAACCTTCTATTCAGTAACCCAACACCTTAACCACTGAGCCACCCCTGCCCCACCCCTTAAACACTGAATGTAACCCCTTGAATATTATTTCTTTTTTTTAATTAATTGATTTAAACATTATGGGGGAAAACAATCCGGATGAGATCCTCCTCATTTTAAACGATATTAGTGGAGGTTTTAGTGTACACTTTGGTGGATATGTGATGTGAAAGAGGAACCTTTAAAGAAATGTGAACAGTTTCTCAATGTGTAGGAGGCCGGAATTCCCTTGAGTAGCTGACAACTTGTATATGACGTAAGAATTAGATTTTTTTAAGATGTTTCAGTGGTGAGAATGACTACTATTTAAAGGAAAAGACTTTTAATACACTACTCAGCCATAACATTACAGCCACTGGCAGGTGAAGGGAATAACATTGCAGTGGCACCTGTGAATAAGGTTAGGCAGCAAGTGAACAGTCAGGTCTCGAAGTTGATGTTACAAGCAGGAAAAATGTGTAAAGATCTCAGCGATGAATTCTGATAGCTAGAAGACTGGGTTGGAGCATCTTCAAAACAGCAGTCTTGTGGGGTGTTCCTGGTATGCAGTGGTTAATACTTACCAAAAGTGACAGGGTCATGTGCGTCCAAGGCTCACTGACGCACTCGAGGAGCTTAAGTTTACTCATCTGGTCCACTCCCACAGAACAGCACATGGGGCTGTGTAGCCACAGAACAGTCAGAGTTCCCGTGCTCAGCCCTGTCCACCAACTAATGAGCCTACTATGGGCATGTGAGCATGAGAACTGGACCATGAAGGTGGCCGGGTCTGATGACTCACATCAGAAGGCAGGCCAGTGGAGTGTGCTTGGAAACACTGGGTCCTGGCATTCATGTGGATGCTACTTTGACACATACTGTACTTCTTGCCTAAACATTGTTGCAGATCAAGTACATCCTATTCATGTCAACCGTATTCCCTAATGGCAGTAGCCTCATGCAGCAAGGTGATGAACCCTGCCATAGTGCAAAAATTGTTCAGGAATGGCTTGTGGAATTTGATTAACAAAGTCAATTTAAGAGCAATTTATTTTAACCTAAGTGGTGGTAATATGATACAATATGTATATGTCCATGACCATATGTATTTACATATGTGGAAATGCACCAACACCTCTAAAGACCAGTTCAACCATGGCAGAGCACATCACAGCTCAGACCCTGACATGCATTCCATTAACAAATCTAAACCCTATTTTGTTAACAGCCCTAAGAAATGAGAAGAAAATATATAAAACTGAACAGACCCAATTAAATCAGCCCTACAAATGAATTTCAATCTACGCTGCAAAGTAAATTCATCTCGTGGACCATAAGGTGAAATGAAAGTTTCAAAAAACAAAAGCAAAACTAATCTCTCTTTTTTTATATGGGCACAAATGAGAATAAACTCTATTGACAAAGCTACTGACAAAATTAGCTATAAATGCTGTAAACATGCCTCTTTCCAAAATAACTGACAGGTCATTTGGAATGAATTGGAGCCTGTTGATCAGGTTTGTAGATGACAGACGATCAACGTGTTTGTGCATGCAGAACATACCTTTCAGATAAACACCAGCAAATGAACACATTTAAGAACTTACTGATCTGCTAAAAACTGATTCTTTGGAATAAGTGTAATATGGCCCGATGCACAAAATTAGATCGACACACCACTTAAATTAGTTCAGCATCTGAGGTGCCCTTAAGCCCTTTCAGTATTCTGAGGTAAAACAACAGAACCTGGTCAAACCTGTTTAACTGTTGCAACGGAAATACAGCCTCAAACTTCAAGTGTTGATCTTTATTTTTGACCCAAACTACAATGTACATAAAAGATGCACAACATAGCTACAGGGCTATTACAACAGGCTTATAAAAAAACAATTTGGACTTGTAAATAAAATTTGAAAAAGATGATTACCCAGGAAACATTGATGTAGTTTTCCACAACTACTGTCAGACAAAAAACAACACTTCAGGAGATGTGCATTAACACAAATGAACATGCCAAAAAAAACAACGAAGCATTATACAAAAATATTAAAAGAGCGTGTTCAAACGGTGTTTGAAACAGTGCTTCCAATCTGACACTATGGTAATGTCTTGAAGGACAGAGCACAACAGATTTGCAAGCATAAGCCTCTTAGGTGCTCACTTACTGTTGACTCACTTAACGTCAACAGCAGCAGTCTGTGGCGCTAACCGTACATATCCTCACGGTCGGCGTTGTAGATCTCACCCTCCTGCAGTGACGCAAAGTTGAGGAAGTGAGAAGGACGGTGAACCTCGTGATAAAACTCTTTCGGGTTAGACAGCTGCAGCTCGAATTTCATATTGGGGTCGTGTCGAACACCTGGAATGGAGTAAAGGGGAAAATAATTATTAAGAAGGACCGATATGATTTAGCTAAATGGGTACATTGAGTCTTTTTAAGCTGTGCTCACCCATGAAATTGTAGTTCCAGGACACTTGGGCAGGCACCATGAAGAAGCCAAGGAAGCGATCAGACAGCAGCATCTGCACCCTTTCATAGTGAGATGGCAGGTAACCTTTGGGATTGTTGCCCTTATCTGTGTTTTGCCTGCCCCACTCATATCCACTGGGAGTCAGCTTATAAGCAGTCAACGTACATGATCCTGGTGTAAAACTGCACAAGATTCATACACATTATATATACATACATACATACATACATACATACACACTATTCATATACATACATCTATCTAAATCAGAACCAAGTAAACTGATTGAGGCTTATCCAAGTGGACCACTAATGCACTTTGCCTCTGTACCTGCAGGTAATAATGATGGTCTTCTCGCCATCCCAGGATGGATTATCAGCCATGACTTTAGCATGTGTGGTGACATCCTGGGGAGACAACTGAGGCGATTCATTAGGCTGTGTGTGGATCCAACCGAGCGGCTCCATTTCCTATAGCAGAACAAGATAGGAAGAGGTTTTCTAAGACTGGAGAAACAACGCTGCTGTTACATCACTAGAATATTGAAGTCATAATCATTAGGAAATGCCCACGATGCATAACTAAAGACCAGACACAGACCTTGAGATATTCATGCTGTGGCAGCTGGCTGGGCAGGTGAACAGTTTGATGGGTGCCCCATTGTGGCACCATCACAATGCAGCGAATTTCTTTCACCTGTGGGTTATCTGGAGGACTTGTGCCGTACAGATAACCAGCAATCTATATGAAAAATAAACAGGAAAACAAACAAATGTAAACACAGTACAATAAAGGAAATGTACAAATGCTTGTGAAACAGCAGAAGTATGGCTCACTTGAGCACGCAAGTCAGAGATACAGATGAACTTCTTCAGCACGTTCTTAGGGAGAATGTAAGTGTATCCAGTTTCTTTAATGTCGTCAGAGGACACGTAGATATGGTTGGTACGTAAGTGCAAGTTGGCTGCAGAGATCGCCCTATAAAGGAGAGACAAGTATGCATATAGTGTGCCAGGAAGACTACAGGACGTATACAGCTTCACAGGGAGAATGACGTGTCTACGGAACATATCTAGGAAGTGAAGCATCCATGGAAAACCTTGAACAGTCATGACCTACCTGACTCTCCATTCAGTCTTTGAGGAGAAGGTTTGGGTCTCATAGTTGCTGGTGGTAGAGGTAATGATTTCATCACCATGTTTGTTAACAGTACGAGTCTGCGTAGCTGTTAGCTGAGACTGCTCTTTAGTCTGCTTCTCAATCTCGGCAATCTGCTGCCTCTGCTGAGAAGGAGCGGAGATCTCCATACCCAAGATGATGTCCCTGATCTCAGACTGTGTCAGAGAAGCCACATTCACACTGGAGAAAAGAAAAATAATCTTAGAATGCGGTTTATTAATGTTACACTTTAAACTAAAATCCTTATTCATGTTGGCATTGGCTTTTCCTCAAGGGGAGCTTACTTACTTGTTCTTTTTACCATAGTCAGCCAAGATGAGATCTTTGAGCTGCACCTCCACTTTGATCCACTCTTCGTCAGTCAGAGTGGGCCAGATGTGATGTGGCTCAGTGATGGTCGTCTTGTCGGGCTTCAGGATCACCTTTGCACGGTCGTTATTCACATGGAGGGCTCTCAGGATCAAGATCAGACGCGAGAAGGCCTACACAGGATTGGGACATCAGTTTACGTGGAGCAATATAAATCACTAGACCTTTTAAGATGTTTTTGTAATAATTAGGAAATTTACTTACAGTGTAAGAAGAAATGGTCTTCAGCCAGTCATCATACAGATTGAACAGGACCATCTGTGGCTCAGTGGCCTTCAGAATGAGGTCCCCAAACTTCTCCACTTTCAGACAAGCCTGGAAGGGCAGCTGCAGCTCAGAGCCTTTGATGACAATGTTGGGGAAATCCAACAAGTGCACCTTGAAAATGGAGGAAAATAAATTGTAAATAAATGCCATACACTCTATTAATGTTAATAAACATTGTTTCTGAACTGATCTCACCTCAAGAGGATCCAACATGCCCTTCCTGGTCACAATGATCTGCTTAGGCTGCTCTTCAACAGGCAGTGATCGAATAAGGGCAGCCACTTCCTCAGCAGTTTTCCACTTGGCCAGCTATAAAGAAAGAATCAAATTAGTACCACCTTTACAACTTTACTTCAGACAGGTAGCAGTTTTTATAGCTGAATTAAAAAGAATCCCACCTGTCCCAGACGCTTCTGTCCAGCCCACACAGATGTGTGAATGATCTTCAAGAAGAGTTGCCCAGTTCTTGGATTAAAGATGAAAATGGCCCCATTGATGGGTTTTGTGGTCAAGTTGCCCTCAAAAGTCTGCAATGAAAAAAAATTCATGGTGAGCACAAACACAGTAAGATTTACTTATGGCACAAATATACACAGCAAGAAGAGAACACTTGCCAGAGAAAGCTTTGGAGCCTACTGACTTACCTTGTGGATGGTGACTCGGTACACATTGGTGTCATCCACAAACCAGATGATCTGATTGGAGAAGAGTTCACCATAATTCTGTGAGGACAGGTAGGGCTCAGTGGGCTCGGAGGAGTAGAGCTGCAGACCCTTGCGGATGCGCTCCCTCAGCACGTACAAGGCAGGGTTGGCCTTCATGATCTTAGCCATGGCCTGCTGGATCAGAGGCTTGCTGCCAGGGAACCAATTTCCATAAGCACTGCATAAAGAAATAAAGAACAAATTCACATTAGCATAACAATTGTGGAATTAAAAACAAACACCACCAGCCATGTAGACTAAACATTGAAAGTCTGACCTGTGCAGATTGTATGCCAGATCAATGGCAATGAGCACCCCAGTAGGGGATGGGTAGATACTCATGTTATCTGTTGTGTAGTCCAGAAACTTGGCCCTGGCATATCTCTCAATGTCATGGGAATCATAGTCTCCCCATCGGAGCTGAATGTCAATCCAGTACTTCTGAGTAGTGGTGCTGTCCATAACATCCCTATATAGAAGAGACAAGCAAAATTAAACACACTGAACATAACCAACCATATAAAATGAAGAAAGTAGCCCAGTAAAGTCTGAGGACATACTTGGAGTCAGCAAGCAGTGATGGTCTTGAGACGTTCCACTTGTAGGATGCAAAAAGCAGAATATCTGCGCATGAGGAGTTCATCTTATAAGACTTCCTAGGATGGATGGTTTCCTTCTGGACAGTTTCAATCTCCAGAGCATCCAGTTCTTGGTCAAACACCTTCACACAACACATACGATGAATTGCATGAGTAAAGAGTTGAACAGCCATGATAGCAAATTAACTATCACAACCAGTCTTACTGTACAAACAATAAAACATTCTGAACCTGACACAGATCCATGACAATGCTCTCATGAATCTTCTGCCACAAGTGAGCTCTGAAGATCTGGATCAAGGAGATCTTGAGGGTGGGGATTTTGCCATGCATGAAGATTCCAGTGAGATCCAGCTGCACCTGGAAACCCACGTATACCTAAAGCACAAAAACGGAGGAAATGAGTAACTGCTACAGAAAGAAGAGAAAAGATGACAAGAACTACAGTAAGACTGCATGCATACGTTGGCTCTGTTGATTGTGGGAGACCACCACAAGGTGAATCGTCGATTGGGGATCTGGTTCAGACCAGATCTCTGGGCATTGGTCAGCTTCTTCCATTTCATGGACTCCTCAAAACCACTGGCCTTCTCCCTATGGACAAAAAATACATAGTTAAAACATAATCCTGCTGAAATATTATGATGAACTAGGCCAGAATCCAAACCCTTACCAGAACAGACCCTCCCAGGTGGGAAAGTAGGTCCCCTTGAACAGAGTGTGTTCCAATATTCCTTCCACTCCTCCTAGTGCTTGGATCATGTCTGTGCGATAATTGTTCAGATTCCACAGTTTACCATCGTGTCGCTGGTGAGTCCACCAGAATGGATTTTGCTTTAGCACCTGTGAATGAACATCAAATCAACATATTTTTCATCAGTCCATTAAAATAACTACAAAGATCAACATGCACATGAGAATCATTGAAAATCATAAGGAATTCTAACCTGATACTGCTTGAAGTCTGTTCTGACTCTCCAGCCCTTGTCATAGGCCAGTGTGTGTCTGTCTTTCTGGAACAGGGTATTGATACGAGGAATACCTCTGTCCCAGGAGTCTTCCAAATCCTCAAGAGTCAAACGCCTATAACAACACAAAACATTTGATTTTATTCCATGTACAACAAAAGCAGATACATTTATTTTATTTATATTTAATTAAGTTATGTTAATACTGTACCTGTTCTGAGCAATGGCCTCCTGTCTCTTGAGAGCGTATTCAGCCCAAACTCTCTGAGAGTCGATGAACTCACTCTCCCATGGCTGGATGTAGCGATACAGATTGGGAATCAGCTGATCCTCCTCATGACTCATACCTGAACGGAAGTGAGTGATGCCCACATCTGTCTGTTTGGACCACCTGGTTATGCACAAAAAAAAAAAAAATTCACATGATACAAAATTACACCAGTTAACACACTAAACGTAGTTTAATTGCATTTATATTTATCACTATATCTGGATGAGATGCTGTGGTACAAAGAATTACCTCAGGTCAGACTGTGGGATGAGCACATGACCCATAGAAAGCATGCCCAGACCTCCCAACTCTTTGGGGGTGTAAAAGACGACAGGAGGGAAACGGCTAGGCATTTTGGAGTTCAGCCCAATCTTGATACGGGTCTGGATCTTATTTTCACATTTCACCAAAAGGTCCAGCAACTCCTGAGTGTTGACCACAGCTTCACGGAAATAGGTCATCAGACCAATCAGAGCTGTGTTCCATTTGTTCACAATCTGAAGAAGTAAAAATAAGATAAAAAACACAGTATAATACATAACAGTATTCTAGTAATATAACTATTTAGTACTATACACATGGTCACAATGAGTTCTTAATATCCTTTATCTTTCTCGGCCTATACCTTTGTGAAAGTGGTGGATCCAGAGGCCATGAGAATCTGTCGCACTCTATTATGGAACCTCTGCATTGATTCATCGTCCACTCGCAGGAAGCACTGCGCTGTCCTTTCCTTGGTCACCTGCAGACAAATATATAGACATCACTTAGCCACACCACAAGCCAAAAGATATTACATGCTTTTATTACAAGCTTAAGCTTACACTGATCATAATGTGTATTTTAGTGTTCTGACCTCATTCTGCAGGTTCCACACACCATCCTTGTGTGTGAACTCCTCATAACTGGTGCGGCATTTGGGCAGGATGCGGCACTCAAATCCACACATGTTGAAAAGCAAGTTAGGGTTGTCTTTACTGTACACTGACACGAAGCTGTTCTCCCACTGTATAGTGGTTACAGAGCGAGGAAGACGATTCTTAATGTCCCAGAACACGGCACGGCCCCTTGACAAGTCACAGGGAAACAAACGTCAGCACAATTGTATATACTTTTAATAGTGTATATACTTGGTTAGTGTGCCAATACTTACAGGTTAACATCATGCTTCATCAACCTCATCCTAGCATCTCTGGGCCAACACTTCTTATTGTTGTAGCCTACTATGTTCTCGTTGTTCGGATCTGGGTGTTCAGTGAGGTAGCGCTGGATCAGATCCCTGGCCTCATCAGCAGAAAACCTGAGAAAGCAAGAATCCTCTTGAGTACCTGTTCACTTAATTAGTTCCACAAAGTTGGTATCAGTGCATTACTTCCAAACAGCACTCATGTTAAGAAGCAAAACTAAAATCAAGCAATACTTAGACATCAAACCACATATACTTAATTTCATATTTATTATGTACAATATATGCTCTACATGTTCATCCCCACTTTTTTTAAAAAAAACTCTCAACATATTTGCTCAGATAGATTCCCATTTGTTCCAGACTTTTCAGACATCTTGTACATTAAGAAAACTGCTATGCTAAAAGTTTATAATGCTCAAAGGTTGTATTGCAGGTGACCCTGACCTGAAGAACATGTGGATGCGGTCGATGTATCTGCAGTACAGGCGAATGGGGTGGGCACTCTCTGTAGCACTGTCCTGGAAGCTGAGGAAATCATTGGGCATCTGTGGTGGTCCAGCCATCTCACTGGCACGGTGAAGACCCAGAACGAGCAGGTCCATCACCAGCCCATAGTACTGCACAATGAAGGAGGCAAACTGCAGACCTCTGATGATGCCGTACGAGTTGGTATGGTTCATGTCCTAAAGCAAGGCAAGAACAACAAGCTAATCAGACATGGTGGTTGATGATATGTGCAACCATTATTGATTTGCAGTACAATCTGAATTAGCTAAAAAGCATTTAAACATTAACAGGCCTATGACTATATTCAGTCACTGACAAAGACTGGTGGCAGACCTTGTAGTTGATGACCACGTTGTTCTTTGCCGTCATGTAATCGGCAATGTTGTGGTCGACGATCAGACGCAGAAGCCTGTTAAGCAGCGTCAAGTCGATCTTTTCGTACATCTTCTCATAGCGTGACTCTAGCATGACATTACACTCTCCTTCAGTGGTCTCCCACACATCTTGCAGGTTGTTGATTCCTGGGGAAAAAATTGAGAATTACTTCAAATTCCAAGATAATGCCTGCATTAACAGACATCTTCTGAGCACATCTAACAATGAAGGGCAGCATTATCCCTCACCTTGGCACCATTTGTATACCAGCAGAGGAGGTGGCTCTGTGTCAGCAGGTTTGATCCACGGTGGGAAAAGCCTGCGCTTGTCAGCCTCATACCACAAGTACTGGTCCAGGTAAGCGTCTGTGATCTTCTCCAGAGGCTCCACATCATACACAGGCACTAGGTGACTGTACAGGTCCATAAACTCAATGCCCACCTGGAGAAATTACAAACAGCACTGAGACACATATGGTTGGACAAAGTCCAAAAAAAATCATGTGAGGACTAAAAAAAAAAAAAGGCTTAATACCATCTCAGTGCTGTGCTTATACATGTTTACATATTCACCTCTTTGAACGCTCTCTGAGTGAGGAGATGACGCTTGATCCTGGACAGAGCCTCGTGAGGATTGTCATAGGCCTGCTCAATCAGACCCAACTCTTCACGCTGTGACTGATTCAACCTTGACTTCACACTAATACATACCAAAAAAACAAAACAAACAACAACAAAAAAAAAGTCAGAAGGCACTGCACTCCAAATATCAAAATAATTTTAAACCATGCTTAAATAAATCACAATCAGTGCTCTGAATTATATGCTTGGATGTCTTGTTAGAAGAGTGCGCTGACCTGTAAGCCTCTTTGAGTCTCTCCAGAGCCAGGATGAGCAGCTTGGTGTCATGTTTGTATGAGAGAGGGGGAAAGGGAATCGGGGAGAAGCGTCGACTCTCCAGCCAGTGCACGGTGGTGGTGTAGATAGCCACTGCCTCTTCAGCAGTAATGTATGGTCCATCCTGAGACACAGAACTCAGGAATCATACTGCTGCTATGTTTATTGTTTCCTTAAGGACAAGCTCCAGTATGCATGAAACAGTACGTCTAAAACCCTACCTTTAGGTAGTTGTGCTGTCTCTCCTGCTCTGCCTTCAGGTACAGTCGAGTGAGACGGCCAAGGTTTTTCTTGCAGACAGTTTTGTCCACAGTTGCTCCTCGTCTGATTCGCTCTCGGTTGTAATGTGCTGTGTTGGTCCACCAGTCAGCTTTGGCCTTGACATATCTCAAGATCATGTTTTCAATGGGGGTCGGAAGCCCTGGAACCTGCAAAATAATGACATTACAATTTATAAACATGATTGAAATAAATATTATTATCTACAAGACAGACACAATCTGAGTCCACCAAAATACACAATATATGAATAACTGAATATATACCTTCCAGGGAATGTTGGCCTTCCAGCACCTCCAGGACTCACTGAGATGTTGCAGAATGGTCCTGGCCTTGTTCTGTTTGATTCCTTCAGGCATCATGTCCAGGATGTCATGCATCACAGCTGCTCTCAACTCCAAGTCAAAATGAGACTCCACACGCTGTTTGGTCACCGTCTTTGCAACTCCCTTGGAGTGCCGACCTGAAAAAAATCATGAGTTATTTACCACATTCTTTCCTTTTACCAACAAATTCTATAGTGATGCAGGCTTTAACAAATAAAGCAATTAAGCTAAAGGTTTCTGTAAACACATTTTATTTACCTTCGAACTGCCTGGCCAACAGATTGCCAAGCCACCTCTCCAGCAGAGGAGTGATGCCCCTCATGAAGAACAGCCACACTCTCCATCCTGGAGCCCAGAAGCCACACCCTGGACCCTTCCCAACTGGGCCCTAATAATAAAAGCATACCAATTGACATTCATGCCTTAAAACATATTGAAATACGCTCTATTGTACTTCAACATTGAACTGTTAAATTTGTAAAACTGCACTTACTGTGTTGAAGCGATAGTAAATGAGATGTTTCAAGTCCTTGCACATCCTAATCTGCCTCATCAGTTTGTACTTGTAGCGGTACATTCCAGTCAGCTGACCAACATGGGCAAAGATGTACTGCAGTCCATCTGCCAACTACAGAGAAACACAAGATCCCTTTATATGAACAAATGTTTTTCAATATACACAAGTGCTTTGGGTACTTTAAAATGTATTTGTATAGGTTTGTTTAAGTAATAAGGAGTACCTGGAATGCATCAACATTCCCCAGTCTGTACTGCACATGGCTATCCACAACCAGCTTGCTCAGACGAAGAACCTCACGGCACAAGTGGAACGCGTTCCCGAATCGGGACTTCTTACGCTCCTGGAAAAGAAGAAAGTGTACAAACAAATTAGTGCTGCATGTACATTAAATCATAACCTCCTTTTAGGTTCTGTTTAAACTGAGAAAAAGCCAGAATCAACTTACTTTTGTGGTGAGGGTTTTCACAGGCTTCAAGTTGAAGTTGTAGTCCAAGTGCAGGTAGTTGAGGTTCTTTCTGTGAATCAGCAAGTTGAGCATGTTGTAGCCCTGTCGGCACACCTGGAGCCCCACCTCTACCCAGTCCAGCTTCGTGGACTGAAAGAATTTGGTGGCCTTGAAGGAACGGAAAAGATACCTGTGGACAGACAGAAGAAAAAAAAAAAAAAAAAGTCACCATTATAGCATATTTGTTATGGCATTACATCTAAACAAAACTTCTCCATAAAACACAGTACAAGAGCTACACAGTATATGCAAACACGTAATTACTCACCTCTTCTTCTGGGCTTTAGGTGGTCTGTGTTTCAGAGCATTGAGTACATAGTACTTCAGAAGCTTCTGATAAGAGACACGCACTTTTACAGGCTGCCCTGCAGGGCAATGCTCACGGTACCTAAAAATACATTTTAAAAAGATTGTAAGAATACCACACACAAATAAGGCAAGCTCAAAGAAAAATTACTCCACTGAACTGCATGTTATATTACTCAAAGCTCACCAGTTCTTGATGAGAGGAACATCGATGGCACGCCGGGTTCTCCCGGACCGCAAGTTGAACGGACGAGGTGCCCACAATAAAGCAATCCCGTTGGCTGTGTTGTCAGTATACAGAGGGGTCTCTTTGAGGAAAGGCTCCACAAACTCTGGAAGTTCAAACTCCTCATCGTCATCGGGCAGAGGCTCCTGGCTCTGAGGAGGACAAGCAGCACAATTCTAAATCAAAAGTTTAATTTATAACGGTGGACAAACCCTATTTTACAAAACAAATAACCATTAGAAAAATAACAAATCCAATCTGCTACAATGATCAATAGACAGAAATAAATAATCCACTCCACCATGCTGATTAACGTCAATTATAAAAGCTACAACATGTAAACACTTACACTTATATTAATGTAGGCAACAATACCATAGCTAATATATCACCATGTGTGATGCAAACATCATTCTCAAGTAAACATTCTCATCCTGTATTAAGTCACATCATTACTTTAAGTTTTTATCATGGAAGAGGTATATGTTATATTTATCAATTATCAATTTTAACTAATATTATTTTACAGCTTAAGCCACTGTGTGTAAACCTTAAACCCAGACTTTGTTATGTTGCTTACTTTAACAGAGTGTCTGTGAGAGATAGGATTGATGAGTGGGTCAAAGTAGAAGGCAGGCAGATCAGGATCCTCCGTTTTGATGAACACCACATTAGGTGTGTGGTACCTGGGTATGAATCAGTCATTAGTGGATTAGCTTCAGGTACTTTTTTTTTTCCACGCAAAGTGTGAAACAGTGAAAGGAACACATACCAAGTGAGGTGCACGTGATGGGGAAGGTTGTTGTACAAGTACGGGAAGGCAATCTTGTACTCTGTCCTAATAGGCTGTCTGATGATGATCTTGTTAATGTCGTTAAACTCATTCCAGTCTTCATCTCTGTAATACAAAGCAGATGAGATTAAATTTACAAAGTGACCTGCTTTCCATCATGCCAGTGGGCGTAAAGTCAGGCTGATACAAGCACATACTGTAAATTGATGTCTCTGACTAGGGGTTCAAATTTGGGTCCTCCAGGAATGGCCATGTTCAGTGCCTTTGAAGTGAAGAAGGCCTTCAGGTCAAACAGGTAAAAGTAGTTTCTATCCACCAAATCAGTAAGCAGCTGATTGGCCAGACGATACAGTGTAGACATCATGGGCAAACTGAACTGCCAACGCCTGTACGTAGTTCCATTGACATACCTGTAGGAGAAAGAAGGGGAAAAAAAAGCCAGTAAGACAATAGCCTGGCGAAGTAATGATATTTTAACTGTCCCTCACTCACTTTGTATCCTTCAGAGGCTGATGCTCATACAACCACTCTGCCACAGAGCTGTCCTCCTCAGGGTCCAGCTCCATTTGAATGGCCTCCAGAGGCTCCACATCAAGGATGTTATCTGCATAATCCAGGGGAGGCTCTTCATCATCGAAGGGTGGGAAACGCATGCGCTTGAAGTGTCGTCTGTCTCTTTTCTCACGTCGCATCATAATCCACATTGTACTAGTTTTTGGGGGAAAAAAAAGAGCAGTTACTGATTAAGAGACATCATGATTTAGCATCAAAAAAGTGTATTTAATTAGAGAACAGCTAAAAGAGTTTAATTAGAGAATCAGCTCACCCCCACTGTGCGATGTAGACAGGCTCAATGACCCAGGGAATTTCATTAACGAAGGAAATAGCTCCTGTGATGTGGTAAAGCACTGGTACATCTCTGATCTGCTCCCAGGGCATGGGCATGTTCTCTAGCAGCTTCAGCACTGCATGAGGCATGTACTTCAGAGCACTAGAGACAAAAAAACAACAACAAAACATTACAAATAGCATCCAGCAAGTCACACCGTGTCCTAAACCATATTAATTCTGTGAGACATTCAGTGCTGAAGAACTGGATAAGATTCTTTATAGTGTGTGGGTATGTTTGTATAGATGTTCTAAAAGTGCTACACACTACTATTGTAGCTCCTGTGCAAATATTCATTATTTGGTTTAGTTTCAGACTGAACATAATGAGGGGCATCCAGGGCTGGAATGGTCACTGATTGGAAACACGACAATGGAAATTTCAACCTAATAACCTGCCACTAATTGCATTCTAGTTGTTTATATAAACAGCTTGTTTAAACCATTTTGTTAATGCAGCCACAATTTAAATCTCTTTTTATTTATTTATTTATTTTTTTGGACAAAAGACTCCATCAACACCACCAACAATGGATGGTAGTACATTAAGAAAATGAACCTCAGCAGCTTGAATTTAGTCAACTGATTTCATTACGAGTGTGTAGATTTATCCTGAATTACCCAAGGTAGACTCTTTTGTCATGACGGAACTTCCTGTTGGTCATGTCTCCATGGTCCCGGATAATTTTGCGCACATGCTCGGGAGGCATGTCCTCCTTCTGAGCATCCACAAAACCGAATTTCCTCTTCTCCGAGTAGCGCTTCGCCTGCAGCTGCTGCCATTTCCGGGCTATGATAATAAAATTAAATAAGAAAAAGACACCAGTGCGAGTAAGAAACATGAATGAAACGATTCTGTTTGTGTTTGGAGCACAGCTCAGGTATTCACCTTTTTCTTGCAGTTTCTCCTCAGTCATGTAGTCAGGAACAGGAGCAGGAGGAGGAACACCCGGTGGCATCCCACCTGGGACCCCTCTGTAAGGAAACGCAGCTGCCATGGCAGCGTCTGGGGGCAGAAAGAACAAGAAATGAGTGATATTTAACTCCAACAAGGCATCAGAAGATCAATAACACAACAGTAGTACATGTTATCCCAAAACAGTGCATCACGTCACGTGATGTAAATCAGAGTGCAGATCTGAATGCAGGCTCTGTTACAAAAGCACAATGATAACAACTTAATGAACTGAAGCTCTAATATCTAATGTTCACTCATTAAAAAACACACGCGCCATCTTTACAACTACAGCAGTAAGGAACAACATTCAGGAGCGCGAGATTAGCAACCCATCTGAACGATTCACTTTAACTAGCTCTAGCTAGCAACAAAAGGCACTGACTTGCTACTGGAATACTGGCTAATAAACAGCAAGTACGGTATTTCAGCATTCAGGAAATAAATCTAATAAATTAGCAAAAAAGAGAACTTAATCTATTATACTAGTTTAACTGGGAGATACTTAACGTTAGCTAGCACAATGCTATACCCTATTTAACAATGCTAGCTAGCTAGCCTAGCCACTTAGCATCTCACTCATACTACGCCAGCATGCCAAATACCAACTATTGCGGATTGCAAACATTAAAACCAGACATTTTAACACATTTGAAAATATCTTACTTTATTTAACACCAGTTTATCTCCACTTCGGCCGGCTCTCTGTAGTTTCCTGCTCAGCTCTGCAGAATGGCGCACAAGGTAAACGACTCTACACGTTGTGCGTAGACAACGGCGATACACTAACGTGTAGTACGCACTTTCTGGGCGTAACGTATATAGAACTCCGAAGGAAGAGTAGAAAGTGCGTAACTTGAAGGCCCGGGTTTTACACCGGAAGTAAATGAGTGCAGTTGCTGTGTTTCCGTGGGTTTCAGAACTCCCGGCTAAATTGTATTGCAGTTTATATAACATTGGTTTAAGAGAATTAAAAGTATTAAAAATATTTTTAATTATAGAATAATAGACTTATAATACTTAGAATAAATTATAGACTTATAATACATTTATTGTATT
>JAOVVG010000051.1:18633838-18645107 GCA_028566375.1 Leptodoras nelsoni | reverse complement strand
GGAGGCCCTACACCATACTAATAAATTATTGTGGTCTAAAATGACAGGTGTTTCAGTTTCATTGTCTAACCTCTGTAGATAAATACATAGATACATAAATAGATACTTTATTGATTCCCTGGGGGAAATCCAAGCAGTATTTTGTGATGTTTGAGGCTTTTCATTACAAGATATCGGATAGTGAAATGCTCGCTTTTTGCTTCAAACATTATTCAGTAGGTGGCGCTATTACAAAATGAATCGTATTGAATTAGGATAATGCAGCTCTTAGAAGCCAGCTTGCCATAAACTTCTTCATTTTAGGCAAAACAGTTTTCCAGTGATCGCTCAAAAAACACTTTAAGCCTACCCTACTTCAGGGGGCACTAGCACACACCTAAATATACAACACTTATAATCCACATCAGACAGGTAGGGCTAAAACCATACCGAGTTTCATGTGGATTAGTGAAGTCCACACTAATGTGTATGACAGTGCTGATAAAAAAAGGGAAAAGAAGAAAAAAACTTTGATATGACCACCTGCTGTTACAGCACTTGTTATAATAAAGTGTTAACATGAACTAACATCTTTCATGGATATTCCATGATGTCAAGTGTTTTACAATAAATAGACAAAATATATGACATGGCCTTCTTTAGTTAATAAAAACATGTAGTGTTCAAACACTTTTGGACGAACGTTGAAACTTCATGGTTGATTGTTTTCCTTTAAAAGCTTTTTTGTTTATGTACTAAGTGTGTTATAATGTAGATTGAAATATGTAGCTTGTAGTTTATAAAAGTGAAGCAACCGGTATGGGATCAGGATTTATTTTTTATATTAGAATGAGAATTTCAACTGAAAAAAAAATGTCTCATTGAAATAATATATTGATTAATAAACAGTAATAAAGACTCTGAAATTGAAATTCCTAAATTCCTAAACTAGGTATCCTTTTCATTACCAAAAAAAATAAAAAAACACTTTCATACCTGATTGTACTCTTAATATACATCTGAGCTAGTATCAGAATATATTTGTTGAAGGTGACCTTAAAGTACTTTTTGTAAGTCACTAAGGGCGGATAAGGGCATTTGCTAAATGCCTAAATGTAAATGTAATTTAAATTAAATGTAAATGAAATGTTAATCTTGCCCTCATCCCTAAGCTTAAATTTATACCTTTACAATTTTTTGATTAATTATAATCATTGGACAAGATTTCTGGTTTCTACTATAGTGGGATTATGTGTCTGTGTAATGGTCCATGCTTTATATCTTTTGTGGGGACCAAATTGTCCCCAGGATGATAGGAATATCTGATATTTTCACCTTTTGGGGACAAAAATAAGTTAGGGTTAGCACGAATTAGATGCAATAATAATTATGATTAATTATAATAATTATGTCAATGGAAAGTCCTCAGAACTATCGCAGTACGAACATGTGTGTGTGTGTGTGGGTGGTGAGGGTCTGTTGTAGGTACACTCACTTGCTGAGGCTCAGCATGTCACACCTGCCTGACAGCTGCTCCCGTTAGTCTGACAACCAGCGCAGGGTGTACAGCGCGGGACCAGCACATACACCCTTCGTTTTCATCCTTAGGGAAATTCTCTGTCGAGCAGTGCTGTGAAGTTAATTAGAAATTCACTGCAGACATTCAGCTTCAGGGAAGCGCGTAAGCCGAAACCTTCTTCTTCTCCACAGCCATCTGCATTAAGCTGAAAAGCAAGCTCTCTGTCATTTCCTGTGAAACTTGAAGAAATCATCTGTAGAATGTGACTAGACATTCTTTATAGCGGAGAAGAGTACAGTGAAATGATGAGCGAGCCAGATTCCGTTTAGAAAAATGTGCTGCCTTCCGAAAGTTCATCATAAGTGGAGAAAAGTCTGAGCGTGCTTGGGTAACTGTATTAGAATGCACTTCAGTGCTGTATATCTCTTAAAGCCTGACAAGAATGCGACCTCTTCACCTCCTGTTATTATCAGCGTTTTTTTTTACTATAGACAGATGCATACTGTCAAACAGTACAGTTCCAGAGTTATTTATTATATATACACACACCATCCTGTTTTACCGGAATTGCTCAAATAACCATAATGAGTGTATGTATGAGTGTATTTTATTTCTTTATATGGTATGGTATGAAACCGGCTCATTTTATTTGTGCTGTTATTCTGAGTAAACAGCCTATGAGGTGTAATTCGTTTCCATTCCCTGATTTCTCTTCAAAGGTTATCGATGTCTATGTAATGTGAGAAGCACTGGACAAGGTTATGGCTTTGCAGATTTCACATCGTCCCTGTTTATTCCAAGCACCGACTGTTTAGAGTTTTTACACAAGCACCTTTGAACATGCAGCTCTAAAACTCCAGGAAGGTCAGATAAAGAGCAATCATTGTTTAAGAAGTACCGCACTCTTGTTTCCTCAAGTCCCTGCGGGTTTCGGCTCTTACGATTGCAACAGAGATACAGAAAAAAGAGCAGGGAGCAAAAAAAAAAGGGAGGCTTGAAGGAAAGTTAAGAATTTGACATTTTTTCCCTGGCAGTTTGTGTCCGTCATCACTTTTTTTCCCACTTATGCCTGATTTGGAAAAAGTGACAGAATAGCAAAGCAGCTTGGACGCTTGGTGCTGACTGAGAAGGAGGTATGGGGTGGGAGCAGGAAAGCAAAACTTTATTCTATCTAGAAACAATACGGTAATGCAGGAATGACCTAAAGAATGATGAAAGAAGTAGACCTGGAAATTGTTTGGGAGTTGTCCATCATGTTTTGGCTGAGTTCCATGGTGTTATTGCTTTAACAAAGTGTTTTCCTTTTTAGCTGCCATTTGTCAAAAGCGATGGCAAGCTCTAACAAGCTCTGCGAGCCGTGACCAGGTCCTTAAGGACCCTATATCTCTGCTACCTCAAGCGCACACACATGCTTGCACACACTCCTCGCAGTGCCCCAAGTGCACAAGGCTCTCTGGAGTGCTGTGTGAAATTCTACTCTCCTCTGCCCCAGTGAGCAACTGTAGGGAGGTAGAAGGACAAACCAGCAGCATAACAGGGGAGGGTGTGGGCTGTTCCACCAGCTAAGGTCATTTAACTTTTTTTTTAATTAATTTTTTAAACAAAGCATGCGGTTGTTTTTGACCTTGAAGTGATTTTTATTCTTCTTTTGGCTCAAGCTTTACAGTCATCAGCATCCCTGGTTCAAATTTGCATTGAAAAATCAGGTTTGCATGATGGCACTCCTCTGGATTATTGTTTGACAAGAAGGAATTGAAAGCAGTTTCAGAGTAAAAAGGAAGCAGTTAATTTGTATAATTTTGACTTGCAGCCCTGAAAATACACAGCATAAAAAAAGAAATGCATGCAAAGCCTTTTTCAAAGATTAGATCATGGGATACCAATTTTTTTTTTACAGCCAGGGTTCTGTTTCAAGTGAATTTCCCATATTATAATTGTAGTGCACATTTTATAATAGGTTAACTTTTTTTTTTTTTTTCAAACTTATTTATGTATTGGAGCCAATGAGGCTTTTCATAGTTAAACGTTCCACCTAGAGACGCCAGACCAGTTGGCATGCCCCTCTAGACCTGATGTGCGTCATAAAATACCGTATGTATTAAATATTACACACATAATAATAATTTAACATTCCTACTTGAGCAATAGGATAAACTACTTAGCTTTGATTTTACCAAGAAGAAAGAAAGGAATATATTTTTCTCTCAGAAGTGTACCAAGAAACATTGAAACCCTAAGGAATATTTAGAATAATTGCAATAATTATTTAAAAACAACATTATTTTTCACTTGCTCTCAGACCTCAGGAACTCTTATATAAATATGAGGTTAAATAACCTTTGCCATTCAGAACTATAAAGTCAAAAATGCCATTAAGTAGAATTGCGGTTCTAACAAAACATTTCATCTGAACCAGTTGAAATTTGCCAGGAAATGAAGCCACACTGTCCAGTTCCTCCACACAGAGTGAGGAGGCTGGTGATGGAGGAATAAATCCCAACCATGAGTTTTAGATGTGAAGTTTAAAAATCAACTGTTCTGCACAAAAAAGCAGTTTGAAAGCATTGGAGAAAGGAAACCCTTCCCTTTGTATTGTTATACATATTTGCTTGTTTTCATGAAGGGTGCCAGTAATTTATAGTGTATTAACATGCTTTTCTGGTTCCGTTCCAAAAATTGCATTTGGATTAAATGTAGTCTCACTATATGGCCAAATTTCCCTGTTTTCCCTGTTATAATAATCTCCACTCTTCTGGGAAGGCTTTACACTAGATTTTGTTAAGTGACTTTGGGGATTTGTGTTCATTTAACCACTAGAGCATTAGTGAGGTCAGGCACTGATCTTAGGTGAGAAGGCCAGTTCATCCCAAAAGTGTTCAGTGGGATGAGCTCATGGCTCCCCTACAAGCCGCTCAAGATTTCACTTTCACTTCCACTCTAAACCATGTCTTCAGGGAGCACACATTGTGCCACTTTCACTTTCAGCGAAGGGAAATCTGAAATCTACAGCATATGAAGACTTTCTATACATACACAGAGGAACGGTGCACAGTCAATACTGATGTTTGTTGAGGTCCCATTATGATGTTTCTTGAGGCAGTGTTGCATGGTTATCTCGTGATATGGGTCCTTTTACAGCCACACTGCTGTCATAAGTTTGAGGTTTAGCTGGAAGTCTTGTAGTCACAGTATACTCTTGAAATGCTCATATGTGAAAATCCAAACTTTGCTTCTACCTATGAAATACTGGGTCCCATCTCACGAGCTCCAACTATTAAACCACACTGAAAATCACAAAATTGTGATAACTTGCCATTCTCACTGTGGAAAAGCTCTAGAAGCTTCCATAGAAGTTATCACTTTATATACGCACTGGCTGGTGCAACCAATGATGTGCATAGTCTCCAGTTTTTTTTACTTCAGTGTATAATCGTACTCCAGTGGTACTCATACCCAACTGGTACTCCAGTACCAGTTTTTCTGGTACTTCAGTGTATAATCATACCCAACTGGTACTCCAGTACCAGTTTTTCTGGTACTTCAGTGTATAATCATACTCAACTGGTGCTCCAGTACCAGTTTTTCTGGTACTTCAGTGAATAATCATGTGGTTCCAAATTTCCAAAGAGGCACATATGAGTGTAATGATCAGGTGTCCATATACTTTTGACTATGTAGTGTGGGGGGGAAAAATTGATTAAAATAGCCAGCCCTAATGGAGCGAGGGAGCGCAGCTGACTGTAGTTGCAGACAATTCCAGGACGTCCCAGAGGCTTGAGGAGTCTACGCTTGGATACATCTTTACATTTAGACAGCTGCTGGACGTGAGCTGGAGCACAGATCCATATGTAACCAAGGAGGCTCTGGAGCAGAACAACATGCCTGTTGCTTAGTAAATCTCCTGGGCCTGTTTCACTTCTGCTGCAGCTCTGAGCTTTACAGTGCATGCAGAAAGCTTCATAATCCAATATTGCAGGGCCAGGTGCCCAGGTCTAATATGAGGGAACAACTAGCCACTGGAGGACACACCCAGATGATTTAACTGTGGTATGGACATGAGCAAATCACATGAGAGGGCTTTGTTTAGAGAATGATATCATAGCTATAGACATAGTCAGTAGACATTGTCATCTGTACTATGTCTAGGAGGGAAAGCAAAAGAACACTGGGAGAGAGTGACTAGTGACTGGGCTAGTGAAAGACAGACAGAGACAGAAGGACCCGACTCCAGCACTGAACAGAGGGAGTTATTAGTACAGCCGGTGAGATGACGGATTGGGAGTGAAGTCACTTCCTAGCAAAACATTTGTTTACTGTTTCACCTTCTCTCTCCTGTTTTTCTTTCTGCTCACTCTTTCCCCCTCTGTTTTCTCACTGTACTGCTGTAGTAGCATCTGCTCCACTGCTTCTTAATTAATGTGTTCTCTCAGGTGCTCCCTTTCTGTCTCTCTTCCTCTCTGTCTTTCTCTCGATCCCCCTCTCGGGGATGGGTGCTGCTGTGTCAATAGCAAAACAACAGTACTGGCAGCTGGTGTACTCGCACAATGTGTTTGTGTGTTTCAGCACATAATCGCACATTTGTTCTTTGGCGTGTGTGTCCGTGAGCATGCATATGACTCTCAGTTGCAGCTTTCAGATCAGGGTCTCTGAAGCATCCACGTTCAGAAATCAGGAGGAAAGTGAAGGATTGCTTCTTTTAGCAATATGCATGTTATTTTCTTGTTGACTTTCAGGAGTGAGGTTTGTCGTTTGGCCAGTTGCGTTGACCATGTGCATTTCATATTGAATTAGGCACCTAGGGTTATTTGGAAATCATGGATTTGGGTAATATGAGGAATATGTTCCTTAAGGCCCACGCCACCATTTTGGAGAGCACTTTTGTGGTCGAAAATCTTGAATCTTTCATGGATGTAAGTAAAACTGTCAAGCTGTCCTACTTATCATTGCTAGATTAGGTGGAGTTGAGTTGTGTGGTATTTACTGAAGTGCACATCTGGATAATTTAGCTCTTGCATTCTTTTGTAGATAAACATGACTTTTTATTAATGCTTAAAAACAATGTGACTCTTGCAATGTGACTCTTAAAACCAAAAAATTATTTATATTTTATTTATATTTTAAAGGCATTATTTTTTTATTTAAATAAATTATTTAAAGGCGTATTTTAAAGTATGATGATGACGATAATTTTTTTTTTGCTGCTTCCGTGTGCACATGCTTATGCAGAGCCTCTCCATACATGGCTTTTGGGGCTTCATTTTGTATTAGCATTATCTTTAAAAATTCCAGTCATCGATTTCAGTTAAGCACTATTGGGTGAGCTCATGCATGCTGTACAGTTATAGTCACTGTGCACTGCTGTGAATTCTGGATCAGTAGTAGCAGTTGAGCAGTAGTGTACTACAGGCTGTATTATTTTCTTATAGTTTTATTTGTTCACCCACGGCCAAATAAAACGAGGCTGCAGGGCCGATTGGCCCACAGGGCTTGTGTATGACACGTGGATTAGAGTCTGAATTATATAAAATTATATAATTCAGCCAATAGTGATAATTATATAAAATTAAAATGAAAAAGAAAAAAACAATTAAATGCTATTAAATGTCAATAAAAAATTTATAAAAGTGAAAATAACAGATAAATAAATGAATAATAATGAATAATAAATAAATGAATAATAGATTACGGCAGAATTTTTATTACCCTGTCTATCAGAGTGTCAGACAACAAGAACGTCTCACACAGCCTCTGGTGTCCGGATAGGCTTAGGATCCACCATGACCGTGGTCAGGATTACTGAAGCGGTTATTTAAAGGGTCTGAAGATTAAACTGTTCAAATGTTCTTTTATGGGTTTTTATTTCCTATTTCCTATTTTATTTTCAGCTTTGAGCTGTAGTAGTGATGCCATGTATGTTTTCCTCCAGAGTACTGGGAACACCTTCATTGGGTGTGTGCTGCAGTTTTGGTGTTATGATGCATCTCATATCTCTCTCTCTCTCTCTCTCCCTCTCACTCTCACTCTGTGGGTGTGTGTCAGGCGGTGGGCAGTGACGGTGTGCGGGCAATGATGGAGAGCGCCCTGACAGCCAGGGACCGGGTGGGAGTGCAGGACTTTGTCCTGCTGGAGAACCACACCAGCGAGGTGGCCTTTATTGACAACCTACGCAAGCGCTTCAAGGAGAACCTCATCTATGTAAGAAGTTATTTTCTTTCATTCCACTCAAGGCCAGGGTCTTGGTGCATTTATGCTGCAAATTACATATCATTCCCTTTCTCTTTTGACTTCTCTTCAGACTTACATCGGCTCAGTTTTGGTGTCGGTGAATCCCTATAAAGACTTGGAGATCTACACCAAGCAGCACATGGAGCGGTATAGGGGTGTTAACTTCTATGAAGTCTCCCCTCACATGTGAGTTATTATTTCATCCAGTATGACATTACAATGCATTTTATAAGTAATCGTCCCGTATAACCTAGAAATTGAATGCACCTGGGAGTATATGTCATGAATCTACACACAATATCCCAATATCCAAACCCCAAATTTCTCAATAAGTAATTGAGAAGGCTGAGTAATTTTTCCAAGAGGAATGAGCAAAATTTCAAGATCCAGATGTGTAATGCTGATAGAGACATATCCCAGAAGCTGTAATTGCAGACAAAGGCTGTTCTGTCAAGCTGTGACAGAAGTTTTGTCAAGTGGGGTGAATACTTGTGATGCACTCTTGCCACACACGCAAACGCACTATAATAAGACACCGGTGTCTCTGCTATAACATAGAAAATTTTCTTTTCTTATTTATTACTTCTTTGTACCGATTTCCTAAGGGATCAATTGAACCATAGTACGGATAATATGCATTTTAAGCATTGTCAGCCAAAGAGCACAGAGGATGGGTTATTGGTATGACATCCATATTACACACTTTACGTAATTACACGTGTATGTTAACTGAAATGTAAACATACTCACTAAACCAAAATGATACACTCTAAGCTAACAAGAGTCCACAGGTGAGTTTAAATATGTAGTACATCCTATATTTGGAGTTACTGTTTTTATCATATTAGCCCAGTGTTCAGCAGTCTGTAAAAATAGCTGTGATTTCTTACAGTACTTCAGAGCATGACAGCTTTTTATCATTTTACATGTGTTTTGTGTTTTCCCTGCATGAACGTTAATGCTGCCACTCAGTAAGTTTGCTGCCACTCAGTAAGTTAGTCTTTCTGCCACTCAGGGGGTGGAACCGCAGTGAGTTCTGCCTACTGTGACATCCTGTGTGTACTCTCTGCAGCTCCTTGTGGCTGATTTAAGGGAAAACAGCTTCTTTAAATACAGTATCGACTGCCTATTGAAAAAGTTTTCATTTAAACATGAAAAATGTTTTTAAATCGACCTAATTTGCTCCTCCCTCAGTAAATTATTTGTATTGCTAAAGAATTGTAGAAACCAACAGAACAAACTGTCCTATTCACTGCTATACATGCCGTAAACATGTAGGTCCTAATCCTTATATTGTTATTAACCCCCTTTCACCATGTCTTGTCCTGCATCTTTAACCGAGACTATTTCAGGTTGAAGGAAAATATAGTTAATGAATTATTGATATTGTTAACCATGTTTACAGGAGTAGCCCATAAGACTACCCCTACCACAACCCCCCATGTCATCATTCATCACAGTGTTTCACATTAGACATGGTCATATGCCGATTCATTAGTCATCGCCCAATCCTAATTTTCATATTGAAATATCACTATTTGCAAAATCCATTACTCTATTGATGGTTATTTGATCATATATTGTGCCGCCCAAATTTCCATAATCTCTGTCTCACTGACACAGAATGACCTCTCAGCAGTAGCGTGTCTGCCCAGGCTGTACTGGCAGTTGCTAGGTGCTAGTTCAAGTCTAATTTGAGGAAGGAGTTCAGAGGGGAGGTGTGGCTATTACACATTCCTATTCTAGCCTCACGTATCCTCTTTTTTTTTTTTTTGGAGGGTGTGTGCAGAGGGCAAGCAGGAGGGCAGGTATGATGTATGAGTGAGATTCCTGTACAGTGCTGTAATGGGACTCTCCTTACACACTCATCACAGGGTCGTGTAAGCACTGAAAGTCTTATCTCCGTGGTGGTGCAAAGCAGGCTGAAAAAACAGACAGTGCCATTCCTGATAACACAAGCTCTCAGAAGCATTTTCCATTGAGCTTCTATGTGGCGAAACAGAAAAATGTTTACCTTATCATCTGAGATTACGAGTTGGAATCTTGATAATGGCACAGTCATCTATGGCCAAGACAGCAACATTGGCCATGCTTTCATGGAGGGAGGGGTGGCATCTTTCTCTCTCTCTCTGTCTCTCTGTCTTTCTCTCTCTCTCTCTCTCTGTCTCTCTGTCAATCAATCACAGCAGCACTAGTCAGTCATTTGCCTCTGTGAGCTCATGCATGTAGAAAGAGGTGTATAATGCTTTCCTCAGATTACTGCTATTCACTGCAGAAGGAGCACAGAGTCTATGTTCACATTCCATTTAAAGCAATAATCAATGACAGAATAGTTTAACAGAAACAGAAACACTTTTAACACTCCAAAATTAATTCATTTTCAAAACCAGCACAAAATATTTTATTGGTCTTACACTACAGCAGGTTGCCAACACTAACAATGATCTGTTTATTAAGGAACAACTGTCATATGTTTTATACATTTATAGTCATGTTTAAACTTGTGGAACATCCTCAAGAGAAGTCAGTTCCTGTTGTCACCATCTGTAAACACTTATTCCTTCACCTGCATCTCTTTTTTTTTTTTTCTCTCTTACTTGCACACAGTAATCTCGTAAAACTCGGAGGATCAGCTTTACCTCTGAATGCTGCAAAGTGCTGACACTGGAGATGCTTTCCAAAAATACTAAATAAACATCTCCTTACCAGAAACCAAATCGTCACTATATTAACGACATGATACCATATTAATTCTGTCACTATTGAGTTCTGAGAAATCAGAATTGAGAATCGAGAACAGTGATGTGCTATAGGTTATTATACACCATTGTTTAGTAATTGACCTATTCCACTTCCTCTTGGTGTAGATACGCCGTGTCTGATAATGCATACCGCTCCATGCGGACGGAGAGACGGGACCAGTGTATCCTGATCTCAGGAGAGAGCGGTGCTGGGAAGACGGAAGCCTCTAAGAAAGTTCTTCAGTACTACGCCATCACCTGTCCTGCCAGCGATCAAGTGCAGACTGTGAAAGACCGCCTTCTGCAGTCCAACCCTGTTCTGGAGGTAACAACCCACATCCTGCCAGTTGGCATTTTATAATCTGTAAGATATTAGTGTCCATGAACATGTAAACCTTTACAATAATCTGGACAGTGCGATAAATGGTATATTTTTTATGTTCTTAAAATGGCCTAGGAACATACCTACTCCTTTAATTTCATATCAAAATGCCAGAGTCTATGTATCTTTATGAATATGCAAATGAGTGATACCCAGATAAACTCTCAGAATCCATAATAGGTAAATGCTACTTAATTACCACTTGAATAACTCATCTTGCACCATATGATGTCTGTCTGAAACTAGATTTGCCTTGTATTTTCAGTGATTTGTTTAACAGTATCAAAACTCATCAAATAGACTACAACTAGCATTTCTAGAAAAATGTTTTTATATAAAATGTTTTATGTTTTATATTCTAGTTTCTTCAAAATAGCCACCCATTGCTCTGATTACTGCTTTGCACACTCTTGGCTTTCTCTC
>JAOVVG010000051.1:18369475-18381505 GCA_028566375.1 Leptodoras nelsoni | reverse complement strand
CACGTGTTCATTCATAGTTTTGATGCCTTCAGTGAGAATCTACAATGTAAATAGTCATAAAAATAAAGAAAACGCATTGAATGAGAAGGCGTGTCCAAACTCTTGGCCTGTACTGTATAATGCATTTCAGTCGGTCAAAGCGGAGCCATCAGGCCACTAATTCTTTTGCAATCATAATGAATCATGTCAGAATGAATTACTACACTCCTAACGGTTTAAATAAAAGAAAAAAATGGAAATGCCTTCATTAAAGGTGTTTGATATTGTTGATTAAGCTGCTGGCAGTGCTGCGTTTGAAAAGCAGAAATCAATAGTGACTTAAACAGCTAGATGTCCTCATAAGCATGGTGTCAAGATCCAACTTGTAGCAAAATATTACAGTATTAATATCATGTCAAATTTGCACTTAATGTTACTCTGTTGTCAAAAGTGAATTAACAAAACTTAAGTCTACTTATTTTTTAAACAAGCTGAAGGGAAGGATTAATGACATGCTGAAGAGATCCAGCTTTGCCCAGCATTTTTCAGGGCAGATCCATATTTTATAATCATGACTCATGATTATTCTTGCAGACTACTTGAATGCATAAAGTAACTATAAATCACTAAAATATGAATGTGCTCATGTCCTAGATGAATAAATCAACAAAAAAAATGATCACAAGACAACATAAGAGCAAAACCTGCCACAACAAATCTATGTATATTTTTGTTTAGTTCAAACGTGTATTTAGCCATGAGGTTGAATACCATAATAGCAATGTTCATCAAATCAAGCTTAGACTAATGAGAACATACAGAACAAATGAACAGACGGTGTTGAATATCGTATGGTACAAATGCCATTTCACAATAGAATACAACAATATACAGAAAGCTGCTAAACAAATTTCAACCATTTCAACAGAAATCAGTTAGTCTATCCTTTTCACATACTGGTTGATGCTTACCTTGCCAGTTCTGCGCAGAGTCCTCAATATTTTGTTTCTCTTGGGGTCTTCACCCTCTTCATTTATAGAATTATCCCCTTTCTGTATCCCCATCTCATCCTCTTTGGTTTTGGGTGGACCTCCAAGCTCATCATCACTGCCAATGAAACTTGTGCGGAAATTACTGAATTTGCCCAGACGTTTAGAGCGATCACGGTATAATCGAGGCTTAACTCCAACAGTAGACAACTTGCGCTTGCGCTCTAGTGAACTGCTGTCTGCCTCGCTGTCTGAGCCATTGCCCCCACCATTAGAATGGCTCTTGTTTGCATTGCGAATGGTGATGATTTTACCCTGTGTGCTATCATGTGGGACTGAGTAAATGTTTTCCTCTTCTGTGGGGCGGGGCTTAGGCACAGCATCTACCGGCTCAGAATAATCAGAGGGATCATAACCGCCATCGCTGCTTGGTTGCCACGTGACGGAAGGTAATGAACGTCTATTACCTCCATGGTCCATGTAGGAGCCGAGGCTAACTTTCCCAAATGTAACTGTAGGCTTGGGTCGCACCTGCGGTGGGACTTTGTTGTTAAGCTTGCTTTCAAAGGTGCTGATTTCAGAAATGACACTGAAGGCATCACTACTTTCCAGGTCAGAAACTTTAAAGCTATGAGTAAAAGTGCTATCATCTCTATAGATGGGGTAAGGTGGTGAGGGCTCGACATCATCTTCGGAGTCCAGCAAGGGGATGCTTGGTGACCCACACCGGGGTGAATGCACATTCTCATTGGTACTGCAAGCCTCTGCTACATTGTCATACATATGTGTGGCCTCTACAATGGTCTTTTTTTCAACTACTTCCTTTAAGAAGGGCTGGAAGAGATCTATTCGATGCAAGCCACCCACTACCCCTCCAGGTCCACAGACAACAGAACTGAAATGGCCCTCAATTTCAGTAGCCAACTCCTCGGCTTCAACCAGCTGATCACGGGCTACCTCAGATTCTGTTAGCTCTGCTTGACTCTCCCCAACTGCCAACAGCTGCACAGGAATAATGTCTTGCACTTCACAAAGGAAGGCACAAAGTGTTTCCATGGAAGCTTTACGTTTTGCTGAGTATACTGCAATGTATCCATGCACTAAACGGTTCTTGCGTAAAGAAAAAGTAGAATGATATGATAGCACAGCTAGGTCAATGGTTTGCCTTTGGCTACCTATAGTAAGGTCCAACAACACTGATGTGCCACTAGATAGATTGGCAGAAGGTCTACAGTGCTGAGAATGTAGGAATGGTGATAAAAGTTGGTCTACATCATAAGAGTCTCCACACATGATGCACATTACAACATGCAAATCAGCCTCTGAAGTCTGCTGAGCATGAGAGTCTCTGAAACGGGCACGTGGAGTCTGCAAAGGAGGCGAGCTACTTCCAAGACTACAAGAGGGTCTCTGTATATCCAAAAGGCTTTTTAGGACTTGGTTGATCTGCTTTTCATTAAGATTTCGTGCATAGCCGGCACCTGGGGAAGCAGGATCCAGGTAAGTGCACTGCAGTTTCCCAGCAACCTGCTGCCCTTGTATTATTAAACTTTGGGCAGTTTCTCCCCCAATATCTCCAATTGATCCAACACCTCTCTTGGTGACCAACAATAGTGACATAGGGAGCTGTGCTATGCTGTTTTCCCTTCGACCAATGGTTGATTCTCGAAGTTTCTCAATGCTTTCAACAACATAGGATAATGATTCTTTAGAGTTGTAGAGACAGAGGCATCCATGCGGGGTAAAAGTAGGTGTGTGAAAAGAGTTAACTGGTAAACGTACGTTGCCTTCTATAGGCCGCAGAGCCAACTCGTATGTTTTTCCATCCAGTGTATATCGGTCATCACTGGTGCACATTGCTCTCATCTCATTGGCTAACTCCCTTGCAAGTCCATCTTTTCCAAGGATTACAAGATTAATCCTATCTACTTTTCCATCACCATGCTGGGACTTTAAGGTGCCATCAAAAGCATACCGTGTAGGAAATCTTGTGGCTAAGACTTGCTCAATCTTGCTGTCCACACAGTATGGACTATTAGGGCAGGTCTCCTTGGTTGGGTGGTAGACAAAATGGATATGCTTGAGCACTAGAGCATCCCTCTCTGCTTGAAGTTTTTGGAGGGCCTTAAACCGCTGTTCCTCTCCAAGAACCTCTTGAATGGCACCCATTTTTTCTTTACTGGGTTTAGCATCCACCTCAAGCTCATAGAACAGTTCAGAATACTCCAGCAAAAGCTCCTGGAAGTCCTCTTTGGCTTGGTCAATAATCACTTTCTGATGCTTGTTGTAGAGATCCAGATACTCTGGTTCCTCCAGCCACTGGTAAAACTCCTCATTCATTATAAAACTTCGAGCCTCCTCCCAAGGCTTGCCAGGAGTGACAAATGGTGACGCAGCCAGTTTCTCTTTGAATTCTTGACGCACTTCAGCTCGTTTTCTCTCATTTCTTAGGTGCTCTAAATGATTTTCATAGATGATTTCTGCAGCAGGGGTTTCCAAAAGATCCTGGGGTATGCGCGCATCTTCCATGTTATCTATATGGGGAGTAGTTTCCCATGGCGTGTCATCTAAGATAACAAACCACTGTGAGAACCCATGTTTTGTCTCTAGAACCTTCTGTACCCCAGACCAGCTCAAGTGGTCAATTTCATCTAAATCTGGTATCAAAGTACACAAAGCTTGCGGAAGTGTATTTAGATAAATCTTGCGTCGTTTTTCTATGTGTTCCTGCTTCAGCCTGTGAACATGTTGTTGAAATAATTTCTTTGCTTTGGAAGTACCCTCGAGGAAGACATAGTCTTTGTATTCAGCAGAAGTTTGCATTCTGCGGTTGATGTTGGGCCATGTTTCATTGTGGTTCTTCACAATGCAACTAATAAGCCACTCATAGCGGTCCTTAGCAGAGGCTATCTGCTGACTCTGCTGCTTCAGAGCCTCAAAGTAGGGGATGATCTTCGGTTTTCCTCGACTCTTGTCTATCAGCTGCACTAGGGTGAGGAACGCAAGGTCAACGTTGACATTCGAGCGTGCCGAGGTCTCAACTACCTGCAAATTCTTCTTGGCTAGAGCAAAGGTGTGAGAGTCCTTGATATATCGCTCAACTCCCTCATCACACTTGGTCAATACGAGTACAACTGGCTTTTTAGTCTTTGCTAATTGGTTGTACAAGTTGGAAACAAACTTCATCTGGTCATCAAAATTACGGTTCATTCCCCTGCTTACATCAACACAAAGAAGGAACCCATCTACAAGAAGCTTTCCTTCAGGCATTTGTTTTTGCTCAAAGTCCTGTTCAAGACCTAGCTGATCGGTACAGAAATACATGAGCTTTTCAGCAGAGGCCAGTTTAGTGGAAGCTGCTCTCTTAATGTAAGGCTGCAGTGCAGTACTTCGATGTGGCTGAAAAGTTTGGTCATCGATGAACTCTGTCTGCTCCACCACATGCATTCGGCATTCAGGTCCCTCCTCCAGTGGTCGTGATGCCTCACCCCAGAACAAAAAGTGATCATTGTTTACTACTCGTCCACCAAAGTCACTAGTGCTCAGAACAGAGGTGTGGTCCAAATAAAAATCATCAGCGCTGGGGCGTACGAAGCGATTACAAAGGCAGGACTTCCCTACCCCACACTGCCCCTTCTCTTTCTCAGTCCCGGACAAACCTACTACAACCAGGTTGTAGGTTGGTGCCCGGGCATCTTGTTTTTTTGCCATCATTATCGTATGAAGCCACTCATCTTGCCATTCCCAGAAGCTCTAGTTGAAAAGCCACGGGGTTGCTATTCCATCCCAGTACATTCAGGACTTAAAAAGGTCCTCACCTTCCTTATTGTATGGGACTGTGTACAGTGTATTCAATACTCTTAGTGGCCAAGTCTTAAATACAGATTCATCTGTGAACTCTAAAAATCTTCAAAATGCAGAATCTTTGTAGAGCAACGAGGCAAAGGGCCTGTGGGTGGCTGGGGATTTGGGAGGAAGGGACGAAGGTCCAATGTAAATATATAATGGTGTGATAGAGGCAAAACTATCCCAGCCCGTCTCTTGTCAAGGATTCAGGGAGAGCAACAAGGTCTTCGGTTTGTCCTCTTTGAATATATGCCTGGAAGAAAGAAGAAAAAAAAAAACGTGTGGGTAAATTTTTCATTTTTAAGAGATTCTTTCCATCAACATGAAACCAAAAATGAAATAAGAATACCAAAAACATCATGCATGCATACAAGCGTATGAAAGATCATTACAAGACACAGATAGTCATGGTTGTTGTGTGACAACATTTGTAATAGGCTTTGAATTGTTTGTGTACAGTGTGCATAAACACATATACAGATGAAAGCTTGCTTCAGTACTAGTTGTTAAGTATTTAAAAAAAAAAAAAAAAAAAAAAAAAAAAAAAAAAAAAAAAAGGCAGCACTGCCTGCTGGATACCTTCCAGAATCTGAACTCAACAATGAATTTTCAACTTTAATACATTTTAAAAAGTAAAAAAACTCAAGAAACAACATAAATCATATGCGCATCAAACTATCTGCACAACCTTAATATAATGAAATGGAGAATAGAGTACAATATGGGACACACCCGATTCGTAAAAAAGGGAGCAGTACCTGCTCATATAAGTTACAAAATAAAAAAGGAATAACAAAACATCACAATGACTGTAGGCAAGTTCAAAGTGCTAGTGAGTGTGCTGCACCGTCGCTAAAAATACGACAGACAAATTACCAGGAACTGACCAACTCTGAGTACCAACTGGCTGCATTCTCAGCCTATGTATAATCTTTTCTTATTGTCTATTGAGTTTAATTTAAATTATGTGGAGCCATAATGTTGCGCTGGAATTTCCACTAAAACACCAGTTTTGTTCTAGCTCAGCACTAAAGTTTTCTTTAGAGTTAATATTTTTGTAGTTAACATGCTGTTTATCATACAGCTTCTTTACACAGATAGAAGAGTTACTGACTGCTGACAGTTATCACATGAACTGTTCATGACATGCCACGAATCTCTGCTTGCTAAAATCAAGGGAGTTATGAAAAATGTAAAATGTCATTCGGCAGATGCCCTTATCCAGAGCGTCTTACATTTAATCTGATTTACACAACTGAGCAGTTGAGGCTTAAGGGCCTTGCTCAAGAGAACAGCTAGGGCAGCTTGGCTGAGGCGGGATCACTAGTCCAACATCTTAACCACTGTGCTACACTGCATTTTACAGATGTGGAGGTGCTCATATAGATCGTTGGATGTTTTAAAATCTCAATGTGTTTTTTATGTGCATGCATCCTACATGAGCAAGCCTTTGTACTATGTCTGGAGAGTCACAATAGCCTGCCAAGCTCAATGAAAAGCTGAACCACATAGACAAGGGGTATAATCAATGAACAGAGTCACATTGAATCAAGAATCTATACCCTGTTCATTATTTGTTGAGTAAATATTTCATTCAAACCCACTGTGGATCAGGAATACGGCACTGAATTGTCAGAACTTTTTCTCATAATAAAAATTATGTCTGCATGACGGTGAAAATAATTCTCTCAAATCCATATTTATTGATTCATTAGGGGGTTAATGTTTTACACAGTGCTTACATTCGTGACAGGAACGGTTAGGATTTCACACTCGTCATTGAGGGGAATTTAATATCTCCAATTTGCCTGCCTTTGTTTATGGAGTGTGGGAGGAAACCAGAGCCCTCCAGATGAAACCCATAAAGACACAGGGAGACTATACAAGCTCAAAATGGAGGGGACCCATTCCTAGGAATCAAACCCTGGACCGTCTTGTTGTCAGGCGGCAGCGCTACCCGCTGCGCCACCGTGCCGCCCTACGAAACAAGCAAAACTTAGAAACCTGAAGTGAATTTCTTACACCATAACAAATTCAGTATGCAGCAACACTAAGGAATATCTATATCAAAAGCAGCAGAGCAGAGTTATGGCATACATAAAGAATACATGAAGCAAACAAATTCAAAATCATACCAAACATCCTGTCAAATATTGACAAGCCCTGTAAGAACTTCATTACTGGCAGGTCAATTCCAAATTTGTGACAAGGCAGAGGGAGTCATGGTTTATTCATACAGGACTCACAACAAAGCTTTTTAGCAGTCTTGTGCTACTGTGTGATTACCCAGCAATCAATGAGCACTGAGCAAACACAAAGTGAGCTTTTGCGGCCTCACCTGCAGAAGTACGAATGAAAGGCCTGTAACTGCAGTTCTACTGCCTCCACCCACTCCCTAGAGAATAAAGGAGAGGAGCTTCCATGTGGTGCAGTATCAAGGGTGGGTCAATTCTGTGTTATCTTAAGAATGCAGGTTGGAGGAAAAAAAAAAAAAAAAAAAAAAAAAAAAAAAAAATTTATGAAAGTGACTGCTGACATTTAGCACTCCAGCTAGTCTTATGAGAAATTCATGAAAATAATTCATGAAAGTACTCAAAATAATCCAAGTCATTATTAGTCCCGGTAAAATAACTACTGGTCCTGTTAAAGTTCTGTAAAGTTTTGAGCTCTGGCGACTGAAAGAGGACACAGCAGGTTAAAATTTAAATCTGTTCAGCTCAATAACCTCCTGCCACTGAGACCACAAATCATATTAATGCCCCCCACACACAACTCTCACACACACAACTCACACACAACCCATTTCTGTACCACACACACAAATCATTTTAATTGTGATGACAAATTCTGACATTCTTAATGAGTTAACCGTAGCCCAATGCCTCACCGCTGAGAGTAGCTACAGTTATCTAATTGGTTAACTAAATATCAGTGTTTATTGATTCTGACATCACAAGTGCCTCATTACTGTGTTTAAGCTGTCTAACCAATCACAACATGACATTTATTTTCTGAGAGATGTACTAAGGCATGAATTACAACAGCAACAATTTTCTACTGTTTATTTCTTTTTAATTAACACTTGATTAAGGATCAGCCTGAGTTTGAATTGATATTTCAACAACTGAAGGAGTTTTACAATGTTTTCATTATTTAAAACTATAAAACAAAGCACAGCAAAACTATTTCGTTTCCTAAGTTGGCTGAATAATTGTGATACATATTTATGATTTTCATTTTAACCATCATCGTGCAGCACTGCCTTAAACAAATTCCATGATGTGCACCGATTACTAGGCAATACGGATTTGATTATATCATCTAGACAGATTGAGAGCACAGAAATGCCCTATTCTGTATAATTTAATAGGAAACAGGTGGCAACGCTGCCACTTATTTAGTGCTCCATTTAAAAGAGCTTTGAAAAATAATAAAAGAGGATAATGAATCATATGAAGACACCTCTGTTTTTATAGTGTGCTCTGGGGCAGGAATGACACACTAAGAACTGGCCATAACAGCTACTTGACTACAGACTGGCACCATAATGTGAGCATCACTGTCTCTCACTCACACACACACACACACACACACACACACACACACACACACACACACACACACACCAGGCAGTCAGGCCAACCTACATATGAGAGCAGTCAATTAGGGCAGCCAAAGCAACAACCCATGAAATGCACACAGGTTCACAATCAATCCAGCAAGTCATTTGTCTAATTAAGGAAACCCCTCTTAATCATCTTCAATCCACACGTGAGGTTTGGAAATGCTTGTTCGCTGTATGCAAGCACGGTCACATCTGGATGATCGCTCCCAGTTGAGTGTTTGCATGGATTTCTGCAATGTTCATATTTGCCATGCAAAGTGATGGTAAATGTTATAAAACGAGGGCCAAACAAAATGTTGAGCCTCTTTAATTCTGTTTTGTTGCCACACTAAGATAGTGAGAATGTGAAAGACACAATTCCATCATATTATCTATCATAATAAGAAATATCTAATGAATAGCTAATTCATAGTATTAAAAAAGCATTACTGGTTATTGTATGAAGATTTGCATATGCCTTAATTCTGTTAAATCCATGCTTACTGCTTTGACAGATTACTGATTACTGAGACACTAAACATCTCTCTGCTGCACTGAATCCTCTGCCAGCAGTTTTTGGTACCATGAAAAGACATCTACTTCGCTGTTATCTTAGCTTAAATTGCCAGAATTGTCTGAATCAATACAGAATTAATCTATGAATGTTGGCTTTTAATAGCAAACGCAGAGACTGTAAAATTGGCTTTGATAAAATGCTCATCTTTTTTCATTCTCTGAAATCTGCAGCAAATTTGTTTTCCTCAGCACAGCACAGCAGTCTGTGCTGAAGTATTAGCCTGGGGAGTCAGAAATCTAAACCTGCCAATCAGCAGACGCATGTCGCTATACACCAGCCAGAGACGAGATCTGTGTGTCCATAACCATATTTGGATATAGCTGAACTGCATCCGGCCAGCCAAAGATAGGCTAACAGGCAGCTGGCTGGCCTGAGGCAATCTAAGGGTCCAACAACCTCAGACATGTCTGCTAAAAAATGAGAGTAGCTCTGGGCTAGCAAACACCTGCAGCTCACCTGCAGAGCAGCAAAGTGAAAGGGACTGGTGTGTGTCAGCGTTCTGCCTGGATCATGCCCCCAGAGAAAGAGGCCTTTGGACAAACAGGCAAGCAAGCTGAAAACCATAATGACAAGCAATACGAGTCACACAGTAAGAGTCTGTGCTTAACACCGGGCATCAGTATTAATAGATGCCATCATTTAGAGAGGGAAGATTCATGCAGGATCAATGTATTTAATCAAGTTCATCAAAGGAACCGCTGCTGTTTAGGACACAATAAAGACTTGATCATAGATACAACTCCGGATGGCCTTTGGAGCCTTTGGCTGCTCTTAAACACAGGTCACATTCCATACGCCTCAGCCTGGCCTGCACATGTGCATGAGAGCTGTTAAAATGGCCGAGGCTAGTGGAACAGAGGCTGGAATTTGCACACGCTACACTCCAAGTCATCGAGGTCATGCTGTTCAATGACTGAGCTGGACTCTACTCACGGAGCTGGACTCAGTTTCTGACAGCTCGAGTTCAGTGTCTTGTGTGAGAGCTTGAACTTCATGCTTTTAGAGACAACAGTGCATTTAAATAACACAAATGATTGAATAAAAGGAGGAGAGAGAAGGAGCTATGAGAAGACTTAGCAGGAAAAAGAAAGAGCAAATCACAGGATGGATAATAAATAGGAAAACTCAGTTTATTCCTCCATATGCTTGTCCATTCCCTACTCCTCAATGCATATGAAAATATATTGCAATTTAAATATCTGCTTTAATGTTAAATTGGACAGCTGTGTCAAACATCAGTATCTCTGTAATCCTCCCAATTCAATAACAGAACATTATTGTTATACCATGAACCTGTCAGAAACTTAAAAAGGAAAATAATACAAATCTTTGGTCATACTGCCTAGCACTAAGTTCTGAAGACAAAAACAGAAACAAGGACTACAACTATACCAATACCGATAATATAGAATTACCAATAAGGTTGCAAACTACAATTAATTTCCACACAAATGCAACAATCACAGAGAAACATGAGGATGACAGTTTAGTCATTGTCTACTTCAACAAGTGGTGGAGCATCAGTAAAGCAAATGGAGTGTATTGCAAAGGTAATGAGGAAGTCGGTGTATGATAAGAGTACATTAACATATAGTAATAACGTGCTGCTTGGACCATTATCCCACATAACATATCACAGTAATAAAACGGTGATGGAATTGCATGAGTCATCAGTTTGTGGTGAAATAGTGCCAGCACCTGCCCTGTGTTATCTTTTGAAATATATACAGCGCAAAAAATGAGATGCCATTCAAACACTCGAGCGGCTCCTTCCATTTCCGCCCTGTCCTTGGTAATGCTGTATTTCATAAAAGAATCTAACCAAAGATGATAGTGATGATGACAAACTAAGGCAACAGAGGCACAAACACACTTTGCTTGATGGATGCTTCTCCCCAGCCCATTCCTCTCATTGAACCAGTTCTAATGTGAAGGTAAGGGAGGATATTCTCCTATTCAATTTCTCTCTCGCTCTCCTTTTCTCACTCTCTTGTGTGTTCCCTCTCCAGAGACCTGGACTCCATTAGAGCTTTGCCAGAGGCAGTGAAGGAACGGAGCCCTTGCACGGACAACACTTCCTGTATGAGAAGAGGTCTCAGCTTAGTGAGAAAGACGGAGAGATGAGAATGGGGGAGGGGAAGAGATGCAGAGAGAGAGAGAGAGAGAGAGGAATGGATTGGAAAGGAGGCATGAAATATTCAGTGCAGCTGTGGAGAGCGCAACTGGAGAGAGAGACAGTGTTATTTATATGCAGTTCAAAGAGACCAACACCTTATATGTGCTACTGAGGCCCACAACAAAACGATCCTTTATTGATGAACGTAGCAATTCATTAAGCACTGCTACTATTACACATGAGACAAACTATGTACTACAAGTTTATAGCCAGCAAAGTGACCCTAAACTTTAGAAAACATCTCGGTGGTTACTCAGAAAAGTTACTCCAGTGCACAGAGGTGGCTGATATAAACTGGCTAGCATTTATAGAAAGAAAGCAATATGATGTTTCAGTTTACGGATTCACATCAGATTATTTACTGTTAACGATTTAAGGTGGATTATTTTGGGCTTTTTGGGGAACTAAGGTCATAAATGAGGCTGGGGCTGATATCTTTCAAGCCCATACTGTACATTCACATGTCCAGTAGTGAAAAATAACCGTTTATGCAAATACTGTACAATTGTGATGTACTTTACTTGAGCATTTGCATTTGATGATACTTTATACTTCCACCCAGAAGGAAATATGGTACTTTCTACTCCACTACATTTACTTGCCAGCTTTATATATTAGTTCCTTTTAAGATGAAGATTTTACATAATAATAATATAACAAGCTGTTAATATAAAACAAACTGTTCAAGAAGCTTATTTGACATCTTACAAAAAGCAGTGAAACTTTTCACATGGTTTCATTTAATGTCAATCAATATCCAAATGATCCAATATATCCAATATATACAGGCCAAAAGTTTGGACACACCTTCTCATTCAATGCGTTTTCTTTATTTTCATGACTATTTACATTGTAGATT
>JAOVVG010000051.1:18225098-18235733 GCA_028566375.1 Leptodoras nelsoni | reverse complement strand
AAATATAGCACATATAAAAATATAAAAAGCATCTTGATATAAAAAAGAGAGATGTAGTCATACCGATAATGAGCAGACTAAGGCCATTGCAGAGAGCTCCCAGATACGTCACCAGATACATCAGCAACAGAAACTGCAAATGGAGAAGGAGTTCATTTAATGAAAACGTATAACAGTTCAAAGTTACTCTCATCTGGCTCACGTTACTGTCCCGCTCTGACCAAACTCTGATCTTTGGGGGGATTTGTGATGGAAAATGATATCAAACACTGATGAGCCTGTCAATCAAAAACAGGAGGCTCTCTTAATATCAGTCAGTGTGTTTATTCTAGTGCAACCAACTGAAACTAGAGACCCTTCTTAACTCTCTACTTTTGGAGTGTCCCATGTCACATACCACACAGGTCAGAACTGGGGGTCCTGGGTTTCGGTGCCTGCTAAAATTGTTTCCATGCTTCACTGAACACAGTAAGGAATACTGAACTTTTAGGGCCCTTTTTTTAATGATCATGATGAAGAAAATGAGTATGAGAACAGTACCTATATAAGCAAGTTTGGTTTAATAGTGTAAATAGTGTAAATAGAAAAGTAAATAATTGCTTTGGTAGCATTTGTCCTGTGCTCAGAGGGGTCTTGATAGTTGGTACGAGTAAAGTTGTGCTACAGTGGGTACAAAAATACCACTACACTACACTACAGTTTAAATGCTAAGGAAATAACTTTGAGCACAAAAGGGAAAACCTGGCTATAATGGCTGATGGCTATGCTATATTCTTTAACAAATGCTTGCCAATGATCTCCAATCTCACCTTAAGAGAGTCAAACAGGCTAGCTACAAAGACCAGGCGCTTCAGTGTGTCTATAGCAGCAAAGCACAGGAATATAGCTCTCTGCATGTAGTGTTCAGCTTGGTCTCCAGACAGACCAATGTCCACATCCAGATAAGTCCTGCGGAATATTAATCAAATACAATTTATGTGTCCATAGTTACAACATACATTATTCCATTGTTTGTAATAGAGAAAAAAATGACTCACTGGAAGGGGTGTGCTCCATCTCTGAGCTGCAGAGCATGCAGCAGTTTGCAGTAGATGCGCACAGAAATGGTGAAGCACACAATGGCCAGCGAAAGAGTGGAGAGCACAGTGATGATACTGAGCTGGAAGAGAGACAGCAGGCCCACCACCAAGCCAGTGAACACCATGCCTGTCCTCTCTGTGTCCTTCCAGTAGATCAGATCCATTACTGATAAGAGAAAGGGACATGGAGAGAGGGAATGAAAAATGTACAGTAGATGAATGTAGGGGGTTATAATAAGGCCCTCGACTATGAACAACAGAACAGGTCCACCAGAAAATGATAACCTTGCTAATAAATCAAAAGTGATTTATTTAAGGTGACTGATATTTAATCTTGAGATACCATAACATTATTTTTGGATATTCGTTAGCACTTTTTATTAAAGTATACAATTACTGACCACCACAGGACCACCACTGACCAGACGTTACTTGAGTGGTGGCACAGTAGTGGCTCTTACAGTATTAGAGGCGTGATAGTAAGTTGCACTGGTGTAAGTTTATGAGATCAGGCACCACAGCATTGCTGGTGTTTTTAAGACATGTTTTACCTCATGGCCACTTGTACCAACCTGTATGGTCCACCTTTTAGGTCACTTTATCAGTGCACAATTCAAGGAAATTGTTCACTCACTTGACATCAGTGTCACTCTGGTTTCTCACTACAACAGCACTATGGCCTGCATAGTTTTGGCAGGTGGACTATTTTAGTATCTCAGTAGTGACACTATAGTGTTTAAAAGTCCCAGCAACCCTAATCAACTTCCCAGCATTACAAGAAACTCAGAATGGCCCTCCACCCAAGATGGTAGTCTCTCAATGGATAGGCTAGTTGAGGGCTGACAAATTGTGCAACAGTCAATAATTGCATACCTACATTGCATACCAATGACCTACATAGTATGTAGGTATGCAGTATGACTGGTGAATGTACGTATATGTTAATAAGTAGCAAATAAGTGGTGGTACTTCATACACAGCAGGCATGAGTAATAAAAGTGTGAATACATTTAAATGCTTACAATTGCCAATTGTAAATATCCATTCCGCTTATTCCCAGCCCTACCCGTTGGGGTGAATATGGCTGAGTGAGCAGAGCCACTGAGGATAGGGTTCACTAAAGGGTTCACAAGGGCTAAATATAGCCTCAAAGAAAGGGTGGGAAATGCAGAATTTAACTATAGCTACACAAAGCACCTGTTGACAGAACTCTAACAGCATCCAGCCCCCTTTCAACACCCTGCCTGGCTCAGAGTTTCCGAACTAAAGTCTGCTTCCACAGTGTAATCAAGACCTGCATTCATACAGCAATATTTTCCCAGCATTCAAACTCCTCAGTTTGCAAATCTGGGATGGGACTAATAAGATATTACATTGCAAGCGATTATGATTAATTTATATTTTGACGCAATCCTTTCAGTGATATTTGGGATTCAATTTCGGATAGAGACCGGTACAACACGTGAATGTTATTAATGGCTTTCGAAATGCTTTTCCTTGTCTGGATGGATTACTGAAGCACAGCCAATAGATGACACGTAGATGACACCTTTTTAATCTGCTGTGAATTACCTCAGTGCTAATGCCATTCGTGCCTGGCCTTCAAACGTGAGTGACGGCGTACAACAGCAGACTGAGCATTTATAATCAGCTACTGTAAGACACTGAGCTGGCATACACCTGCCTGTTGTCTAAACAGATGGCCATGCAGACTAATCTCACAAGGCTAACTTCAGACGTCGCACACTCACTTCAGTCTGTGCATCTGCACATTAAAGCCAAGTTAGCAATCAATAAAGTCATGACTGGTGTTTACTTGGTAACATATGTTAAATGTTAAAATGTCTGAAAGCTTTGCTATTGCAATACAGATCTAGTTTACAGTAAAGTTATTTGCTTCTATCATTTATTATTTGCTATTTCTAGGATTCTGTTCTATTTGAAGACTTTTCCATCTAGCCTTCATATTGCTACTACTAATTAAAATACATATTTTCTATTGTACTAGTGGTATTAAAAATATTTTTCAATGTATTTTTTTAAATATTGTAATTTATTTCTCCCCTTTCTTGTTAAATAGTTATTTTTTAAACAGACATTAGATACAATTATTAAAGTTTGATTGGTTTCTTTCCAATGTAGAACTCTTAGTCAGCAAACTTATTAAAATATTGTCGTAGATATTGCTTGTCGTCTGCGACTGGCATCCTGTCACGGAGGTGTTCCCACCGTGTAATCCTGGGATAGCTCAGAGACATACTGTATAATGTATAATCATGACAATGTCTTCAAATACCCACTTTAATCTATTACCAGATAAAGGCAGATTAATGAACATTATATCAACAATTAATTTGCCAGTTCTGGGATCTTTATAGAAGTTCATATAGTATTTATTATCATGTCTCAGTCAGATCCTCAGTACAGATCCTCAGTACTGCATCACCATGATTTGTAAACATTTGTTATACTCTTTCTAGTTGGTCATATTTATGACCTTATTCATGTATTAGAGCTTATCTGATAAAAGACTGTTTTATAACTTACTGTTTTGTAACTTATTTCAAGTTTTTGCACCTGAAAGAAAATAGCTCTACATACTGCTACAGGTCTGTGCTGAGTTTCCCCAATGCATTGTTAGCTGGCTGAGCAGGCAACCACTTTAGGGAAACTGGGCTCTGCTTGATAAAATGCACTTCAGTGTTCACACTAAACTCCTCTTAATCCCAGAGATCAGCATTTTGACATTTATTCTCAAACATCTGCATGCACTGTTTTTGCAGTGCTTTATACACTTAGAAACAGCCATGTTTCATGCAATAGGTTCATTAGTTGAAATAAACATATACCACTTATAGATGAGTACAGGAGATAAAGCAGCAGAGAAACCCAGTGCTATGAAGATCGTCACAGTAGGATAATATAACAGCCTTGATCTTTTACTTTACATGCCATTGTGTACTTCCATAGTCACGGTTTAATGAAATGACAGAAAATATACACATATACTGATGAGAAATCTTTCACTGTCTCGAACCCTTGGATATTTGGATTATTTCATGACACTATTACACATTCTTACAGTCATCTCCTCCAAGCAACAAGACTAACCACAACCAAACCCAACTGCAAACTCTGCACACCCGCAAGATACCAAATACGCAAAGTTCACAAAGCAAGTCCAGTCAGCAGACAACTGAAACCAGATCACCCTAGTGTCCAGGTTCTGACTTCTGATTCTTTTAGGCTTTTTATTTTTCCACTAACAATAAAGTAAGCTCACAACTCTACTTTTTTTATACATTCAGGATTCCTCACCTTTGCTGGCCATTTCGTGAGCCGTCAGAGGATGACGCCTCTCGCTAGTCTCTGTCTCCCTGCTCTGCTCAGACCAATGGAGCTTTTTTGGCCTGCACTCTGTTAGAGACAGCCCCCCAACCCACTGGCTAAAAATAGCATTGCTCCATCAGGGCCATCCCCAACCAAGAAGACAGAGGTGGTTGTACATGTACACGAGAGGGGGACATAGAGGCACACTCACAGATACACACCATGTACAAGTGACAGTGAGACACACCAGATACAGGCAAGTATTCTGTATCAATAACAAACCATATGAACAAAGTCTTTATGACATGTCGTATGCAGAACGGTCTATTCATTGCACAGTTCTACAAAGCTTTCATCCCTTTAACATGAAGCCATATTGAATACTTCTACTGCTTATACTGCTCTATACAGCCACCATGTTGGATCTGGCACATACAGTATAAACCACATGTACACACTCCATCTCGCACTACAGTATATGTGTGTGCGTGTGCAAAATTCATGAAAGCAGCAGGACCACCATCCCTAGGGACTGTTACCATGGAGACCAAATAAAGCTTTGACCGCTAAAGCATATTCACTTCCCACTAGTGTTAGGATTCCTGTTGGGAAATGTCCCTCTCTCTTCTGTTCAGCATGCTGTCTTTAGAGCTTTGGGGTTTTCTATAGATTGGGGTCTTTAGGTTTATGTCAGCGTAGCTGCAAGACTTCAGTCCACTTGAAAAAGACCTAGAGCTAACAGCCAACTATGATTAATTGATTAAACAAGTGCAATAAGCTGTGGCACCCGCTTGGATGGAAGGAAAACCTGCTGCCACACAGATGTTTCATAAGCCCTGCTATAGAGTAGATCTGATGAAATAGTGTCGAAATGATGGAACAGCAAGATACAGTACATACAGTGAAATTAGTCACATAGTAACAATGAAATAAAAACACTGACATACTCTTGAGTGAACTGTATCACCTGAGTAACTAAAGCATTTGATATTCAGACAAAAATGCCTAAAGCAATTTCCATAATGCATTAGGTCTCTCTATTTATTTACATTTTAAATTCACTTAATAATATCTGGGTAACTTGCAGGCATAATCGAACACAGACACCCCTCACTCAAACACACACACACAAACACACACACAGGCATGTTGGTTTTGTTATCAAAGTCAGGACTTTCCATAGACATAATTCTAAACGCAGCTAATTAATGCTACACCTAACCATAACCTGCTCTTTTACTTTTCTGAAAAATATTGTCGATGAGCAGATATTCACGGTCAGAAAAGTCAGGATATGCTTCAGGTCCTGACATTTCCTTGATGTCTTGTCCTTGATGAAGTGTAGGTGTGATGTCGGATTTAGGTCCTGACATTTCACATAAACACACACACACACACACACACACACACACACACACACACACAGCAGCAGCAGCATATTACATAATAAATAATAATAGGGATCCTTTCATGTAGGCTCTGTGTAATGGAATATGTTCTTCCCCTCTTTTAATAGAGCAGGTTTTACAGCAAGTAAACATCACAACACTCTAAATAAGATTCATCTGGACAAGGGCAGACAGGTTCTGTGTTTGGCAGAGAGAGAGACTAATATGGATGCTTTTCACAAAGTGACTACATTCACACATCATTTTGAATTTCATATGTTCAATCACACATCCCTAGGTGTCAAATTAACCTTCAAATTCAGATTGTTGCATTTACATTCAAATCTCTAATGGCATGATTCTAACCACATAAAAATCCTGAAATGAATGCGGGATGGGCAAAACGAGGATGTAAAATCAATTCTGTCATTTGTTACAATTACAGGTATCATCAGTATTTCTATAACAATTACAAACTCTTGGATGCACTGAATTAGTTGCCACAAGTATATACTGAAACTTTAAAACTGTAATATGTAACGGTTTTATTTTTCCCATTTTTCATGTTAAGTATACAGTATTTTCTAGACGTTAAAAAAATACAGCTGAAGTCTTATAGTTTTACAGTTTTTTTTAATGCAATCATTTTTTTGCTAGCAAACCTATCTTGTGGGACGCATCATGTATCACAGAAATAACTTAATGCATTGTGATATGTTTTTATGTCATATAATCCACCCCTATGAGAGACAAGGTCTGTAATCCATTCTGAGCTGACCAGTGGCGATCCATTGATATGAGCTATTTGCAATCCAGTGATAAGAGTGAAGCATCTATGTAGCAGCCAGATTTAGTACATTGTGTGTTTTATTGTTACTCGTGTCTAACGTCTGATTTTGTAGGCTAATCTACTGTTCTACCGCAATCATAATCGTAAACATAGGTTCACGATTGTCCAGTTCAGAAAATGTTTTATGTGCAGTACTTCTACATGATCTTGCTCGCTCCACTAATGACTAATACTTACACTGTAGCCTTCATTAAAAGGTGCAGAAGTCAGTTTTTCAGTAATTTGATTCCTGTGACTGACAGGACTTGGCTGAAGTGCCCTTGAGCAAGGCACCTAACCCCCATTGGCTCCCCGGGCGNNNTATCTATCTATCTATCTATCTATCTATCCATCTATCTATCTATCTATCTATCTATCTATCTATCTATCTATCTATCTGTAGGTAAGTCTCAAGTCTCTTATGTGCATGTGTAAAGTTCTGCATTAATAATGAAGGGAATGAAGGGAATATCTATCTATCTATCTGTCTATCTATCTATCTATCTATCTATCTATCTATCTATCTATCTATCTGTAGGTAAGTCTCGAGTCTCTTATGTGCATGTGTAAAGTTCTGCATTAATAATGAAGGGAATGTCCTTCAGTCCATCAGATATTTCCTTCCTGTTAATGCTGCCAAAAATAAATAAATAAAATAAAGATTGTTCACAAATTCAACTTCACGAGTCCAAGTTGCAAACTCGAGTCCCCATCTCCGGCTCCTCACATTACAGGATCTGATGTTACACAAACTGAAGTCTTCGCCCCTGAGTCTTTCTGTCTTTGTGCCTGAGCAGCTCGCCCATGTTTAGTGCAGAAACAAACTAGCGTGTAATTTTACAGTCAAGTAGCAATATGAACTGAATTAACAGAGTGGCTTGACTACTGTGAGATAAGATAATCCTCAGCACTGGACCCTACTGCACGTAGTTCTGTAGAAGTTCAGCCTCTGCTTAATTAGCTCAGAGCTGGAATGGTGTCAGGATGATAGCAGGCACTTAAAGACAGTAAAGCTCATTGTAAACCAGAAACTATGTAATAAGGAATACAGGTTAGTGCATAAAATGCAGCTTTTTAAGTAGATAACTGCTGTATTCGAGAGCATGAAACCAAATTGTATACCGCTTGCTGTTAGTGCAATGCTCCTTAAAAGTTCGAACACACCTTTTGATTCACAACGACTGGGTAAACCAAAACAGTTGTGGAAATGTTTTCACATTTTAATATTATACCCCTTTCAACCTCACTATGAACATAATTAAATTGTAGCTATGTAATATATACAGTATTTCCTGAATCTACATTTGGTAAATACATTGTTGCCACAATGTTGGAAGCACACAGTCATACAGAATGTCTTTGTATGCTGTAGCATTATAATTTCCCTTCACTGTAACTAGGATGAACCAGAACACTGACTGTACCCCAGACATTCTTGCCCAACATCAGTGGCCAGCCTCAGTAAAGCTCTTGTGCCTGAATGAACACAAATCACCACAGCCATGTTGCTAAATGAAGTGGAAACCCTTCCCAGATGAGTGCGGGTTATTGTAACAGCAAAAGGGGAACCAAATATGGAAATGGGATGTTCAACATACACAGCGGTGTAATCGATCAGGTGTACACATACTTTTGGCCATATAGCCTTACTAATAATACTAATGTCTTACTCATCTATAGCAAGCAGCCTTTAAATAATATGACATTTAATAAAATATTGACATCCACTGCTTTTAAAAGTACATTAATAGCATTAATGTTTTGTTGTTTGATTTAAGCTGTCATCAGGTTGGTTGAGGAAGAGTAAGAGTGAGGTCATGTTCATGTGAGCTCATGAATCAGATCAGATCAGATCAGTTATAAAGCATCAGGCAGCTTAAACACGCTCAAATACATATACGTACACTGACGTACCAGAAAAACCGGTACTGGAGCCTATGCAAAATACATAGCAAAGCCACCGATGCATGTCATTGGTTACATCCAGCAGTTTGTATATACAGCGACAGACATCCACGGAAGCTTCTGGAGCTGTTTCTGCCGTGAGAATGGCAAGTTATCACAATTTTGGGATTTTCAACACAGTTTAATAGTTGGAGGTTGTGAGATGGGTTATAGCATTTCAGATGTAGAAGCAAAGTTTAGATTTTCATGTATGAGCATTTCAAGGGTGTACCGTGACTACAAGACAACAGCATTGTGGCCGTAAAAAGAATCTGGGTGAATGTGACCAGCATCGGCTGGCAAGAATTGTTTCAGGTGACAGGCGGACAACACTGCCTGAAGAAACATGGGGCCTCAACAAACATCAGTGTGAGGACTGTGCAACGTTCCCTTCAAGATCCCATGGGAGACCTACCAAGTATTAACTGGTATACCAGTTTTTCTGGTACTTCAGTGTACATATACATATGTATAGACATTCAGAAATGGTACATATATCTAACATCCAAATTACTGTCTAATGTTACATTTATACATTATACACAAGGTCTGGCATACTACGATATTCCAAACTGTTTTTTTTTACAAAACTCATCACAGTCTTAGTCTATCATGTGAGGTCTGAGTGCAATCTTGTACCTTCAGAGCTATCTGTAATGTAGCACGTCTCCTGTAACGTGATCTCCTCCATTTCTCCCTGTAACGCTTCATCAGGAAAGTACTCTATACTCTGACTGGATGGCTCTAGTGTCCAACTGTGGCTCTGCACTGGTTCAGGAAGCTGGTTTTCCACAACCTGCTGCTCTTCCTCTCCACTCATGAAGGCAAGTGGGTCCCACTCAACAGCGGGGGAGTCTGGAGGTAAAAAGGTTTCCACAGTGTCCATACGGCGTAATGAGCTTTGTCTTCCTCTCCCTCCGGTTCTCCGTCGGCCCGAGTCTCTCCGGCCGGAGCTCTCGCCCTCTGAGAAGGCGATGTATGAGAATGTAAGCTCAAAGGAGTTCTGACGGGGGGTCCCCCACATGGAGGAACTGCTGAGGTCATCCTCAGGGCCTTCTTCATCCTCAGACCACTCCCGTGCTGTTAGGAGCTCAGGGAAATCTGATTCCTCATTACCACCTAGGGCAAAAAGGGAGTAGTAATAGCACTGTTAGTGTAGGAGGATCAGCATAGAGCAGCATGAAAGGTCTGGACATGATGGAAAATAGCCACTATGAATATTAATATCTAAAAATCTGTTTTACAAATGATAGTAAATACTGCACTGATATAATAAGGGTTATATGATGTCAAGTACTCAAGTTTAATTGCATTTTCCATAATGTGTTTTTTACTAATGCTGCCAGCTAAGTAGTTCTGTTAGCTGTTAGCTGTTAGTCTACAGATTAAAACCAAGCAGTAGAAACAGTACGCTACCTATAATGTCGTGTAAACCAGCAGCCATGTTTGCTAGCAAAAAATGTTAGCCCTTACGCTCTCAGATTGGAATCTCTATGCTCTCACAGGAATTCTACAAAATACTCCAAAGGTATTCATGTTTCTAAGTGCTTGTCATGAGATATTACACAGGAAATAGGATATAGGATATTTATATATAACTTCAAGATTTATCGCTGGAAAGGTTAAAGTATTCCTTACCATCTGTACAGGGAGGAGTAGAGTCAGGTGTTGAGGAGACAGAGACAAACTCCTCTGAAACAGAAGGGCATGTGTCATTCCCAAATCCTCCACCAGCACACAAACACGGCCACACTACTGACATTACCCTGCAACAACCATACTGTATCCAGACCTATCCAACTCGTATCTGTTTACATTTAAAATACCTTTAATTGCACCGGTTCAAAGCTATTTTACACAAATAATGAAAATACGGCCCATTAATTTAAGAACACACTGATATTCAAATGAAACGGCTGATACAGGTTGCTGTCTTGTAGAGCGTTTAAAGTAAGAGGATCAAAAATAACAATTTCTCATTCAATGCATTTTCTTTATTTTCATGACTATTTACATTGAAGATTCTCACTGAAGGCATCAAAACTATGAATGAACACGTGGAGTT
>JAOVVG010000051.1:18172575-18186416 GCA_028566375.1 Leptodoras nelsoni | reverse complement strand
TCAGAGTTGCTGGCTGGGCACCGGCTCCCCCGTGACCCCGTAACTGGGAATAAGCGGTACAGATAATGACTGACTGAATTATGTCCTACAAGAATTTATAATCTTAACAAAGTGGCACATGATAGAGTTGTGCGGTAAGTGGAACTGGTTTGTGCAAATGGCACAACCTGTGTTGTAACCTGTGATAAGATATGAGTTTTCCGATGAAAAGGTTTTTATTTTGACATCAAAGTTTCTTGCTTACTATCTTGTACCAAATATTCACACATACTGCAAACATTAAGGATATTGTGTCTAACCTTCATGTGCTGTTTTGTTGATCTGTTTCAATAGTCAAACCAGTTTTCCAGTGCATTTTACATGCATTTCCAAACATTTTACTCAATTTCTGTAATATAATGAACCACACATGCACACATATACTCTCTGATTAAAAATGGATTAAATATCAAATGTTTTATTTGAAATAACCTGCATACGGTATCAAGTTTTATGTGCTTTTATAGGAAAATACAGCACTATTTGCCCAATTTCTACTATTTATGCTAATTTGACACATTCAGATGTTTCATATCATTTACAAATTTTTATATAAGATACAGACGACATGAGTAAACACTAAATGCAGCTTGTAAATGATCATTTTATTTATTTAAGTTCAAGATTTATTCAAAACCTATATTACCCATGTGAAAAACTAATTGCCCCTTAGCTCACAAATCAACCAGTAAACTAAATTCAATTGACTTTTAGGTTCACTTTCACATGATTATCGACCAACCTACTGAATCTAAACATCACTTAAATAGAACCTGTTCAATGTGAAGCAGGATAGAATGTCTCAAAAAGCAGCACTTTCTAAAGAGATTCAAATACCGATGCTAAACAAATTCATTGAAATCTACCAGTCTGAAAAGAGTTACAAAGCCATTGCTAAGGCTCTGGGCAAACCACAGTGAGAGCCGTTATCCACAAATGGAGACAAGAGTGGCCGGCCCCTACCAAAGTTTTACCAAGAGTGCATCGACAACTCATCAAAGAGGTTACAAATGAACCCAGATAAACTTCTACCTGCAGACCTGCAGGCCTCACTTGCCTTAGTTAAGGTCATTGGGCACAATTTTGCAATAATTTTGCATCCATGGGAGAGTTGCAAGGCACAAAACACTGCAGACCAAAAAGAACATCAAAAAAGGCTCATCTTACTTTTGGCAAAACACATCTAGATGACCCACAAGACTTTTGATATTCTGAGGACTGATGTGCAATTTTTTGGACAACTCAGGTCCTGTTACATTTGGTATAAAGCTAACACCACATTCCACCATAAGATAATCATACCTAATGTCAAATATGGTAGTGGTAGTGTGATGTTCTGGGGCTGCTTTGCTTCTGCAGGACTTGAACAACTTGTAATAGTGATTCTAATTCTTCTCTCTCTCAGAAAATCCTGGAACAGAATGTCCACCAGTCAGTTTGTGACCTAAAGCTCAAGTGTAGTTGGGTTATAAATCAGGACAATGATTCGAAGTACACAAACAAGTTCACCTCTGAATGCCTCAAAAGCAACTAAATTAAGGTTTTGTAGTGGCTGAGTCAAAGTCCTGACTTGAATCGCATTGAAAGGCTGTGGCAAGACATTACATGGACAGATCATACTCAAAAAGCCTTCAATGTAACCGAATTAAAACAATTCTGCAAAGAAGAGTGGGCCTAAATTCCTCCACAGAGATGTAAAAGACTCATCACAAGCTATCACAAACATTTGATTGCAAAGGTTGCCCCAAAGTAAAAAGGCACAATGTGATTTCTCAGGGCAGATGCGTTCATTTTTTCTAAGCCCCACTTCCCAGTCATGAAGCACTCATACCCGTTCTCAAACTCCACCCACCAGACAGAAAAACATGTCAAATTATTACCAATAATTAACTAGAAAATTAAAGTAAGTAAACCAAAACCCCAATCTTATAGTACAGCAGAACAAGGGAGGATGGTAAACACACAGAACAGTAAGAAAAAGCACATGCTTAATGTAGTCTTTTTAAAGATCACTTGTCCCTCATGAAACCATGAATGGTTTCTGACCATCACAGGAGAACAAAGTGCAGTATACTGTTGGGCTGTTTGCGTAGAAGAGGGAGAAGTTTGAGTGTTGTGTTGATGTCTCTCCAGCAGCCTCAAGTAGCGACACACTTGAGCTTTATTAAAAGAAAGAATTGTTCCACCGAATTCAAGAGTAAGTCTCCCTTCTTATGTGCCCGTTTGCCTCGCTATGTTTTCGCCAGCTAAACTAACCCACGGCCCAAGTTTTGGTAAGACTACAACTATAACTCCTACAAAACCTAAGTTTACACAACCAAACAGCATTTTAAATCACTGTCCAATTATAATAACCATCCAGATTATTTGTAAAATGTCTGATTTTACACTTCTTCAACTCTATTTATTGTCTTTTCCTGGCCTTCTTATCTCTAAAACTCTGTTTTGATTGGGTTGTTTATTTATCTGGCTTGTAATGTGGAGAACGTGATATTTATATGGAGCCCTTCTGCTTGTTTCTTAGAAATGGTGACTTACCAGTGAGCAAAACAATTCCCTTTCAGATTTCTGCATTTTCTCATGCACTAATTCTTCTCCAATATCAATTTGTCTTCCTTGAACCATTTCTTTCTGCTCACTGTCATGCGGAGTTGTTTCTGTTTTCTTTGCTTTTGTAATGTCTGCAGACTCCTGTCAGGCATATGCAAGTTGGATGCAAATGCAAGGATACTATTAAAACTCCCAAGGCAAACAGGTTGTATGGGCAAACAGATTCAAAACATGAAAGTGGCAGCGGTCAGGTAGTCAGCAAACAGACAGGGACACCATCAATCACCAGACTAAAGCATAATCAAACCAGGGTAACATCCATGCAAATATATAAGCAAACTCAATAATCTCTCTAGTAAATACCAGCAGTATGACTTTACAATGACTGAGTAAAAGACTAGATTATTTATGGGAGTGTTAGGAACAGATGAATGTTTGGTCATTTCTGTGATTGCGAATGGAGATATGGAGCACATCACTGATCATGTGATAGACTGTGTAGTTTATTGTCATGTGGAGAATTACTTGAAATGGAGTTTGTTTCTAAATGTATTCACAATGCACAATTTTCAAGGACCCACTTTATTCTTTGGTGGACTACAGTGCCATTAGTGGTCAAACAGTTACACTGTATACATTTAAACTACACTGTCATCAAAAAACTCTATAACAACCATAAGTGCTGATCATACTTTCAGTGGTTTGTGATGATACATTACAGATAGCACTTTAGAATGCCAATGAGGGATAGGTCAATGCAGAATCTTTAAAAAATAACTTTGAAGTAATATTTTTGTCTAACACTGTTAGAAACAGTATTTACTGGCTTGTATATAACATATTTTAAGCAACAACATTTTTTTGCCAAAAAAAACTGCGACTTTATATTATTTTACATTTACATTTACATTTACAGCATTTGGCAGACACCCTTATCCAGAGTGACTTACATTTATTTCATTTACACAACTGAGCAGTTGAGGGTTAAGGGCCTGGTTCAGGAGCCCAACAGTGGCAGCATGGTGGTGCTGGGGCTTGAACCCCCAACATTATATTCAGTAACCCAACACCCAAGACTTTTAACATAAGTAAACTTACTGCTGGAAAATAAGGGTAGGGTTGTTAGGATCAGACAATTTCATCTTCTTATAAATGATGTAAGAGTACACCATGAAACTATTTTTAACCCGGAAAATGAGAACACAATTCTATAATTACAGCTCCACCACAAAACATGCTCAAGTACAAGCAGGGCTTCTGGAATCAGTCTGGTGAAGACCATCCTAATAATCACTATTTCCAAACCTGTTCTGCTTTTCTGATTCATGGGTATACTTAAGACCGCTAAGCTCTTAGCCCAATTAATGTACAGTTAAAGGTTAGAACAACCACAACAAAGTAGGACACAAACAAATGTGAAACAGGAAGTTTTTGGTTTCAGTTCAAATGCAACGTTGCAAAAGTCCCACACTTGCTAATCTTTGGCTGTTTTTTTTTAAATGCCATAGTATGTATAGTTGATGCATTGTCTATATGTCCTTTGTATTATTCTTATTGGGTTTTTTTTAGTTTTAGTTTTTTTTTTAAACATAAATACCATTTAACATGTTTTTGGCATTTACCCCAAAGTTAACTGCCAAAAACGTACTACATTGTCTGAAGGGAATTTATTACAGGCCCAACCTTGTTCCTGAAATTCTACTTGCCATTCCAAATTTAACAAAGTACACCTAATCCAGCTAAACAAGGTACTCTGAGCTTCTGAACATAACAAAAAGGCATGTCACTTATAGTAGGGTTGGAACCAAACTCCTTAAGATTCCTGCTCTACTGGTCGACAGCACAATAATTCTGTAGGTGCATGATAATTATAACATGATTATGGAGAAATAGTTTGGTCTGGAGTCATCTTAGAAGAAATGCAACTTTTTCTTAGTTACATGATAAGTAATTGTCTTCATGACATTTTTCACCAAATTTGGTTTTATGGTGTTTACCGGAATGAGTGTTGCAAGTATAAATTGACTGAGTGACAAATACATTGAAAAATATCCCGTCATGTATTATAGTATCCTTTGAACACAAATACTGGATTTTTAGTGTATTGTGTATTGAGTTATTGTATCAGGTTACTGTATACAGTAATTTACAGTCTGAAATGTTAATAGTATGGTAACCTAGCCACAAAGCAGCCACTTTCTTAAAAAAAAAAACAAAAAAAACATTTTTCACTGTGCAAAACTTTTTAATGAATAAACTTGGCTCAGACTCTGTATTCATCATCTCCTGCTTGATACTTTCAACAACAAATTCTTGCTGTGTGTGATTTTCTGGTATGTTCTGAGCTTTGTGTATGATAATTTCCATGGGTGTTGGTGACTGCATTCTTGTGGCTTTTTTTTTTTTTTTTTTAAAGGACGATGACAGACTTCCCTAAACAGATTCTGTAACTAGTTTCTTTTCAAAGTCAACTTGTCGAAAACTGCTTATTTAATGCGACCTTGAAAGGCCCATGGTGCCCAAGCAGTCATGTCAGAACTTGATTAGTAGGCCGCAGCAGGACAGAGAGCTTCTGCTTGAGGACCATATGAGGCCAGGGAATGTGGTGGGGTCTGTTTCCTGGAGTTGTTTTGACAACGTGTAATGGTGACAATCGCTGGCTTCTTGTAATGTCACACGGATGAGCTGGTAGCTGCCAATTCCGAATTTCTTACTAGAAGTCAGAGCAGCGCTTCAGCCAGATGATATGGCACTTTTCTGACACCATCATTAACATCACTTAGTGGTTCACGGAAATACCTGCAGCTTCCTGTCGATGTTAAAGTGACACAAATTGATCATTGTGGGTATACAATGTTCCATGGTGCCATGTTACACAGGCATTCATTCAAGACCTTCTTTGTCTGTCTGCTACTGCTCTGTCTTTCTTCTAGTAAAGTAAGACATGCATTTTCTTTTCTGTCTACCGAAATGTTTACTATATTTTGAGACATGTCACATTTTAAAAGTTAGCAATGGCCCACACTATAAATAACTGCATTTCAATGTTTGAAGGTGTAGATAGGATTACTTCCTTTCACTCAGTCTGCCATAGATTTCCATTACATGCCGCTCTAAACGTCAGGTGTCAGGGACGTGTCGTCAATTCCAGCATGTTCTTGTACTAAAACAAACAGTGACGTCAAGAAAGAAGGCATGCAGGCAGCTTTATGATTCCAAACAGAGACAGCTTTTGCAGCTCCTGATTGGTTTTGAGGAATAATGTTTCGGGTTTGAATAAACAAAACAACCACATGTGCAGGTGCTGTGGTCTGGAGAAGAAAGTCGTGACCTAAGCTATCGACACAGAACACAATCAGTCCAGACAGCCAAGACTTCAGCTGCTGTACAGACTCAGGTCATATTTAATATGATAGAAATAGTCTAGAATCTTCCTAGGAAGGTTTTATGTAACCTGCAACTGTGCCACAGGCAAACAGCAAACTCCTTGAGAACTACGTGTCTGTAATTTCTGCATGGTCAATGTTTTTAGTGCAAGTTCTTTTTGGATCCTCATGAACAGCATGTGTAGTCTGTCAGGGTGTTCAAATTAATGACCTGCCCAAAAAGCATTGTCCATGCCAAAAGATTAATTAGTATGACTTAGCCTGATAGTAATCCTCTATTCTCAACACATGTATCAAATGTGACATCTAAAATCTTCTGTTTTGTCAGAGTCAAATAAAGTATATCTAGACCAAACCAAGCTTGCTGTTTCCATTTGGTTTGTTAGATGCATAGCAAATTGGATGTGATAATTACTGTGCTGATTAGCTGAACAGTAATAAGAGGAACTATACAGGAAGTGATATTAACAAGAATAGATATCGTGTTCATATTGTGTTCATATCATATTGTGTATTGTTTTTGAGAGATTTTGTCCCTCTCACAATTCAATTCTGTGGATGTGTTGCACATCCTGTCCACAATCAGACTATAATAACACAGATTTGTCTTTATAATTAGTTTTTTTCTGACAATACCAATCTCATACAAGTCCTCTACATGGTTAAAATGATCTGTCAAATCATATTATTGTACACTCTGCTGTCTTGCCTTTCATTTGCCCCAGTACACTATGATATGTCTTAAAAAACTGCACACAAGGTTTGAATGCTTACAGGATAAACAATGAAGTAATTAATAATACAATGCATTCATTCTTCAGACCCTTTCATTTTTTTCACATTTTATTATGTTGCAGCCTTGTGCTAAAAAGAATGTTCCCCCATCCATCAGCACTAAATAACCCATACTGAGAAAGTGCAAACAGAATTTTAGATACTCTTGCAAATTTACTAAAAAGGAAAAATTTTAATTTCGCAAGGACATATGTAATCAGACCCTTGGCAATGACACTGAAATTTAGCTTTCAAATTTTTGGGGCCTCCCATTTCTTTTGATCATCTTTCTACACCTCCTGTGGTAAATTCAGTTTATTGGACATGGTTTGGAAAGACACAACCCTATATAAGGTCTATATAAGGTTTCACAGCTGACAATGCATATCAGAGCAAAAACCAAGCCATGAGGAGGAAAGAATTTCCTGTGTGGAGGCACAATTCTGGAGAAGGCTATAAAAATTCTGCTGTACTGGAAGTTCCTCAAGAGCACAGTGGCCTCCATAATTCTCAAATGGAAGAAGTTTGGAACAACCATTACTTTTCCTAGAGCTGAAAAAAGCACCTAAAGGACTCTCACACTGTGAGAAACAAAATTCTGATAAAACCAAGAAATTCTTGGCCTCTATTCTAAGAATCATATCTGGAGGAAACCAGGCACTACGCATCACCTGCATAATACTATCCCTACAGTGAAGCATGTTGGTGGCAGCTGTGGGTTTTTTCAGTGGCTGGGACAGGGAGACTGGTCAGGGTTGAACAGCAAAGTACAGAGATATTCTTAAAGAAAACCTGATTCAGAGCACTCAGGACATCAGACTGGGCTGAAGGTTCACCTTCCAACAAGGCAGTGACTCTAAGCACACAGCCTAGACAACAGAGGAATGGCTTAAGGACAGCTCTGAGAATGTCCTTGAGTGGCCCAACCAGAGCCCTGACTTGAACCCAACTGAACATCTGTGGAGAGACTTGTAAATGGCTATCCCCCGACAGGCCCCATCCAACCGGACTGAGTTTAAGAGGATCTGCAAAGGAGAATGGCAGAAAACCAAAAACAAATCCAGGTGTGCAAACCTTGTGGCATCATACCCAAGAAGACTGGAGGCTATAATCACTTCAAAGGGCTTCAACTAAGTACTGAATAAAGAGACTGAATACTTTATGTAAATGCAATATTGTTGTTTTTCCTTTTCAATAAATTAGCAAAAATTTCTAACATTCTGTTTTCACTTTGCCATTATGGGGTATTGAGAGTGGAATGAAATGTGAAAAAAGTGAAAGGGCTGAAGACTTTCTGAATTCATTGTAGTTAATGAAGGTTTCCTAGACAGGTACAAGTTAAAGATCTTTGATATTTTGCCATTTTAAATATCTTTCATTGTTCAACCTAACACACTTTTTTTCTCTTTTTCTGACTCTTAGATTTTTGGCTTCGTCAATGCCATCAGCCCAGTTGGGAACGACCAGCAGAACCTCCTGGCTTTCCGTTTCTCTGCCCTCAACCCCGTGGTGGACCCCTGGGTCTTCATTATCTTCCGCAAATCCATATTCCTGCACGTGAAGGCACTCTTACGCTGCCGCTTTAGCAAGGCAGCAGTGAAGAACACACCACAAGATGCCATCTCGCATCGCTTAGAGAGCACGGTGCCTGCAGAGTCCACTGCTCTCCAGAGCAAAATGTTCTGTGGCATCCCTCAGTGAGAGCCAGTAGCAAACCAGGGACATGCTGAAATCTGGAGACATTTCATGCTTTTGTTGATATTCAGTAACCACTTTATCTTGCTTAGGGTCATGGTGGATCCAGACCTTATTTCAGAAACACTGGGTGCGTTGCAAGAATACACACAAGAAGGACACATATCATATATTCACCCATGCATTCACAACTACGGGCAATTTTGTGTCCGTAATCCACCTTCTGGCATGTTTCTGATAGGTGGGTGGAAATCAGACAACCCAGTTGAAATGCCCAATGGACTTGGGGAGAACATGCAAAGCTAGTGCTCAGAAATGAACCAGGGACGCTGGACACAGTGAGGTGCCAGTGCTACACACTACCCTACTTTGACACCCCATGAGGAAAAAATGAAAAGAAGACTATATAAAAAGAAGAATCAGTTCTGTACAAAATGATTGTATGTACAATAGTATATATTGTATATATGTGTGTAGAATAAGGCCTGTGTGTACTCCTCAGCATGTGAAGCACAAACCATGTTTAAATGAAATATTACTTCAGAACTATTGTCTTCAATAACCAACTGTTCTGAGAATAGTGTATAATTAATAAACTTGGAAGGTTTATCTTAAAAAAAACCCTGATTAGCACTGTCCGGCCAGTTAATTAAGAACACCTATATGGCTCATTCGTGCAATTATCCAATCAGCCAATCATGTGGTGGCAGCACAGTGCATAAAATCGTGCATACACAGATCAATGCCATCAGCCCAGCAGAACCTCATGGCTTTCCGTTTCTCTGCCCTCAACCCTGTGGTGGACCCCTGGGTCTTCATTATATTCCACAAATCCATATTCCAGCATGTGAAGGCACTCTTACACACTTTATGGACTGCTCACATCAAACATCAAAGTTTTTCACATACAACACTCTCTGGAATTTAAACATAATGGTGCAAGGAACAAAAAAACACAGTCAGAAACCTATGTATGTTAATAATGCTAATAATGTTGCAAAACTTGAAAACTTGTATTTTCAGTGTGAGACTTTGCATGTAAAATTGTGAGCTGGCAATCTCTTAAACGTGACAGCACAACTTCAGATCTACATGCCTTGACTTTTGCTACACTTCTCTCAGTAGTCCTGTTGCAAAAAGACAGCTGATTACCAGTAAGCTCCTGAAGGCTGCCTGTTATGGAGTGACGAGCTCAGACTGTAAGTTTCTTCACACTTTTGTAATGTTAATAATAATCTAAATATATTACTATTAACAACAACTATGACATTCGGTTTAACAGCTGTTTATCCAAGACAGCCTGCGTTAGCTGGTCTCTGAAAAATGGGTCTATTGCTATTAATTAAGGCCCTCGACATATCTCGGTTCAGGATTATTCAAACCAAAGCTTTTTGTATCATTTAACACAACCTCTATTCAACTTCCATATCTTTTTAGGTCTACCTTTAGGTTTAACTCCCATAAAGTTCTTTACCCAGTTATCTTCTGACCTTCTCATGACATGACTATACCATCACAGTCTTCTCCTTCTAATTACACATTGTCTTCTTATCAGACAATCTAGTCTAATCATTTTCATTTCATTTCTGTCCAGTGCCATTTCATTTTCTACTTTACCTGGCCAAGTTTCACTTCCACACAACATACAACTCTTCACACAACTGTCATACATTCATCCTTTTACAACCAATAATGTTCCTTTAGCCATAAGAAAAGGTCTTAATTGTTTAAACCTCTTCCAGCCACTCCATATTCTTGATGTTACAGCTTCATCTGCCACTCCTTCAACACTCAGAAGATCACATAGATAACAGAATCTGTCTACTTTTTCTAGCATAACTCCATCTCCAATATCAATGCTTGACTCACATTCCAAGCCTCTACTGCCAGTTAATATCGAGTCTTGCTGCATACACACTCAAAAGTACTAACTGCTTTCTGTAAGCTACCTTTTATCCCACTACGAACCAATTTCTGGCATTTCTGACACTGCAATAAAATTCTGCCTCCTCCTTTCTTACACACTGCACAAGGCCATCTTCCTGATTCCTCCTTCATCCTTTCATCCTCCCTACACATCAACCACTTTGTCTTCCTTTCAAGCCTTTAGTTTCAAGACCTTTGTAATCTTTGTAATTTCTAATAGTTCTTTCTCAGTCGTAGCCACTAAAACTAAATCATCCGCATACAACAACTCCCACGGCAATCCAACACACAATTTCCTCCTTATTGCTTCCATCACAGTTGCAAATAGCAGAGGACTCAAAGCAGACCCTTGATGTAATCCTACTCTAACATTAAATCCACCACTGTTTCCAAATGCTGTTCTCACTACTGTGCAAGCTTCTTCATACTTTCCCATAACGGCTTAACCTAGCCATACTCCCAACCTTTCCAAATCCACAAAAGCAAAATATAGATTCTCCTTTGCTTAATACCTCTCCTATAATTGTCTAATAATAAATATTGTATGTGTTGTCTATTTGCCTGGCGTAAATCCAAACTGCATATCATTCACCTCGGACTAATCCTCCCTCAAAGACTCTCTCAATCATATTCCTCTATATGATCCACACTGCATTGCATCTCTGTTATCACACTCGAATCTGCATCTCTGTTACCACACCCTAAATCCCTGCTGCCTTGTTCTTTTTTATTCTTTTCAGTGCTTATTCAATTTCTGATCTATCAATTCTAAATGCTGGTCTTTCTTTCATTTCATTAGTCGCCCTCTGTCCCATTCATTTTCTTCATTCATTAACCTTTTCATATAACATTTCCATACAGCTTTTATGCTCTTCTCATCCACCACTAGGTTCCTATTATATCCTTCATGCACCTGCTAGCACCAACTATGCCTACTCTCTCTTTGGCCATCTGCTTTGCAATCCTAAATACCTGATTGCCCTTTACGTTCTCATTTAGTTCCTGTGTGAGCTCCTTTTGTTTCGTTTCCTTTGCTTCCGCTACAGCTTTCTTTGCATATTTTTTGACTCTCTATACTTCTTCAAGTCATCTGCTACTCTAGAGTTAAACCACTTCTTATAAGTGCTCTTCTTCTTCTCACTGCCACCAATACCCTACTATACCACCACTATATCTCTTTGTGTCTTGGTGGTACCTTCTTCTTTCCTACCACCTTCTCAGAGGTTTCAATCTTCATTGCATCCCACTTATGATTCACACCATCAGATTTGTTTACCCCGTCTTGCCTTCTCATCATTTCATTTCTGTCCAGTGCCATTTCATTTTCTACTTTACCTGGCCAAGTTTCACTTCCACACAACATACAACTCTTCACACAACTGTCATACATTCATCCTTTTACAACCAATAATGTTCCTTTAGCCATAAGAAAAGGTCTTAATTGTTTAAACCTCTTCCAGCCACTCCATATTCTTGATGTTACAGCTTCATCTGCCACTCCTTCAACACTCAGAAGATCACATAGATAACAGAATCTGTCTACTTTTTCTAGCATAACTCCATCTCCAATATCAATGCTTGACTCACATTCCAAGCCTCTACTGCCAGTTAATATCGAGTCTTGCTGCATACACACTCAAAAGTACTAACTGCTTTCTGTAAGCTACCTTTTATCCCACTACGAACCAATTTCTGGCATTTCTGACACTGCAATAAAATTCTGCCTCCTCCTTTCTTACACACTGCACAAGGCCATCTTCCTGATTCCTCCTTCATCCTTTCATCCTCCCTACACATCAACCACTTTGTCTTCATTTCAAGCCTTTAGTTTCAAGACCTTTGTAATCTTTGTAATTTCTAATAGTTCTTTCTCAGTCGTAGCCACTTGCCTTCTCATCAAATTCTTCCTTACATGCTCCATCCGTCAGCCTCCATGTTCTTAGCTGCCGTACATAACTCCTCCAATGTTTTCTCATTCTAACTTGCATACTGAAGTCTATGACCAATAATTTTTGTTTGTACACACCTTCCTCTCTAGCTATAATCTTATAAGCATTCCATACCATACACCTGTCCTTCTTTCTCACCATTACATAATCAGATTCAGACTTCCAGATTCATATCATTCATGATTCATTCATGTTACCAGGTTTTTGTCATCTTTCTTAAACATAGCATTACAAATCAACAGCACCATCGTATCTCCAAACTCCAAACCAAAGCCTCCATGCACTCCTTTGAAACCAGCACTGGTCTTTCCTACATGTCCGTTCAGATCTCTTGCTACTATGACCATTCCATTATGTGGTATACGACTTCCCAACTGGAACTCCTTATCCCAGAAAATGCCTTTCTTATTCACTTCTTCCCCCTTGAGGCAAATAAAGAGACAGAACATTAACTACATCATTTCCCAGCACTAACCACAACGATCCTCCCACTAACTCTAGCTTCAACAACACATTCAATCCACTTTTCTGCCACAAACACACCAACTCCTGCTCTCCTATCTGTACTCCCTGCCAAAAGAACTTACCTAAACCCCTTTCCCCCCAATATCCTGGTACCTGCACCTTTCCATCTTGTACATCTCCTGTACACATGCTATATCTATGTTTCTTCTGCTAAACACCTTCACCAACTCACCAGCTGTCCCTGTCATCGAGTCTACATTCCAGCTAGCTACCCTAAAAGACCAGACTCACCGCAGTGCATCAGGCTTTCAACCTTCATCACAACATTTCTGTGCTGCGGGTTGACTAGATTCCCCAGTTTCCTGTTTGTCATAGGCAAGTGGGGGCACCCACAGAGCTTTGCTCATTTCTCTTTTATTCGAGCAGTGTTTCCTGCCGGATGCCGTTCCTGCCACAACCCTCCTCCTTTTCCAGGGCTTGGGACTGGCATGAAATAGCTGGGTTGCAGACCCCAAGGCAGAGTTAAAAAGTCTTCGTATATTGATATAAATGTTAACATAAACATCTACTATAAAACCCTTAGCAAATTAAATAAGAAAATGAAGACATAGGTTTACATTAATATTAATATATTTACATTATTATTAATGTCACAACTGCACAAAGTTTTGCAACAGGTCTACTGAGAGAAGTGTAGTAAAAGTCAAGTTGCGCAAGTTGTGCAGTCATGTTTAAGAGGTTGCCAGCTCAAAGTTTTACGTGCCTGTTCAGATTCAGAAGTTCTCATGTCAAAACTACAAGTACACATTTTATTTTACAAGATCTCCCGACAAAATTTTAGTTTACAAGTTCATTTATTCATTCATTCATTTTTTTGACCACTTATTCCTTTTCAGGGTTATGGTAGAGCCGGTGCCTAGCGGGCAGGATAGGGCGCAAGGCAGGAACAACCCTAGACAGGGCACCAGTCCATCGTAGGGCACACTCACACACACACTCACACACTAGGGCCACTTTAGAGACACCAATCAACCTAACGTGCATGTCTTTGGACTGT
>JAOVVG010000051.1:18147726-18161227 GCA_028566375.1 Leptodoras nelsoni | reverse complement strand
TCCTCTATATGGCTAAAGCATGGACACCCGAGTCTGTACATGTCCTCTATATGGCTAAAGCATGGACACCCGTGTCTGTACATGTCCTCTATATGGCTAAAGCATGGACACCCGTGTCTGTATATGCCCCCTATATGGCTAAAGCATGGACACCCTAATCTGTATATGTCCTGTATACGGCTAAAGCGTGGACACCCGTGTCTGTATATGTCCTCTATACGGCTAAAGCGTGGACACCCGTGTCTGTATATGTCCATTATATGGCTAAAGCATGGACACCCGTGTCTGTACATGTCCTCTATATGGCTAAAGCATGGAAACCCTAGTCTGTATATTTCCTCTATATGGCTAAAGCATGGACACCCGAGTCTGTACATGTCCTTTATATGGCTAAAGCATGGACACCCGAGTCTGTACATGTCCTTTATATGGCTAAAGCGTGGACACCTGAGTCTGTATATGTCCTCTATATGGCTAAAGCATGGACACCTGAGTCTGTATATGTCCTTTATATGGCTAAAGCATGGACACCTGAGTCTGTATATGTCCTTTATATGGCTAAAGCGTGGACACCTGAGTCTGTATATGTCCTTTATATGGCTAAAGCGTGGACACCTGAGTCTGTACATGTCCTCTATATGGCTAAAGCATGGACACCTGAGTCTGTACATGTCCTTTATATGGCTAAAGCATGGACACCCGAGTCTGTACATGTCCTTTATATGGCTAAAGCATGGACACCCTAATCTGTACATGTCCTCTATATGGCTAAAGCATGGACACCCTAATCTGTACATGTCCTCTATATGGCTAAAGCATGGACACCCATGTCTGTATATGTCCTTTATATGGCTAAAGCATGGACACCCTAATCTGTACATGTCCTCTATATGGCTAAAGCATGGACACCCATGTCTGTATATGTCCTTTATATGGCTAAAGCATGGACACTTGAGTCTGTATATGTTGCCTTTTTCGAAGGCTTTCCACTAGATTTTGGAGTGCATCTGCATGCAGATTTGTGTTCCTTCAGCAACAAGACCATTACTGACGTCAGGCACTGATGTCAGACGAGGAAGCCTGCGGTGCAGTCAGTGTTCAGTGAGGTTGAGGTCAGGGATCTGTGCAGGACACTCAATTTCTTCCACTCCAAACTTGGCAAACCGTGTATTCATAGGGCTCGCTTTGTGCACAGGGGCATTGTCATGCTGGAAGAGGTTTGGGCCTTATTTCCAGTAAATGCAAATCTTAACACTATAGCATAAAGTCATCCTTACCACAACTGTCTTCTTCCATTTCTGTTATAAGAGTTCATGGAAAACCCACATACAAGTGTGATGGTCTGGTGTCCACATACTTTTGGCCATAGTGTTTCTTTTCAGGAAGTCAGACGTCAGATGTCTGACCAAGTGCTTGACTGAGTTCCACAATCTCACTGAAAGAAAACATACTTGTACAGCCTGTAACTTACCTCAACTTAAAGAGCTGTTCTCAGTTTTAGTTAGTTCACTAAGCGTTTAGTGAGAATTATCATTATTTTAAAACAGGGGATGATTTCTCAGTGCCACCTTCACCCATGACTACCTAACCGAGATGAGATCCTAGACAAGAAGACATGGTTTTTGGATTTTTTTTTGTGCATTTCACCAAAAACACACCGTATTTCCAGCTGTCGAGCTTAGTATACATGTGATATATACATTCTAGACACTCTACAGACATACAACTAGTACAGGATGACTCATCAAAAAAAAAATGATGACAAGCTAGAAAATGAAAACAAGAACATCTCTAAACTATTTGTGCACCTCTAAACAATTTGTTTTCTAAATATATTATTATATTGGTGTCCATAACCTTAAGTGGGCGATACAAACATTTCTAACACCACTTTAGATTTTGAGAGCACTTATATTAGGACCAGAGAGATGCTTACTATAATGTATGCAAGTATGTATGGCTAGGATTGATGGGGCTGCCCTGAGAGTCCATTAAACAGTGAACATCTAGTTTAGGGGAACATGATGGCTAAAGAGTCAACTCAGATCCATTTATAACGAGTTAACTCGTGCAGTGCCTGCAAGCTGAGCCCTAAAAGGCAGCTGCTGAGGTTATTCCGCTACTGCAGATCCAGTGACAGGGTGCTGCAGATGATTTGGTTCAATGCAGAGGGAAGGACGAGAGAGGAGGAGGAGGAGAAGAGGAAGAGGAGGAGGAGGAAGGAGGAAGAAGAGCTGCTAGCTAGCTCCATTCACACTAGCGTGCACTTTCTAAAGCTGTTATGAGGAGTGCTGTGCAAAACAAATAAACAAAAAAAACTAGCTTTTAATAACTTAATCCAGGAGTAATGATGTTCTTCATACATAACGGCAAGACTCTTCCATGAATCATCAATTAGCCAAAACGGTGGAGTGGTGGAAATTTCTAGAAAGCTAGCATGCTAATCATGCTAATTAACCCAATTCGGTGCGTGTATCGCGCTCAGGTTTAAACCGAACTGCTAACCTGAGGAAGTTATTTTTGTCCCACCTGTTATTCACCCGCCCACTCATCCTCTCCTAAAGGCAAGCTGAAGCCACAGCACGCCAAATTAGCCAGCTAACATAAACCTTAAACAGAATAATCAGAAAACACGCAGGTGTCTTTACAACGCTGCAGACCTGATCTAGTTCCCCACAGACATTTAGCTAGTTAAGCTAGTTGGTTAACTAATATCTCGGTTAAGACGTCGTCTGGATTGGAAATCCGTCCCCAGCAGCCATATTCATATGTATTCTGTGTGCGTAGCAAACCAACACACGTCCTGACCGCGGTACAACCCAAACAACGCTGTTATAATCAGGACGGTTTGGGTTTTTCGCGTTGCTAGCTTTCTGTCGAGCCTGAATTACTGCAAAGACCTTGTTTAGTCAGACGGCTTGCAGAGAAGCTGCATATCGCGCGTACTTACTTACCATAATGCTTTACGGATGAGTTGCAGGAAATTTGCAGGAAATCCGCAGTAAACCGAGCCCCGGGTTTCTCAGACTGAAATATAAACCGTTAATCCGGTCCGGTCCGGTTTAATACAAAGCTCTCGGTAACCTTAACGGCTTGAAATGTTGGACCGGAAACTGCGGTGAAGCCCACTACTCCGCCGTCAAACCGCAAAGCGGGAGGAGAGGGAGGTGATCCGCCCGCTTTCACACCGTATCCCTCCGCGGAATGACGTCATTCATTAGCGCAAGACAACCTTGAAAATACTACTACTACTAATCATACTACTACTAATAATGTTAATAATAATTCATAGTAGTAATATTGCTGCAGGTTTTGTATCTTTAACATCTTTGCACTGAATATTTATTTATTTATTTATTCATTCATTCATATGTCACTTTATTCTGGTCAGGTTCTGGCACTCGGTTCACTAAGGTTAACAGGCGGCAGAAGAAAACCAGAAAACCCAGAGGAAACCCACACAGACACAGTGGGAACGTATAAGGAAACTTCATACTGCGGAGTCTGGAGCTCTGAGCTTTCTTGCATACCAGACATAAAGTTTCGAATCGATTATCTGTTCAAATTGCAACATCAGCCCTATTCGTTTTTATCTTCAATCTAATAACCCATTGAAAATGAAGGAGACTTACACACTTGCACAAAAACCACAGAAGGAATACGGAACGTGAACCGTAAAGCTTTCTACGTTGATTTGTTATGCACTTGAAATGTATTAGTAAGACGAAATCTATTTTATGATTGCAGATCATGATTGTTTACTACAAATAAATATTACTAATAAATAATAGATTTCCAAGGTCATTGCAAACGATGTTTTAACTTTAGTACTGTCGTGTATAAAAGCAAACATCTACACTGGCATCGATCTCCATTTACTGAGTAATTTAGCATTTACCACTAACAAGTGTGTTTAAAACATAATAAACAGATATCTAAATCAGCTGTGGAGTTCTACTTGTATATGTTTTATATGGATAGATTAGAAAAATTACTGGCATTTTGTTAAAAAAATGAGAAACTAAAGGTTAATCAAAGCATTTTAGTATTTTATTTAAATATAAAGAAACACTGTAAAACAGTTTTCTTACAAAGATACTAATTTTTCTGTGAAAATATTTCATACAGAACATTAGAGGCTCATTTGTAATCCTAATTGTGGTATTTACTTTATTTTATTTTATTTTATTTTATTCTTTGTGTCTAAACTCCTTCACATTCACTGTATTGATAGTTATGACTGAAAAAAATGAAAAGGAGAGAAACAGTTTACTTTTTAAGTTATGGCTTAGTCACTGAGAATCAAGTCCCTCTACTGGCTAGAAAGAGGATCATACAGAACTGCAGTTTATCTGTCCAAGACATACAGTCTATAAGTGACTGTAAAATTGATGAAGCAAAATCTATAATAGTCCTCTTCAGTCAAAAGAATGAGCCCTAGTGATTTTGCCAGATGCTTCATGAAACTGTTCAGTGCTTGTTTTCATAGTTGAACGTCCTCTAAATGGAGTAGCTGATTCCAGTTTGTCTCTTGCCAATAGTTATTTAACATGGTTATGCCTCCAGCCACCTCAGGTAGACTATTATGTGAACAAACTGAATTTTCTGTCACATGATCATTTGACCCCTTGTACTCACAAATAAATTTTTTTTCTGTGACATGCATCTCAGTCTGGCACACAGTCTGTAATGCAGAATCTGCACATCTGCAGGTCCCTTTGCCGAGCTTTACCACATGGCAGCTCCAACATTGTCTGAAACAGCTGGTGGTGATCGGAAGCTGTCGAGGACAAGATTCTTCAGCTTTAGGACATGTGAAGCAAGAGCAGCAGATCTGAGTCCCTGAACAGCAGTTCAAACACAGCACCTTGCTCAAGATCCAGTTCAACATCGCTTTGATCATGATAGCAATGAGGTTCAAGAGGGAATAGGTGCAGCAGACACCAAGAAAGATTGCTAAGATGTTGGCGGCCTGGTAAAACCAGTTTGCTTCATAGCCATCTTGCTGTCCGCTCACCAGGTCCCCGAAGCCTATGGTGCTGAAGGTCACAAAGCAGAAGTACATTGACTCCAGGTAGCTCCAACATTCCACAGCAGAGTAGATGCCTGATGCAACACACAATATCAGAAACCAAACCACTACTAAAATTAGTGTTACGTGGTAAACAGAAGGCTTCCAACACTCCTGCCCACTCTCTGTGCCACCTGGTTGTGTGGTGAGATGAGAAGCAGTGGCACTTCGCCTGCTGTGCCATAGTTTTTGCTCATGGCATCTACTCAACACATAATTTATGAGACTCAGGACACATTGCTGAAAGAGGTTGTAAAAGAGCATGGCTGCAGCACATCCTATTAACCCAAAGAACATGAGGAAGATCTTCCCACAAGTGGTGGTGGGTGCTGCCAGTCCATAGCCTATAAAATATATATGAAAGTGTACAATAAAAATATATACAAATATACAGTTTTCTTAGATTAAATGTTTAATTCTTTGGCAGTGCAAACAGGTTTTTCCACAAAAATGAAAGAAGCATTACACAAATAATATGTATTGTTATTTAATAATTATCGTGAGTATTTGTATATTGACCCAGAACATTCACCATGGATATAAAGCACACAAAAATTACGTGTTCAGTTTGTGCCTCTGGGTAAAAAATGGTTGTATATTGTAACTTTACAACAGGGGGTTTCCCTAGCAAAAAAAGGTCAGCTGTAACAGTTCACAGGGCTGTGAAGGCCATATAAACAATACTAAATTGATAGATTGTAAAACCTGTAGACCTACCTCACACAAATGTTCGTTAAATAAGGAATCTAATAGCTCGGTTTCACAGCCTTAGCAACGAGATAAAAGATAAAACTGGAAGTGGGTGAAAGAAATCAATATGAAGTGGTGTAACCAAGATCACTGCTTTCACAGCTTATCATGTCAGCAATCTAGATTTGAGATTAGGTTTAATTTTAATATAGTAAATAAAGGTGAATAAATGGAAAGGCACTGTTAAAGTAATCGTGATACTTCAAAATAGTCAGTTGAGTTTATATAAGTTAATTTTTATGTCTTTTTTTCTATTTTATTTAATTTCAGTAATGTCCTGTACCTCTCACTGATGCATAGGAATAATAAAAGAGATTGGTAAAGACTAGTATAGAAAGAGGCTCCTGTAAAAGAAAATAATAATAAATGTATGAGTATGCACATTGTACTATTACTTGAAAAACTTACCAATGGTGGATATAACCGTTGTCACAAAGCACAAGGCTCCAGGAAAGTCCCAAAATGTTCTCTGACCTTGCACCCAAACCCCAGCATCATTGGCGTCCCCATAGTCCATTAACAGCGCATGTAGGTCCTCCTGGCTCACGCTGTGCTCCTGCACAAAGTCAGCCACTTTCTCATCCCATATCTTGTGTGCTTCAAGCTCTGATGGTCTCTCCAAGGCAGAAAAGACAGCAGCCCCAAAGAAAATGTACAGGACTAGGACGAATCCCAGCAACACGATGCGGGCGATGTCTATATTAACCCAGGGCCACCTGCAACAACATTTGCTGCTGTTCCATTTGCTGCTGGACTGTGGTGTATGCACAATCATCACACAATTATAGATCAATTACAGATTACAAGATGAAAGATCAAAAGCTGTGGAAATGATATTTCCTGCACTGCCCTCAGTTCTGGCCTCAGATAATGGGTCTGTATTCGTTATTACCTGTGTCTGAGATATAGTGTGAATACTCAGATGCAGCTGTGAAACTCGGTAAGATAAGGTGTTACAGTTGTTATGTACATAAATGGCATTTATTATTCTTACAAGCCAATAATTAACCTCAGTTATCCTTGGTTTATGAGGATTTTACAGTTATATTGCAGGGTAGAATATTATGTTGAGGTTTGTTCAAACAAGGTGGGTGCATGAGTTCTGTAAAGGTTGATCCAAATGGAATTACATAGCTACTTTTTCACACAGAGCATTATTGCAATAATTGGAGTCTTCATAATAATTTTACGAGTTTAAAACTCCCTTTGCTCTCAGAATAGCCTCAATTCCTTGTGGCATGGGTTCCACAAAATGTTGGAAACATTTCTCTGAGATGATATGATAGCATCACACAAATCCTGCAGATTTGGATATGGATCTGGTGACTGAGAAGGCCACTGCAGAACACTGAACTCATTTTCATATTCATGAAACTAGCTGAGGTGACTTTTGCTTTGTGACATGGTGCATTATTATGCTGGAAGCAGCCATTAGAGGATGGTAAACTTTGGCCATGAAGGGCTGGACATGGTCAGCAACAATACTTAAATAGGCTGTGGCATTGTGGCAAAATGATGATTGATAAGTATTAACAGGCCTAAAGTGCCAAAAAAGCATTCCCCACACCATTACACCACCTCCACCACCCTGGACGGGCGACACAATGCAGGTTGCATCCATGGATTCAAGCTGTTGGTGCCAAATTCTGACCCTCCTATATGTGTGTCTCAGTAGAAATTCGACATTCATCAGACCAGTTTTTCCAGTCTTCAGTCGTACGGTTTTGGTGAACCAGTTTACCTCGCCTTATTATTATGGAAGCCGACAGGGTCAGGCCCATCTGCCTCATGTTTTGACATGTTGTACATTCTGACATGCTCTTCTGTTCACCACAATTGTACAGTGTGGTTATCTGACTTAGTATAGCCTTTCTGTCAGCTCGAACCATTCTGGTCATTGTCCATCGATCGTTTTGCACCATTCTGAGTAAACTTTATAGATTGTGTGTGAGTGTGTGTGAAAATCCTACATCAGCAGTTATAGAAATACTCAAATCACATTACTTTTTCTGATGGTTCGATCTTACTATTCTGGACATTACCTATGTCTGCAGGATTTTATGTTTTGCACTGCTGGCCACATGATAGGTGGATTATATAATTGTGTTAATGAGTAGGTGATCAGGTGCTCCTAGTAAAGTGTTCAGTGAATGAACATTTTTATTATCTTTCATAAAATCTTAGCTTGTGGGACAAAATTGCCCCAGAATAAATGTATTTACATTCAGTATACCTACAGAGACTTTAAGCCTGAATGAACCTTGTTACTCAAGCAGTTTCTTGTTATAAATTGTTATGTTCAAATTAAATATCTAAAAATCTTTATCTGGTTCACTCTCCCTGGTAATTCCATCGATTTATCTAACATTTCTAACATTGACCCTGCTTTAGTATAGTCCAGTTTTACTTGTTTTAAATCTACTTTCCCAGTTACAGTATATTTTATTGAATATGATTCATGAAATTACATCTAAAGTAATGATTCATTACATTGTGTCCACTGTTAATACACATTCAGAACAGCCCTATATCGTAGTATAGCTGTAGCATGAATTGTTGTTCATGTTGTAAATGACGGAGGCGGAACTACGTTACCCATGATGCATCAGCTCTTTATGAAACGAGACCGGGACAACATTGTAACAGTTTGAGGAGTGTCTGTTGTGGCTTTTTGGTTTTTAGGACCAGCTCTAAACACTGCAACAGCTTTATTCATGAACTGTAGGTGCTGAATCGCCGAGGACATTTAGGGTGCAAAATGTCGAGTTGGAGGTAATTTTAACTTCACGGAAGTATACGAATCCTTAACTATTACACATTTTAGCGTGGGTTTTTTTTTTGTGTGTGTGTGTGTTTGTTCTGTATTAAACATTGCATGTAATTTGAATTGCATGATAATTGACCACGTGCAGCCAAAATTCTTTGCACGTCAGGAATGGTGACTTTTCCGTGTTGCCACGTATGCTGCAGCTTTGTGTCACTGCTGTACCTGTGTGTATAAACACAAAACAACAGGTTTGATATATTCAGTAATAAATGGAGCACTCTCTGGCTTGCCATTCGTCTCTAACATCATGCATTTCAGATACCCAGTGGCTGCTTTCAGGAGGAAAGTATTATCTTTAGAGATTCTCTTACTTCATACAAAATCACACTCCCAAGTGCATTGATTATATTTCCCTTGTGTTGTCATTAAAGGTAAAATCCACCCTGAACTATTTGCATCTTAATCTTTGTCATGAATAGTGGTTGACTTTCATAATGTGACATGCTCACTGCTGATTTAGTGCTACTGTGACTAAAGACAGCTGATAATAACGGGTTGATTAAAATCTCAGAGGGGGTAACATGTTCTTCTTCTGTGGAATCCATAGTTTTTTATGATTACTTTTTAAATGAACTGTTTAAAATAAACATTCTTTAAAAAAAAAAAAAAAGCTTCGCTTTGGTTAACGGTTTCTTATGATATCCATAACGGCATTTAACTACCCGCTGATAGTAGTTGCTGAATTTCAATTTAATGAGAGTAATGCTGCAGCACTTTATTCCTTTAGTCTCTCCATCTCTCTCTGTACACTCTGCTTAAACATATAAAGTTCAATTTGCATACTAATACAAGCATCAATGCCACTGAACTTGTCATCTTGACAGTCTTGTCATCTAGACTGCTGACTAGTTGAGCCATGTCTGACACAGCGTAGTTGCATTATACAGCTGCATAGCATTCTGTCATTCTGAGTACACCATTTAATTATCAAGCCATTGAATGTCACTGGAAAATGGTGAGCGGGTAAAGAAGCTCTTGCTCTTTTGTATTTAACTGTAAAATTTAGACATGATCTCTTATGATCTTAAATTTTGATTGCAAATTTTCATCCATTAAACGTCATTGTAACTGCTTTAGCAATGCCCCAATGCAGTGTCAGTGTGGCACATAACCACACTCCCCACAGGAATTAGAATAACACAGCTAACAATTATACCACAGTATATCTGAAATATTTCAATATAAATATATTTCTAGGTGAATTTTTTTTTACTTTATTGAACTTGAGTATGTACAGGAGCTCAGTGATGTAAATGTTGTCAGTAAAACAGAAGAAGCAAATTGACTAGATTAACTACAGCCTTAAAACATTCAACTAGGACAAACTGTTTAAAAAAGAAGTCACATTTCTCCTAAGTACCTGAAACAGGCTCTACTACACGCCCCGCTGATCAGGCCTATCTCATAGCTAGGCTGAGCCCCAAAGTAAATCATTAAGCTCCTGAGCTGTAGCTTATCTTTAATAAGATCCCATGTTGAACTTTAGGCCTGTGCCAAAGTTGGACAGTATTACAGTACCAAGCTGTAATACAGTGTCAAGCTGGGAAGAGGTGAGAGTCTGTAGGAAATAGTATATCCATTCTTACATTTTGTTTTAGTATAACTTGGGCAATATTACAGCATACGTGTAATCAGTCCGCTGCTGAGTGAGATAGGACACCTCCAGGTTGACCATTAACCGCTTTATTGATTCCAACTTTTTCTCTTCATCCTACTAGTTCTGTGGTGCTCAGTGGATCCTGATGCAAAGTTCATCTCCATGTGCTGAACAAGCTGAACACTAACATCTGTGTTTGGCTACAAGCGGTCCTGAAGACTCATCTGACATTGCTGCTTGAGAATTCAAAAGCAAAATGGCAAAGACTGGATATGGCTACTACCGGACTACTATTTTCCTTGCTATGTTCGTGGGCTACACACTGTATTACTTCAACAGGAAGACGTTCTCTTTTGTAATGCCCTCTGTAATGCAAGAGATCAAATTGGATAAAGATGACTTGGGTAGGAGCATGTTATTTTATTAAGCTAGTTATTCTAACATTAATCTTGTACGCATCATTATCATTTTGAGTACATTGACAACTACGTATGTGGTCTACTTGTTGGCTTTCCATTTTCCACCCTGACCTTTGGCTTTGTTGTGGTTGTGCGCGTTGCATGTCGGGACCTTCTAATTATCTTAAAACAAAAGTTCACATCAGTTAAGCCAACCTGAAATGAGAGATGACATCATTTTCTCATATCCTGTCTCACACTTTTTAGAGACCCGTTCAGAAATATAATGACTCTCCACACCAGCATAAACAATTCTTGTTTTATCTTTCCATGCCGCAGGTCTTATCACCAGCAGCCAGTCTCTGGCCTATGCTATCAGCAAGTTCATTAGTGGGGTACTCTCCGATCAGATAAGTGCACGATGGCTTTTCTCCATTGGCCTCTTCATGGTGGGTGGCATCAATGTGCTGTTCTCACAGTCCTCTACTGTGGCTGTGTTCTCTGGGCTCTGGTTCCTGAATGGACTTGGCCAGGGCTTTGGGTGGCCGCCGTGTGGAAAAGTACTCCGTAAGGTATGGACATTAGCAAATAGATATCTAATAGATATCTATATCATTTATTGATAAAATTGCCAAAACATCCTGACCTAAACACTTTCTTAATGACCATTGTGTATACAAACCGGTATTAAATATGCTCTTATCTAGAGAGCAGTCATATATTCATTGCACTTGGTTTTTACTGCATTGTTATGAATGTTCTCCATCATTATTAAAAGAAAATCTTAAACATACAATTATTATAATGAAATTTGTTTGAAAGGACCCCATTTTGACTGGCAGCAGCACTGTTGCACTTTGTATAGTGCATTCAACAAACATTTCTGAACTTTTTTGGACTGTAACAAACCCAAATACTAAAGCAAATCTAATAAAATAATATTAGGTGGTGTCCACAACTGATTTTCACATTATTTTGAAAGATATTTCTTTTCCCTAGTCAGTTACATTAGATTGAACTGATTGAAATAAAACTTGTCAGAAAGGTCCACAGGGCTTCTGGTTGAGACCGATTATAAACTCTAGTGATCCAACTCTGGGAGTTGGATAAATTTCTATTTGTTGTTATATTTTGTGAGGGGAAAACAACTTATTTTGTCAGCAGTCCTGGGTGTTTTCAGGGTTTTTCTATATTTCTGTCGGGCATAGTTCTAGGGTCCACATACAAATTAGCATGCCCCCTTCAGGTTTAAATCCAGATACAGATTGTGGTGTTGCTTGACACCTCTACTATATACAGCTTGTCAGTCCCCACTCTACACTATCCATGGAACATGCCCACCAGTGCTCTGACATTATTTATGTGATGAACCATTTTTAGCACAGCAGAGACACTGACTTTGGTGTCTATAGCAACAAATGGGTAACTGTCAGTAACAGAATACTCTACATGCTAAATGCATGGTAGGTGAAAACTGATAAAATTTCCAGTGAGGGAAAGTTTAACCCATAAAACTGGAGCTTTAGCAAATATGTGGTGATTGGAACACTTTTTTTGTCCACTGTACCAAAAGCCACCCTGCCGTTGACGGTCATTCTTTAGTATGACTCTAAGGAACGACTGAAATTCCCCAGTGTGACTCTGTTTTCATCTCCTCAGTGGTTTGAGCCGTCTCAGTTTGGGACATGGTGGGCAGTGCTGTCCTGCAGTATGAACCTGGCTGGTGGACTAGGACCAATCATTGCTACGCTTCTGGCTGAGAGCTACAGCTGGAGGTCTACTCTATCCATCTCTGGCCTGACTTGTGTGGTCATGTCAGTATTCTGTCTACTGATAATCAAAAATGAGCCTAAAGATGTTGGCCTGCCCAGTATAGAAGCTAGTGCAAAGAAAGGCAAAGCAGGTTTGTCAATTTACATGAACAATTCTGAAACTGTGTTACTGTGCTTTGCTTGCATTAAAGGTTTTTCCAGTTTATCTGATGTAGGGAATTTCTAATCTTTACAAGCTTTCAGCAGAGATTAGTTGAAAAAAGCAGCTTGCCACCAGAGCCTGGGCACTTCCTGGTACTTGCTCTCTTAACATTGCAGATTAGGACTTTGCAAGAAATACGAAGGCGTGCCTCATGCATAAAATATTTTATAGGCTGTTTGTTTTCCTCTTGGTTGTTTTCCATGAGAAAAAGGCCTGCTCCTGCAGAGCTGAGTAATGAACTCTGTACCATTCCGTGTTCATCATGTGTGGTAAACGTGGACAGCATTGGAATCAGTGTAAGAGATCAGAATTAGGCTGTTGGAGGCCACATTAAAATCATATCAAAGCAGATCTGTGTTTTGCTCACCATTTAGGCAGTCCATTTTGGTTAGTCTGCACTGTGATCAGCTTACTGTGAAAGTGAAAACTGTTTCTGAGAATAACCTCAATCACATACCACAATTTGTTTACAAGTTGTTCCTTAGATTCGTGCCCAGTGCCACCACTGTATTACCACATCTGAAGCATGTACTCATTTACCACAAGCAAAAATTCTGATGTGTTTCTCTATACTGAGAGAGAAAAAACCCCACAAAACTTTCATTTACTTTGAAACTCGTTTATAGTAAAGTCTAAGGGAACACTTTGGGACAGTATGTAAACATTTAATGCTTGTTCTTTCTCATGTATGTTTTTTTGTATCTAGCTCCTAGCTGTAGTCTATTTATTTTTTTGGGAGTATAACATCATGTTTTACATATATATTTACATTAATGTCAGGAGATGCTAGTAGATTTCATAGTAGATTAAGTTTTCACACTAGATTAGGTTTCACACTCATTTATGGGGGAATTTAGTATCTCCAATGCACCCAACATACATGT
>JAOVVG010000051.1:18108527-18123241 GCA_028566375.1 Leptodoras nelsoni | reverse complement strand
ACCGGAGTACCCGGAGTAAACCCACATGGACACGGGGAGGACATGCAGACTCCACACAGAAAGGACCCAGACCACCCAACCTGGGGATCGAACCCGGGACCTTCTTGCTGTGAGGCGATGGTGCTACCCACCGAGCCACCGTGTCGCCCATATAGACAAAAGTGTATTGCAAAGAAAGCAAAGTAACTATAATTCCCTAATCCATTACCAACCTCCTTTCATGATTTCAAATTACACTCTTAATACTCAATATTCTTAATATTTACTAGATATTTAGTTACTCCTAATATTTACTAAACCCAGTAGGGTGTACTACAGAAAATCTTTAGATGTACTATATTTAGATGTATTCTCTTTTGTTTATGTATTAAATGCCAACCAATTTCTCACTGTTAAAAAACACTTTAGCTCACTAATGAAGGGTGACAAAGACAAAGCTGCTGCAAAAGTATTGGAATGCAAGAATCTGAGAGTACCACAATATAACACAGGAATCTAAAAAAAAAAAAAAATCAAATAAAAAAGAGAGAGACAAGACAGAAGTTGTTGTATTTTTCTTTTTTTTGCCATGGCCCTAGAAGAAGGATCTTGTAGTAATTTAGGACTAACAGAGTAGGTTATGCTATTCTGGTTAAAAAGATGTTTGGTGTAATTTATCTACTAAGTAGATTATCTGTCTAAATTAAGAAATTCTTATATACACCCTATGCACAATTTGGTGATTTATACAATATATTGCATTCAAAAGCTAACAACGCTACAAGATATATGTATATATCTCCCAGAGTTCACAGGATAATTAGGCCAGTTTTTGCATTTTAATGCACCATTGTTAAATTCTTAACACTCCATGTGTAAAAAGTCTCTGCTTAACTCAATTTCAGTAATCACATGAGCGCTCCGTACTCAAAAGTGCAGTGCAAATGCATGCAGATTACAGGACATTACAGCCAACCGGATGACTGTGCCAAGAAAAATACTTTTATACAAAACATGAAGTAAAAAAAAGCAGCATAGTTTTGTACATAAGATAAACACAACCTATATAGTAAAAAGAAAAATACTGTTTACCTTTCAGCATTATGTACATTTGCATGTCAAAAACTTTTCCACTATAAGTAAGTCACCTAAACAAATATTTTCAGGCTCAGGCATCTGTCTGGTCATATACAAGCAAACCTATGCATTAAGCATGGGGATTAAGCACCATTAATGGTACTGTGTGTAAATGTCAGATGGATAGACACTTTTGCTTGAAGTAAGCAAAACAAATCCATTAATTCTTATTGCACAAGGCCACTATTTGTGTTGATTTTCTTGATGTAAAAATGTACTTTTCTGACGCCTCATATTTTTTGCTGCACAAAGGCTTCTAGTTTGACAATGATTCGAGCTGTACATTCCATTACTCTCATTGCGACTTCTGAAGTGTACCTATCATTAGGAATCTGAGGAAAGGGCAAAAGGTCAGGATAACGGGTTCTTAGGCTGTCAACACCATAACCTTCCAAGATGTTAACATCCTTAGATAGTCCAGTTAGCTGAGTATTGTACTCTTCCACCTTCTGTGCCAATGCTGTGGGTTTCACATCTTTGTCTGATTTTCCTCTGACTGCATAGTCTGCAGCAATTAATGCTAGTTTGGTGGCCAGATAGCACTTGAAGCACACCCACTCATTTGCATTTTTATGAAGGTCATTTCTTGCAGCTGAAAAGTTTGCTCTTGCTTGCCTTAGCCATCTTCTTGCCTCCACAGGGTTTCCAACTGATTTAAAAGATGGTGGCACAAAGAAACGGCTAGAACGTGATGCTCCAGAATAGCTTGCAAACTGATCTCTAAATTGGTGCCGTTCAAACTTATGGCTTGTTGCTTCTTGGTTCCATGATGTGTAAAATCTTTGAAAAGAGAATTTTTCTGACTGGAAACGAGTGGATGATGCAGAGAAAGTTCTCCTTGACGTTCTGTCTGTGGTCTGATCTGTATATGCTTTCTTCTCCATCCTGCTTATCTCGTTTTGTAAGTGCTTGAAGACCTCTGTGGCAATATCAAGGTTTTCTGCATTTTTGTCAGGATGCCACTTAAGATACAACCTTCTAATTATCTTCTTTCTTTCAGTTTCAGGAAGTTTCCAAGCCTGTTCTACAACTGAAGTAACTTCTTTCAGAATTTCAGGTAATGAATTAAGCTTCATCTTTTTAGGCGACTTCTTTTTTGGTGGAGGTATGTGATTTTCCTTGCCAGGAAAAATAGGTGGTGCCATTCTGGAGCCTGTGGAGGAACTCTCTGATGGACTTGTTGGTGTTGCTGGTGCACCATCTCGAATGTTGGTGCCGTCATCTTGCCTAGAGAATTTATAAAGATCAAGGGAGCTAACAATTTTGTATTCACTATATCCAATGTCAATTTGAAAGCATTTACCAAGAAAACCTGGGTTGTCATCCTCTTCTCTTTCTACTTCTTGAACAATAATGGCATATGTGTACGTTGGCTGATAGGACCCTAATATATCTCCTCCTTCTGAGTCGACGAGGTATCCCACATACTCTCCAGGATAGAAAACATTCATTGGGTCCATTAGCAGTAAATGATGTATCTCTGCAGGTATTGGTGTCCCAGGTAGGGGAAGCTCAAGCTTTGAGGGCTCAGTTGAGTCATACTTTACACCAAGATTGTCTAACTTTTCTGTGATTCTGTATATGTCATTGCAGCCTAGCATAGCAATGAGATAAGAAGTGTCAGAAATCAGATTGTCTGTAGCAGACTTGAGGGTCATTGCAAGAGCAAGAAGAAAATTGATATCTTTGCTATCTGAATGTTGAATGTACAGGTGGATAACTGATGTACCATATCGCTTCAAAAAGGCCAGAGTTTCACTCCGACTGTGTGGAATAGGACTGCAGCCTTTAACTCGCAATGTGGTCTGTAGCTTCTCAAAACAAGATACCTTCAAGCCTTCGCAAAGTGCTTTGCAGAGCCGTAGGGCTTTTTCCTCATTTACCATGTATGCATTGTCATTTTCGTGCTTCATTATTCTTATTAGTCCTGTGATGAATTGCTCAGAGGAGAGTAGCAACTGAAGCCGACCCTGAAGTGAGCAAAGGGCTCCAAACTGGCACATTTTCTGCGACTCTTCATCGAGTTGTTCCTCTAAGATACTACTCAAAAGTCTGGGCCTCAATTTCTGTGGAAGTAACATAATAAGCTTAGTGTGGAAAGCATGGTCTTTGCCTAGGTAGCACTGGCTCATGTCAACAAGCATTTGCACTCCAACATTACCCTGTATTCTGCTCTTATAATGTGGTGCATCATCAAAGACTAAACTGTTGGACTTGGCAAGCCGACCATCATGACTTGGTAGATAAAATGTTAAATCTCTGAGACTCTCTAGATCTTTGCGAATCTGTACTGGGTCATTCTGGAGACTTTTGAAGAGTCCAGAAACTGCTCTTTTTACTGTTCTCATTTCATTCGGGTCAAGCTGCTTACCTTCCGAGCTTCTGTATATGCGATACAAAACTTCAACATATTGTTTTGTTGATACAATGTCCTCAGTGCCCAATAATTTGAACAACTGGTGAAAGGTACCAAGTTCAAGTGGAAGCTTGTACAAATATGGCTTGAAGTCTGATTCATTATCCAGATTTATCACAACTTCTTCTGGTTTTAGAAGTTTCCATCCCTCTTCAACCATAACAAATGCTACCCCTCGTAACTGATAACGGAAATCCTGTTTATCTGCATTTAGGAATTCATAGGTTCGCCTCAAGACTTTATTTCTTGTTTTGACTGTGTCATCATCCACATTTGTGATGCTGCAGATGTTTTTGCAGTTGATAATGACCTTCTCCAATGGTGGATCTGAATTTACATTCAACATAGTCAAAACCTGTTCAAGCTGCTCTTGGCTTGAAATGGTGCTTCCCTCTTGGTCTTTTATACTTGCTGGAGTAGCCTTCTCTGGAAGAATAGGACAAGATGTCCAAAGTAACTGCATGACGTCAGTTTGTTTAAATTTTGGATTAACTTGAGACCCATTGAAACGTATTAGAGGAAGAGTGCCATTGATTTCTTGGTATTGAGGATGCAGTCTGACAAGTTCTGCTGGTGCACGTTCTGGACATAAAAATGAGATCATTGAGAGTTCTTTGAGAAATACTCCCTGAAACAGATCTGTCCTCTCATTGAAAATGTGATTTAAGAGAACATCAACTATGGTCTGAACCTTTTCCTTAGACCAGTTCTCTGCCTGTGCCTTGATGCTGATCTCTTTTGCAAATTGGAGAACTTGTTGTTGTGACACAATATGTTTTAATCCTATCTTGCGTAGGAATGTAATCCATGAAGGCAGGAGTGAGGTTCCATTTTTAGGTTTCAATACTTGCTCGATTCTTTTGAAGAAGTCCACAGGGATGAAAGATTTTGGAGGAAGCATCACTTCAAACACTTTCACAGTTTGGTCATAGAAGGCTTTGGCAGGTTTTAATCTGCTTGTTGAGTCAAAAATAAAGGACAGATTTTCCAGTTTTTCATAGAGTTGATCCTTTATGCAACAGGCCTCTTCCATTGCCAATAGGCTCTCCTTCAGATAAATGAGATGCTGGATTTTGGCATCATGCGACAGAATGTCAAACTTTGGAAGGAGGTGCTTCAGATAGACTTCCAGGTCATCAACTGGACTGCACCCAAGAAAGGTGTAGAGTTCTTTCAGCTGTGGATTGTCAGCGAGAAAGGTTGAGGATGTAGTGTTTGCCCATTTTTCCATGTCAATTGATGGAATGCTTTTGGTCAAAATATAACAAGCTCCAAAGTTTGCAATGCTAATATGCTGCCCATTGACAGCTCTGTAACATGGGAGCAATTTCAGACTTTGTACATCATCTTGACATAAATTAGACAGATTAGAGTTAAAGTACAACAAGAGTGCTTCACAGTCTTTTTCAGTCAAGCTCCCTGCTTTGAAAGATGATGCCAGAATCATGTACTCTAGGGACCTCAGAATGCTTGAGGGATTGTCTATATTTGCTGTGTACTGGGACAGTAAAGGCAAGATGGAACTCTCTTTTGCACACATTTTGTTAATTGCCACTTGTAGGCATCCTGCTTTCATCAGGGTGTGGAAAACCTTTTCACTTTGTCCATTGGGGAAAATGGCAACATGCATTAGGCTTAAGGGTAACAAAGCATCATGTTCTGGTACAGTTAACTTGTTGCTTGATACCATAAACTTGATCGTTGGTAGTAGAGCCCAATCTTTAAGGGTCTCCATGGCTGTCTCAAATTTTGGCTTAACCTCTGTTGGGTCATCTTTGGTGCAAATATTTTCAATGATGAAATGCCAGGCACTTTTTAGCCAAGATTCACTTGCATAGTTTTCCCTCCATTTCACAGGTGTCCTGGTTCTGTACTCTCGAGGTAGGACAGATCCCAATAAATCTGCAAAGCTGCTTATGTCAAACACCTTTGCCACTCCCGCTTTAAAGAGCATATTGGAATATCTCATGTACAGTGTGTGCATGAACAGCTCTGCCCTGGAGGAGACAAGTTCATGATGGCTTGTTAGGAATTTTGGACGTTTTGTGTCAAACACTTGCAAGATGTTGTCCATCGTCAAAAGCAGTGGCAGCCCCTCTATTCTGATGTCATCCTCCTCCATATCCTTGAAGCAATAATCCACCAGGAGCTTCAGACTGTGGAATAGCTTATAATTAGACTGTTGCAGTCGACAGGGCACTTTTCCAACTTGACAAGATGTGTCTGGAGATGAAAAGGTCAACAGGAAACCTCGGACATCCTCAGGCGTCACATAGCAGACTGGAATACCTGCATCTTCTAAGCAGAGGTAGAGGCTGGCGGTCTCATCACAGCTGTGGACTAAATTGAAGCCTACATCCAGAAGCATGGTCTTTAGCCTGTAGACATTTTCTGCCACAGATTTCCGTGTGGAAATATTGTACTCTGTGTTTTTCAGGTGCTGTAACTCATCTTGTAGCAAATTGTCAAAGAATGCTCTGCCTTTAGTTGAGGTCGATGTGTTCACCCAGGAAATGTATATTGCTGAGTGCATAATATCGGTGTTATCCAAATGTGGTGCCCTAACAACAGGCAGAAGTCTTTTAAGGTCCATATGAATACAGTGATAGATTGCCTTTACCAAACAGTACCAGTCTGGTTGAATGTCCAGTCTGTTTACAGGGAAGAAAAACAAGAACTTCCGCAACATATCTTTGACTTGGTGAATTGGTGTGCCCTGTAGAATTGTCACTGTGGGATCATGCCCAGGAAACAGCCGACGTTTCAGTTGAATTAACAGCTCAACGTAAGCAGGGGCTATTAATACTGTCATTAGATTATTGTTCCAGTCACTCCTTACACCAACTCCATTGTCATCCCTCCACAGGTTTCTCCTGGCAGAATCCAAGGCAAAATGCCCATTCACATGAAAAGGCAAGCCTGTCTCCAGTGAAAGAGGAAGAAAACAGAAGGCTCTATGGGCCTTTTTGTAATTGTGACTAGTACAAGCTGCCACTCCACCCCGAGGAAAGAGTGTTATGTCTTCATTTTTGTGCGCTGACACTACACTTTTTGAAACTTTCTCCATATCAGAAAATCCTGATCTGTTGCATACCAGCCAGTTTGTCGAGTTCGCATCTGAGTCTTCAATAACCATTGTGTATGTTATTTGTTGTACTGGGATTTGGTTCAGTTGCTTTTTCTTTATCACACTGTCCACTACACTGGCATGAAACTGTTTACGTTTCACACGATCACCATCTGTGATTTTTGCAGTGACAGAATACAGCGTTTTCAACTGTCCAGTCTGATATTCTATTTCACATATTGAAATTTTTTCCATGTGGTTCAAAAACATAAGTAATTCTGCGCCATCTGCTCGTAGTTTGTCCAAAAGATTTTGTACCATTCTGTCTGAAGCAGGTACTGAGCTAATCTCTGAAATCTTTGCCATTTCTACAGTTCGAATAGGGAATCGAAACATTGTGCTGCGTTCCAGCTTGAAATGATTCCCCAAATAGAGGTTCAGGACATCAGAAAATTGGGACCTAAAGTCAGAATCCAGATCTCTGAACATTCTTCCTGGGCTAACAGTAGTTGCTCCAGGTGCATAACGTGCATGTGGGTCAAAGATACAAAGAATGTCATTATTTGAAATGAAAGATGGACAGTCAGTGATGTGATATACTGAATTGAATCCAATACCATACTGTCCAGTTTTGCCAGGATTTGCCTCTTTTGTGCCTCGACCAAGATTCTGGATTCCTCTGATATCATCCTCTGTGAATGGTTGATTGTTGTAAACACAGAGGGCTGGACCTTGCATAGATACCCATTTATCATCAAATATTCTGTCAGTTTGATGGGTCCTGGGATCGAATACAAAGTATATCTCTGTTGCTTTGGCATCATCTGCATTCTGTAGAAGCTCTTTCAGCATCTCCTTCTCTGATGGGTATGCATTAAGGATGCTCTTTATTCGGCTGGTGAGTTTCTCCTTCTGCCCAAACTCACTTCCAAGGGTGGTGAAACAGATATTGGAAGCATACCTTTCTAAGGCTTTGTGGCGTTTTGGAACTGCACCTAATTTTACTGCTACCTCTCTTGGGATATCGCCATGACAATACTTCACAGTTGTATCTCTGACCTTTATCCAAGGGCAGTCGTTGTAACACAACAACCTGGATTGTTGCAAAGTGAGATTGCCATCAGGTAAAAGTATCTGTCCATAGTTGCTTTGGCAGAACTCCTGATTTTTGTCTCTTATTAAACTCCATATTCCTTCACTGATGATCCTTCGACACAGTTGAAAGTTGTCCTCTGATAGACATCTTCTCCCACATTCATTCTTGATAAGTTCTAGGACAGCTGAGAAGTTTTCAACAGTAAAGTTTGGAAGAACCCCCACAGATTCAAAAAGCTCACGGCAACTGTTTCTGTACTTGTTAGGAAGTTGGTATAGATACGGAGCAGCATCAAAATACAAATTAAATGCCACTTTTGATGGATTTACATATGTGTTTTCCACTAGAATAGAGCAAAATGTTTTCAACTCCTTTGTAATTTCCTCCTTAGCATCTTTGGACTGCAACATCTCTTCATATAGGTATTTGTAGCAAGCATTCGTTATGTTTTCTTGATATAGTGTGACACCATCAAATGATTTCGATAGTTCTTTGAGTTGACTGATGACTAATCCAACAGATGGCTTTTTTATTAGTCCAAGATAGTCTTTCACAGCCAGAGACATTGGACCACATCCTTTAAAAGATGGAGAATTCTCATTCAGGATTGGCTTCATCAAACATACAGTGTCCTGATGGTCTGTTGTGAAAAGTTCTGTTGCAGAAAACATTGTTGACTGGGGGAAATTATTTCCATACCAGGGGAGAGAAAAGCCAGCAGGCTTTGTCAAGAATGGAAGGAAACTGATGTCTTGTAACTTTGCAACATATTCATTTGCCCATGGGTCTCTCATTTTTAGTTTTTCATCAATCAAACTAAGCAGTATGCTGCTCCTTTGGCATGCAGCAGTATGATCAACTTCGTTAAGAGCTACAACAGACTCAGCACGTTCCGTCAGGTCTTCCCAGGAAAGGTCATCTTTTACCATACCCAACTGCACTAACTTCACCAGGCATATTGGATTCAAATAGTCTTTCACACTTCCTTCAGGGAATCGCCCATCATCACTGTTGTACAATTTAGCAACTCTTCCTTCTGGATGTATCAGTCGGGATGGCAGAACAAGACTGTGTGATGGTCCTGAGCAAGGGATACATGGGGTTTCTCTTAAGATTGATGCAAAATCTTCCAATTTTTCATTGAGGACATAATGCATAAGAGGGTCACGAAGGTCTGTGTCTATATCTTGAATATGGGGGAAAAATACATCTGTAAAGAACTGTTTCTCTGTTAGAGTGTTCTCCATCAGTTTCCCTTTACAACCAGCATCATCAAAGCCTTCTTTGACCCAGTCTGGCAGCTCAACAGCACAGAGATTTTGGGAGCCACACTTTTTCAGATATTTCATGAATATGTTGAAGGCAGCAGGTCCAACATCAGGCTTGCAGAGCAACGTGTCATCCAAGAACCTAACATACTTGATAGACACCCAGCTTTTGCCATCTGAAAAGACTTTTGCATTGTCTTCATCTTGACCTTTGGCAATTTCTTGATATACTCCTTGGCAAATCAAATTGAAGTCATCATGTACAATTCCAGGGTCAGGCCAAGCTGCGTAGTAGTGATATTCAAGGAGTTCCCCGTTTTCTGACATAGTACGCAGCATATTAAGTGCAGCCATGTATGCCTGTACAATCACATGTCTCATGAAAATGGAGTTCCATTGTCCTTTTGTGTCCGTCTTCCATATTTCCTTCCGATTTGATGTAACTGCAAAACATCCGTTTATGTGTACTGGTAGTCCAGTTTTTATTCTGAGAGGTAAGTAACAGAACACCTCTCCGATTGGGCTTGCATTTGTCCGTAATGTCCACTTTCTATTTTCTTCTTCAGTGAGCAGAACTGCTATACCCCCACATGGCACCAATCCTAGTCGTTTTCCACTTTCATTCAGAGAAAACTTCAGAGCTTCGGTCACATCCATACATGAAGAGATGAGCCAGGTTGTGGTTTCTACACCCTTCTGAGGAATTTCATCAGTAAGTCTCTTGGTTTGAGAGCCTTTAGCTGCCATCTCAAAGTATGCAGATGGATCCTCTTCTGAACCTCTGAAAAGTGGAGACTGCAGGTCAAGTATACGTCTGAACACATTGTGGTACTCCTCTACCACAATTCTGATGATGCAGCCAGATTTAGGAATGTCAGCAGGTACTTTGTTGGTAGTTGAAACTTTTTTCATGACTTTGGCTGCAGACTTCAGAATACTAAGAGGGCCATATGTCGCTTTGGAAGACCATACACTCTTATTTATTGTGACCACATCCTGTGCAGCAGCAGGATTTGACTCCTCAGATTTCAAATACTTCAGGACCATTGTCCCAACATGCTGAGTGAAAAGAATCAGCCGATGACCACAGATGCTGAACTCATCAACGAGTGAATATATATCAGTGGTGTTGTAATACATATTGCTGATTTCACTTACAGCTGCTTCATGCTCTGTTCTGAATGGAAGTCTGAAGAGAGTTCCATCATACTTGTAGGGGGACTCTTGAGCCAGAGGAAGCTGGCAGTTGAAGACATTAATAAAAGGCTTGAACTGGTTAGGAAACTTCCTCAGTCTTTTCTGCTGTTTACTCCAGTTGATTTTGATGCCTGGGTTTGATTTGTCTCTGATGTGTTTGCTAATGTGATTGATGTTTGGGTCAAATATAATCATAAATTCTCTGCTCATGATAATAGGTATGTCTGTCACATGATAAACAGAGTTGAACCCTAATCCAAATTTGCCTACTTTGTCTGCTTCACATCTTTTCATGGATCCACCCAGTCTGGTTATATTGAGGAAGTCTGTGTCAGAGAAAACAGCATTGTTAAATGACCACAAACAAGGACCATGACAGACAATCATTCCAGGATCCAGTAGGTTTTCTCGTATATCAAGGTTTTTTCTCATGTCAATCAGAAAACTGCATTCCGTAGCACTTGCATCATCAGCATTTTGCAGGAGCTCTTTAAAGATATCTGCAACAGATGGATATTCCTCTAAAATGTTTTTTATTCTCACTGTGAGAGGTTCTCTCTGACCTGATTGTTCAAAGCCAAGGTTCTCTGGGTTTATTAGTCTTGTGCTCAAACATGGAACTTTTAACCACTCTGCAGTTTTCATGGGAATATCATCATGTACAAGGATGATCGGCTCTGAGGTATCGTCAAGTAAGTCATTCAAATCATCAACTTTGATATCACAGTATGCGCACTCATGTATTGGTTTCATGACCAATTTGCTTGGATCTTTGTAGCAAAGAATTGGCACCTGCATGTCAATATCCACTGATATTTGATTGTTGTACAACCATCTCAAGATGTTTATCAAGAGTAGGATATTATGTTTGCTTTCTTCTTTTGCCATTTCTTGTTCACTTTCATTCTTGATTGTTTTAACCACTTCGAGCACATGGTTATGATCAATTTCATCAACAGAACCACAGAACTTGAAAAGTTTGTGGAACTTTGCAATGGTTTTTGGTAGTGAGTACAAGTATGGCTGTAGATCCAAATCTGGGACAGGCTTTAGGACTGTGATGCCAGGGGATGCGAACGTTTTGCCAGTCCAAACCCAATCAAAGGACAGAGACTTCACTGCTTCTCTTGCATCCTCTAGGTGAACTTGCATGAAGCCATAAATTTCAAAAAGAATCTGCTGGAACTGATACCAGTCCTCTGTGGTAAATACTTGGGACCTATGCCAGTCATTTACTGCTTTTAAATGATGGAGCACTTGTTCAACTTGGGGCTCCATGGATAACTTAAGGGCTTTTTTCATCCCAGCAGATGTTTGGTCCACCAATGTTGCAGAGGAACCAACAAGTACTGCATGAGATATATTGCACATATCACAGAGAGAGGAAATATCACAAGAGTCTCCCTTCCAGACAAGAGACTTAGGATAATTTAAAGGCCTGTCCTTGCAGACTGGTACCCATTTCAATTTTTGGAGGAATGTCCGAGTTTCTGAAGACTTCACTAACTTACTTTGTTTGTTCAGGATAGCGAGTAATGTTTTTGCCTTCTTCAGAAGAGACTCCCATTCTGGGTTAGGGCTTCCCTGTAACTCTTCAATTTTCTGGGCAACATGAAGTACATCTTTTTCGGTAAGCTGCATCTCATTTTTGAGCCCTATTTGTCTTAGAGAATGAAGAATATCAGGAGATGATGTATAGATGTTTGGTGGAAATCTTGTCTTTTCCTCCATGTAGAACAGGTCCTGTAGCATCTCCATCTCAGGATCAAAAAAGTCCATTGCTGCAAGTGGTTTTCCAGAGGAGGAATACATGAACTTCAGAGATGAAAGCCACGTGATCACTTCTTTGTTTTCATTTTTGAGAAATGACAAATGAGTTAGGGTCCACAGCATTATGCTCTCAATTTCTTCTTTGGTGTAGAAGCCTCTCTCAATGTCCTGAACAATCACCTTCAGGCATTCAGTGCTTTTAACCTGTTCCACATTTAACAGTCGAATGAGACGAATTGTAGCCTCATCACAGCTGTCAACCACATTAATGGACAGTTTAACATCTGGAGGATACTTGGCAGTATGATGCAGTGCTCTAGCCCCTTTCAGGAAAGTAAAGGATGGGGTGCCTTTGTCTGAAAACACCCCCACTTTCACAAAGATGGGAAGCTCTAGAAGTAGACGTTTTTCCTTTTCAGTGACATCTGTAAGGCCAGCCAGAAAGCCTTTGAGGACAACCTTTTGTTTGAAAGTGAGGGATGAGACTTGGCTAGCCAGTCTCTGGGATGAGATCCTGTCCATAATTTGTAGCAGAGTGCTTGGAGATAATGGATGGATGTAATTTTTTAGGAGTGGGTGTTGCAAACAAGAATCCAAGTTTTGTAAGACAACTCCTCCAACTTTATTGATGACTTCCAGCAAGTCCTCAGATAGTGTGGTTTCTTCTTCATTCACAATAATAATGGGAGACGGCGTTTTAAGACGCAGGAGCTCCAAGGATTCCATATCATCATTCAGCGGAATATTTGGAATCAAAGGCATGTCTTCAAAAATACTAAGGTCGTCAGCAAAATTAATGTACAGATGTTTCCAAACCATTTGCAGCCAAGATGTCAAAGGATGTTTCTTCTCTTTATCACCAGGGTACCACTGCACAGAAAAGTCTCTGGAAGGCCATGCTGTGGTAAGGACTTCTTTTATGAGACGTGCCGATCTTTCTGGAGTTAGAACTTGAACCTGAGTACAAGCCCTTCCTAGAAAAAAAGCCCAAAAGACAAACAAAACCGAGTAGTTATTACTGATGCTTAGTGGTTAAAACTCTGTAGAAAATAATGCTTATTTGGTCCTTATTCCCCATGAACAGGTAGTTGTGTCTTGGATTTAAATGACATGGAATTATATCACAATTACCTGCATCATTTGAATAATCACATTCTTCCTTTAAACATTTATATGCATATTGTGCTGGTTATGATTGCTGGATTAGAATAAAGCATACCACTGCAGTACACACCAGGATGCTTAAAAATAATGGAAGCATCTAATAATGGTTAAGTTAGGGTCCTGGTTGATTTGAACCCTGAATTGTCCACTTTATTAGAAACATCTGTACAAATGCACGTGGAAATGCAAACTGGACATTTGAATATTGGAAAAACAATACCTGGTCTTTTTCCAATTTTCAGCTATCCAGTTTCATTTCGCCTGTGCCCACTGTTGCCCCGGATTCCTGTTTTTGTCTGACTAGAGTGGTATCTTCTGTTGTTGTAGCCTATCTGCTTCAAGGTTCAATGTGTTGTACATTCTGAAATACTTTTCTGCTCACCACTCTTGTAAACTCTTGTTTAGATTCTGTATCCTTTCTGTCAGACCAGTAAGGTCATTCTCCTCTGACCTCTCAACAAGGTTTTTTTTTTTTTTTGCACAAATCTGTATAGACTGCTGGCAGTGAAAATCAAAGGAGATTTTCTGAAATGCTCAAAACTGTCAAATTTTCCCCATTCTGATGTTTGATGCAAACATTAACTGAAGCTCTTGAACTATATATGCATGATTTTATACACTATATTGTTGCCACATGATTAGCTGAAGTACAGATGTTCCTAATAAAGTCAATGGTGACAATATATAAAAGATAATAAATATACAGTTTTGATAATCTATTCAGAAATGTTTGTTAAAAAAGCTGTATGTTGAAAAAAAGGGGGGGATTATTATTCAATAAAATACATTTTCTAATGAAAATAAATGCTTCCTTTACTTTTAAATTGACATAATACACATTTTAAGTACACATCTGTAATTTTTGAAAATGACAATCACAAAGGACAAGACATGATGTTCAAAAAATGTGGATGCTGGTAGCTTCCACAAAGTACATGCAAGTATACAAGCATACCAGTCCCACAGTGAACTAGGCAACATGCACTGCATGCTGTAAACTCACAAACAGTAATACTGGACTGTTTTAATGTTATATATTTTTCTTTTGATCATCACTAGTAATTTTACGTAGTACAAGGACATTTGTGTAATAAATATCAAAAAATTGTTAGCACATGGAAATTGGTTAGATAAGGTCTGACATTTATTCATGGTTTTAATCAGTTAGTGCTTTGGTATTACAGTGCTTCAAAAGATAAAAGACTCAATAGTGATATTAGGTTGCATTATTCATCATTAAGTATTAGGTTGCATTATTCATCACTGTAAATTTAGCTCCCGAAACTGATCCATTAAGGAGGAGAGTGGATTCTCCCCCTCCACAGGAATGACACAACACTCACTTACCTGAACAACCCCAAAGATACTGCTGAACTGGGATTCATATTCCACATCAGGATCAAAATAAAAACACAGTTAATCTCACAAAAGAAAAAATGTGGAAAAAATCAAATTAAATTTCTAAAAGGTAAATACAAATAATTATTTACATTTTACAATGTGCTGTATATATATACAGGGGTTAGACAATGAAACTGAAACATGTAATTTTAGTGTGGGAGGTTTCATGGCTAAATTGGACCAGCCTGGTGGCCAATCTTCATTAATTGCACATTGCAC
>JAOVVG010000051.1:17920709-17937853 GCA_028566375.1 Leptodoras nelsoni | reverse complement strand
GCTGCCAGCTAGGCACCGGCTCCTCCGTGACCCTGAAAAGGAATAAGCGGCCAAGAAAATGAATGAATGAATGAATGTTAAATATTGAAATGCAATTAAAATGTGATTAATTTCGATTAATTAATTACAAAGCTTCTAATTAATTAGATAAATTTTTTTAATCGAGTCCCACCCCTAATCTGAACATATGTATTGTATGAACATATGTAGTTGATTTATCTTTGAAGCTTTGCTCATTGCATTGCATGTCAGTGTGTGCTGGCATTGATCTAAGATCAATTGTATGATCTGTTTCATGATCATATTTGCATAAATAAAAAAGACCTTTCTTCAGTATTTACAATAGACTTTAAATAGCAAACTTCTTAAATATGTAGAAATATGGAAAAGTTTTCAAATGTTTCACTCGCAAATGATATGCTTTCAGTCTTTTTGATGAATGGCATTGAGTCACATTTTGTCCAGCACAAGTGCCTTCAACTGGAGCAAAGACTAACTGCCTCTAGCATCAACAAACCAGCAAAATGATACATCTCTATCATCCATTGATTTAATGCAGGCTTACATTATTTATATTTACTTATTTGTTTGCTTTTAATAATGTGTGAATTGTATCAGAGTCATATTTGCAGTTGAATGTATGCCAAACTTATTTTTGAGTTGAGTTCTTACTTTACATGCTTTCGGTATGATTTGGCCTTAATGCCCATTGAGTGTGTTTTCACATTTGGTCGGAATACTTGAGGCCACACCCAGGACCAAATTTTGGCTTGTTCAAGGGGCTCAAAATTTCAGGTTTGTGTTCACATTGAAGATCTTCTTCCACACAGTGGATTGATTGCGCAGTTCTCTGCCTCACATGAGATGCATCCATTAGCTGTCAATTATTTATTTATTTATTCATTATTTATTTATTTATTTATTTATTTATTTATTCATAATTTAATTTTATTTTATTTTATTATTACATTATTTTCCTGTGGTAGCAACACTCACCCCACAAAGTGTACTAATGACAGTGCTTCAGTTCTATAAAAGTCTGGTTTTACCATATGTCAATAACCATAATTAGCTTTTCCCTGCCAACACAAAAGTCGAAACAGCAAGTAATGTGAGATCTAATTATACTACTCCGCATCCAGCACCAAAACACAAAAGATGTGGATAGCTTAAATATCTGATGTAGACACCACCAGGGTTTGGCTGAAGTGAACCTCAGACAACTGTTTTCCAGAGACAATGACACTGTCACCATGACTCACAGCACAGAGGGCAGCCTCTGACTTTTAGAGCTTTGCTTCAAAATCAGGGAAATGTTTTATTACTGAGTCTTGGCAACCAAATGCAAGGGCATTTTTGTAACAGAGGCTTTAAGACAGCACAAGTCCAGCTTCCCATAAATTTTCATTAAAACGCGGCAATTAAATGTTTTCCAAATTGTATATATCATTAATCAGTCTTGGTGGAAAGCAATATTTTAGTGAATTAAATGATCATATGTCTCACTGTAATATCACATTGTTTGTAAATTAAACTCAAGACACACATCTCGCGGTGAGGGATTGAGTGGAATGTTGGCAGGTGCATTTTGCATCATGTGAGTCTGCAGTACTGGTGTAATTAAATTGTAAGTGTATCGATTATTTGAATTCATTTCTGAAATTTGTTGTTTACTTGTCAAGCTATCTATCTGTCATATTTCTTCAGCCATAGCTGTGCAGTTTTATTTTTATAACATGAAATTGCAGATACTACTAATATTGACCTAATTTTAAATCTTTTTTTCATTTGACACTCATGAGGAGAGACTGAACAGAAAGGCTGACCAACAGCCAAGATATTAATTCAAAAGTCGGGGAGCAAGAAAGGTCCTATTAGCCTGGGTTGATTCGGTACAACAAATTCGCTGTGTTTATTATTGGTCTAAGATTATGTCAAGTCTCTGCTGTATAGTCTCTGTGAATTAGTTGTTACTATAGAAATGACAATGTGGGGCTCCCAAGTAGCGCAACAGAAAAATGTTTGCCTTATCATCCAGAGACAGCAAACTTGAGGCCGGATGATGCCATAGCTGCCCATGGCCAGGAGTACGGACAGCAAAATTGGCTGTGCTCTCAGGGTCGGAGGGGTAGCATACACATTCTCCTATGTCAATCACAGTGACAATCATGGCTGTCTGTGAGTTCATGCATGCAGAGGTGGGCGAGAGCACTTTCCTCCACTTGAAAAGATGCTGCAGTTGCCATCACATGCCTCGGAGGAAGCACATGTTAGCCTTTCACCCTCCATGATTGGTAGCTGTCGTTTGATATGGGAGACATCCTGATGGAAATTAGGTGAGAAATCCAGGAAAATAAGCGACAAAAAAGAAATGATAACATGGTCAAATAAGCATTAAATATATGATATGTAAAGTAGCAAACTACACACCAATCAGCTATACATTAAACCACTGACAGGTGAAGTGAATAACACCAATTATCACATTACCATGGCACATATCAAGAGGTGGAATATGCAAGGTCCACCCAGAAAGCATGACATAGATTGAGAAGGATTCATAGACTGAGAAGGTGGTACAGTGCAGTGAATGTGTCTTTTGATGTGTGGAAAATGTGTCGCAAAGCAGATTTTAGTGGTTGGCAAAAAGGAGTGATTGCATTTGGGCATGCCAAAGGCCATAGTGTTAAGAATGTAGATGAATATGCAGGTTTATTGAAACATAAGGTCATACAGGTCTACCAGCACTGGCAAATATCCCAGTCTAGTGCTTCGCTTCCAGGCAAGAATTGCTTCTGGACATCAATGCAGGTCCTTTACAACCAAATTTTGAAAGAACACTTGACAGGGAACTTTCTGCTCACAAAGTTCCCAGTTACAGTGGAGGAAGAGGCACAAAAATGTAACTGTTCATGACGGGAAACGTGTTATCTGGTCAGATGAATCTCATGTCTGCTTGTATGTGAATGATGCTAGGCGTCATGTTCTTTGTAGACATCATGAAGCCTTCAATGACAACTGATGTGTGCAAGGTGTGGTTCAAGCTAAAAGAGACTCTGTGATGTTCTGGGGGAAGGCATCCACAAAATCTGGCAGAACTGCACAATTCCTTGATGTGGCTGAACACCTACATCCAGAATCAGTCCATGCCAAATGAAATTGCAGCTGTTATTTATGCTATTAGATATTACAGACAACTATTTTTTGCCCAGAGAGCTTATTTTGAAGGTAGTGATAATTAATTATAATTTCTTAATTAAATAATAAATAAAAAAATATTCATACTCATTACTTTCCAGGCAGACCTCAACAAGTGAACAGTCAGTTCTCAAAGTTGATGTGTTCGAAGCAGGAAAAATGGGCAAGCATAAGGAACTGAGTGACTTTGAAAAGGACTAAATTGTTATGGCTGGATGACTAGGTCAGGGCATCTCCAAAATGGCAGGTCTTGTGGGGTGTTCCCAGCATGCAGTGGTTAGTACCTATGAAAAGTGCTGTGTAGGGGGCTATGCAGATGCAGACTGGTCAAAATGCCCATGCTGACCCCTATACACCACTGAAAGTGCCTACAACAGGGACAGGAACTTTAGAATTGTACCATGGAGCAATGGAAGAAGGTTTCCTGGATTCATGAATTATGTTTTGTTTTACATCATATGGATGGTCATGCGCATACTGTATGTGTCAGTTACCTGGGGATGAAATAGCACTATGATGCACTATGGGAAGAAGACAACCTGGCAGAGGCAGTGTGATGCTCTGGGCAATGTTCTGCTGGGAAACCTTGAGCCCTGGCATTCATGTGGAAGTTACGTACAGCATTTCAAGTGTGTACTGTGACTACAAGGATTCCATCAAAACCTTGAACTTATGAGATCAGTGTGGCCATAAAAAGACTCTGGGTGAACATGACCAATGTAGGTTGGCAATAATTGTTTTGAGTGATGGTTGTGCTTTAAATTATGAAAAAAGGGTTTTTCCAGGCTGCTACACATATATTATGTATACTGAACAATATTTAAAGAAAATATGAAAAAGACAAATGAGAGAAGGAAGATAGATCGGTAAGATGTTTGCTGATGATCAATCAAACTAATAGATCATCTGGGAATGCTGTTATTTATTACAATATTTCACAAATAAAGTATACAATATTCATTTGCCTTGAATCTATCATGTGTTTGCTCACTCACTCACTCTTCAGCCAGGAGAAACTAAATAAAATATACCTCTTTGCTGACACTGATTGTACATGGATAGTGATAGCTGAGCTTCCCAAAAGCACCACAGCACAACAGTTACTCTTACATGGTAGAGCGAGCATCACATTAAACACTCTCTCTCCAGTTATGATTATTGTAACTTTGCAATGCTTTTGGTGTACTCAGCCCAGGTCAGCAACTTTGCTTTGCTCTGTTTCTCCCCTCAAAACCAGTGTCTCTTTCACTTGCTTTGTAGTTTGGTACAACATGTAATTCAAAGCTGTCTGAACTGAAAGCCATAGCACTCTTGGTGATTCCTGTGCAAAAGACTAACAATCATCAAATTTGCTCATGGACCATGCAGACAGAAAAACACCAGTTTCTGTTTGATCATCCCTGTCATTTCTGCTATTCTTATAGGCTTGCTAGGCTGCCCTCCATGCACAATAATTCCACTGATTTATCCATTACTTGATTTTATTTAATGACTCAGATTTAATAAACCCTCACACAGATTGCTGTAAATACGTTTATGGTAGAATACATGCAGTCACCATTTAAATATGACCGTATTTACAAGTGTACTTTTAAAACTGAAAACTCTAAACTAAATGCTGTTATGCATTTTAATAGTCTTTTGTGAGATGCTACATGGTGTGAGTGTATGCCAACTTAAACAGCAGGAGTGTTGGTGTGTCCATACAATTATTATGATACAGGATGTGAGAAAGAGAGGATAGTCAGCTTGTTAGGCAAAATATAGTTTCTTTCTTTGCTCAGATGGCCATTGAAATATTAATAGATTTTTTTTGTATATGTACAGTGTCTGAAAGTGTAGTTGTAGTTGTATTTAAGCTGGCATGAGTATCTGAAATAAATCAAATCCCTGAGATTTAGAGGGAATTAGTTTTCGTCCAGGACATTGTTAGTAACAGATCAGATCTGATTACAGCCATGTTCAAACTGATCAATTCTAGATTTTTAGTTTTTTTACTCTTTTAATTTGAATTCTAACACTAATCTAAACAGACAATCCTTCTAAATATGAAAAGAAAACAGTGAATATGATCATTTTGAACTAGCTACATGACATTTCACAAAATTACTTTGTTTCTAAGTTAACAATAACTGACTCCAGTCAATTTACAAACCCAATTTCCAAAAAAAAAAAAATGGGACACTTTATAAAATGCAATAAAACAAACATGTGTTAATTCACTTGAAGCTTTATTTAACAGACAAAAGACAAAAAGAAATTTCAGTGTTTTCAATGATGAACTTGATTCTATTTGTTAAACATAACCACATTTAGAAACTGATGCCTGCAACACACTCAAAAAGGTTGGAACAGAGGCATGTTTACCCCTGGGGACACATCGCCTTTTCTTTTAACTATACGTTTTAATCATTTGGCAATTGAAGATACTAATTGTTCTAGTTTTGCAATTGGATTTTTTGCCCAAAGTGTACAAGACTTGTGCTGCCCAACAGTCGGTGGTCACTGTTGTCTGACTCTCCTCTTCATGATGCACCATACATTTTCAATAGGAGACAGATCTGGACTGCAGACCAGTCAAGCACATACACTCTATGTCCATGAATCCATCTTGTTGTAACTTGGGCAGAATGAGGCCTGGCATTGTCCTGCTGAAATACACTTGGGGTTCCTGTGAAAAGCTGTCATCTTGACAGCAGCATATGTTTCTCCAAAATACCAATATAAGCCAATAATCAATGGTACCTTCACATATATGCACATCCCCCATGATGTTGTTTTTTGCACTTTTTATTAGTAACAGTCTGGATGATCTTTTTTTAAATGTGGTATATGGATGTCCATTTGTACCAAAAAAAAAGCTGAAACGTGGACTCCTCTGACCACTGAACACTGTTCCACTGTCTTTCATCCAACTCAGATGACTTAGGTCCCAGAGAACTCACCAGAGTTTCTGTGCAATATTAATATATGACTTCCTCTTTGCATAACACAGTTTGAGGTTGCATTTCTTGATGCAGAGTTCTGGAACAGAGTCCTGAGACAATGTGCCTATGTCCATCATGGTAAGATGATGGTTTCTCAAACAATACTGTCTGAAGTCTCAATGGTCACACACATTCAGCAGTGGCTTCCACACACCAAGACTGAGAAACAGTGTATTTGAACTGAATAACAATTCTCTCATGAAGCTTAGCACAAAGCGATGAACCATGATCCATACTTGTTTGCAAAGACCAAGTCTTTAGTGAATGCTCCTTTTATACTCAGTCTTGATGATCTCACCTGCTACCAGTTAAACCACTAATTGTGGAACCTTCCAGGGTTACTTGTATCACCTTTTCAGTCTTATTTTGCCTCTGTCCCAACTTTTTTTGAGTGTGTTTCAGCCAACAATTTCTATCTTTGTTTATATTTAACAAAGAGAATCACGTTTATCATTAAAAACACTGCAAATCTTTTCTTTGTCTTTTTGTCTGTTAAATAAAGGTTCAAGTGAAAACAAATGACAGATTTCTCTTTTTTTTTGCATTTTAGAAAGTGTCCCAGCTTTTCTGGAAATGGGGTTTGTGTACCTGTAACTGAGCGATGCGTATTCCATTCCTGTATTAGGTCATGTGGATTATGAAGAAACTAAAACCATTATAATAGCCTATGCTTGGCTAAAGAGCAGTTTAGAAAATACTTTAGCCTTCATATCAAATGAAAGCTGAATGTGATCAACACCAGGTACTATGTTTCAAAGCATAAGAAAACATAAATAGCAAGACTTTGACCTTGCTTGCCTTTCATGGATTTCTGCTTCACACACATTGCACATAGAAATGTTATTGTCTATTTTGGATATCTTGTAGAACTGCCAGACTGGGAAAGCCATTTCTTTGCCACACACAGGGAAATGTCTTATGTATTTTGCATCATGTATTTTGCATCGTGTAAGGGGGCTTGCCGTACCGCGGCCTAACACTAGCATTCATGCTGGGAGGACTTCATATCCCAGCATGCAGGGGGCAATCAAGCGTGACAAGAGACACCTGCTTTCCCTAAAGTTTTTTATTACAAATATATCTTTTGTTTGATGCTGCAAAAACCATGTGGCCTATGTTTGAGCTTAACTCCTTTCCTGCTCAGCGTGTGCCTGTTCAGCTCACTGCTAATACACACAGTTCAATTAAAAATAAAAGAAAATACAATTAAATAAATACTAATTTTAATAATAATAACCCTGTTTCCTTATTTTCCCTCATTATTTTCCTTTTTCTCTCCCTCTGTCAGCTGGTCTGAGAAATAACAGCCCAGCTTTCCCTGCATTTGGGTCCACTTTCCCAGGCCCCCGTAACAATCTGATCAGCTTTTCTGATCAGCCTTTATAGAGATATATCTGTTCAAACTATTTCAAATGAATATCAGCAGACAATGATCAGAGTGTCCCTACTTCCATCCTTGAGAAGGAACACTCAGTGTTTCTTTCAGGTGCATATAAGAGAAATGTGTCCACAGGTCGTCTCACCTCTTTCTCACATTAGTTAAACTGGAAGCAGGCTTTTGCATCGTGCTCCCTAGACAAGTGCACTTCAAAGCGTATGAGATAAAGTCCTATGTGGTACACTCTGCTCAGCATGTACCTGTCTGGAATCTGGCTTTAGAATTTGGACCTGCGCTTGCAGGTTTATGATTGTAAATGATTGGTTGAAAAGGAAAACATTCAGTGCTTTCTTTGGGATTGCTACCGTGTTGATCTAAACTGTCTGCTTGAACAGACCTGGCTATTTCATTTCATCTTTACTTGTTGGAACATACTGAACAGATTTCATTAAAAATATCTTCATTTTTAATTTATTTTATTTAATTATGCAATCAAAGGTCATTAATGAATACTTATTGGCAAAATGTACGCTGACAAAATGAACACTGAGTGTATGATATATAGACTTTTAAGGATCAAAATAAATCACCCACTAAACATCAGCACACTGTTCTACAAAACCATAAGAAACCATCATAAACTTCATATGAAAATAAAATACACCACAAGAAAATTCATAAAACTATCTACCAGCTGTCCTCTGCTCTTAATAATCTTTCTCTAAGCAGGATATGTCATAATTCTATTTAAACATGGCATTTAAAATGTACACTGAATAAGAAAGCAGTTGGGTTATTCCTGGCCTGGTAAACAATATTTATCTTTCAAGAGGGAATACTGGGCCACTGCGTTTGCTGAGGTGATTAAAAAGAATAATTACACTGAATTATTCTAATCTCACTCCATACGGTTCAGAAAGAGCTGATTTGTTGACATGCTAAGCAACCGTTCTAATCCTGGCTACCATTACCAACAGTCCTATTATACATGCTTATTATTTTCCATTTAGGAAATGGTAGGAGATTACTGTACATGAGTTAGGTAATAAGTAATAAGCAAAATAGCCTGAAGCAGAAGTTACTTTGATAACATGGCTGATAGCTGGAGCAGTGAAAATGCGTTTATTGTGTCCTAGTTATCCATGCAGTAAACAGACTAAAACAGTTTCATCTGAAAATGTTAAGCATTGGTACATGTATGCACTAAATGGGCATTACTTCCATTAAGCTTATATTACAGCCCAAGCTCTGCATCGCAATAACTCACTCGGAAATAGCCAGGAATACACGCCACTTCTACCCTTTCAAGTTAAGCTAACTCAAAAGCTTCTATCTATTTTCAGCTCAGGCTTGGGGAGGATAATGTTCCCTAATAGCCTCGAAATATACAATTTCATCTACTGCTCAATAATCCTACTTTCCCTAACATCTTTCCAAGCACTGTCTGCATATTTCTACCAAATGAAAAAAAAAAGTAGAGTTTAAACTTCTCCAAACTCTGGGTATAGATGGCTAGGCAGTACGCATAATGTCAAATTAGTCCTGACAACAGGAACGGAGCAAAACAATTTGTGTTCTTTGCTGTGGTGGACAGCAGGCACATCAGATGCTGACAGGTGGGCGCACCAAAATTATGGGTCCCGTGGAAAACATGGTCTATGTAGTTCATTATTCTGCTCACAGCCCAAAGAGAAAAAAAATGCACTCAATGCACTTTTTTTTCCTTGCACATACTCCCACTATTATTTCTGACACCGCTGGGCTGACTAAAAGGCACCTCTGCTACCCAGATGACTGCTTGTGCATGCATACTGCAGAGAAAAGTAAGGAACATCACACAAACTCAGAGGAACTTTTCCATTAAAAAGGTGTGGGTGTTCGAAGGCTCTGGTATACGCTTTTTTTCCCCCAAGGCTCGCAAGAAGACAATGTGGTAAAATCAGTCGTACATCCACTCCATCAAAATGCTGCAGCAACATGTGCAAAGTAACATAAGGTATCATTTGGGTGCATTTAGGGGATATTAGGCATAATAACAGAATGGTTCTATTTTCATACTCTGAACAACACACTGTTTAATATGGCATGTTGAGTCATTCTATAAAACACCAGTATTTTATTTTTTTTACCTTCTAGCAGCTTGTGGTTCAGGAAGACAGAACAAAACATTTCCACAACAGGTTTTCAAGACAACTGTGAACAGGAAACTGGCTTACCTATGGACAGAGAAAGCAGAGATATAGCCTAAAACAACAACCGGTTTGTGCCACAAATAATACACTTTAATTTCATAATTAATTAATTAAATGAATTAATTTTAAACAAATGAACTACAATCCTGGCTAATTAAACACATTAGAATTGTTTTCATGTTTAATAGCACTTTATAGGATGTAATAAATTGTAACGTATTTTCACAAGATATCCTGAGAACAAGACATTTGGAGATCACACACCAAAAATATCGTACATTAGTATGTTAATATTAATTACTGTTTTAAATGTTAAAGCACTGAAGCACTTTTTTTAATAAGTCCCAAGAAATTGCATTTTATTCAGCATAACTCCTCACTGGTTTGAAAAGCATAGCAATATTAATGAAAGTGCTCTATGTCATTTTCTGTGTCATTTATGTCTTTTTTTCACACAAACAGGAAACGTGATTAAATGCAGACACTTTCCAAAACCACCCATTCTGTACACCGCTGCATCTAAATTCGCTATTTGTTCATTTGCCTCAGACTCTCTTTGACTTAAACCTTAAATCACTTCTTGATTGGAAGAGTGTAAAACAAGCCTTGCTCTTTAGCAGATTTATTGAGCTATCTGTCATATCTCACCACCAGTCCCAAAACATCTAAATCTGATTTCAAGTCATTTCTGTATTTCAACCAAAATTTGAATGTTTCCCTGAAAGAACTTTACATTTCTGCAAATAAAATGGCCTGTTGTAACAGTTTGTTAGCGAATCCTATAAAACGAGATTTTCTCAGAGTAAACATGAAGAGATGTTTTAATGCCATGAAAAGCTGCTGATGAATTCTGTTTCATTTCCCACATGTGCAAGGTGCATTTGTAGCAATTTAAGGTTTTGCAAAGCTGGTCAATTTCAGTAAAAAACCTGATATACTCTCTGATTTCACTGTCGACTTGACAGCAAAGTCAAATCTGAGTTTTTATTTAATTAATCCACATATGGAGTAAAACTTTTACGGCAGCAGACAGATGTAGCTAACTCCTAATAACACCAATAATGCTGACAAGAGTGAGAGATTATTTTGGCATGTGATGGAATGTGTGTTACATTTAAACACCAATAAGTCTGTGTGTTTGGAGACACTGTTAACATATGGCATCTGCAATTATGATGAATATACGCGACTAAATATGCTGTCTTAAAGCTTCACACTAATTAAGGCTTCACAATATAGACAACATCTTATATAAAGAATAAAACTCAGCATGATTTGCTTTTATAGGAAATCTGTCAATAATGGAGGCCTGGCACAAAGTGATTATTTTCCTATAAAAGCAAATTCCAAAATGTTTTATCAACTCTTATACCAATTTTATAGCACTTTGTCAACATTTGTATGCCGTACTATTCAGTTTAATATTGTGGAATGTCCATGAAACAAGTTATCACTTGTATTGTAGCAGAAGCAGTTGCATACCAGATATTATCTTCAGCATATAAGTGTATATGAGAGTTTTCCACAACATGAGGAACATTATTAATAATAAAGAAAAAAAAAAATTAGGACTGCATATTGAGCCCTGGGGGACACCTTTAGTCACCTGGAGGGGTGAAGAAAGGTGTTAGACTGGTGTATTACAATGAAAATGTTAAAATAAATCTGTGGTTACAGCTGGTACTGGATTACTTTTGTCAGAGATGCTATTAAAGAAAATTTATCTACATCTTCTGACCAATCAGAATTGAAAACTAGATTGTGCTATGGTGTAAATTTAAATTCAATGCTATGGTGTAAATTTAAATTCAATCATGATATAAGATGTATAACATAATATATTGATAACAACAGAATATAAGACTATTTAACTAGGATCTGTGTGAACCCTTGCTTTCAAATGATTTATGATTCGTATATGCTTAGTCCAAATGTCTTTATGCTTATTTTATCATATGAATGATGTCATTCATTAAAGGACCGAAACAGAAACATATAGCACATAGTGTTTAGTCATTTCAAAACATGTAACATTATAGAGATGTAAGTAGTTTAAAAAGTAGCATTAAACAACAGAGAAATAAAATAGCATTATAACAGCTATTTTGGACTTGCAGAGACAAAATCCAGTGATAACCAGTGTGTAGCAGAACTGTAGCAGGTTCTTCAAGATGCTTTGAACAACCTTCTAGTAGATTTTCCTCTAAAACTGAAGTGATGCAGTTAAAAGCAAAGGGTAGTCATACCACATATCGATTTTATACATTTTTTAAAGCGCACTGCCCTTTATAGTTTTTCTCTTTGACTTTTCATTTTATTATTTTTGAAAATTCCTTTTCTTTACAGAATATCTTGATATGTGACTAAAAGCCTTGTACAGTACTTCAGAAACACAAGTATTACAACAACACCAACACGACAACCCAGAGCATCCTTATCAAACTGTGCAATTTTAATTCTGCAGCATCATTCTATATTAGATGCCTAGGGATAATAAGGGTCAGAACAAAAATGAAACTGTATTAAAAGTGACTTTGAGCTCAGTAGGTTTTCAGCCTGTGACTTGATAACACACCTAAATCGCACTTGATTAAGCCGATTAATGGGTGGGCAGGGGAATTTTGATCACACTGTGATCATTTGAATGTTGTTTTGAAAAGTACAGCCTTAAATAGAGTTCACTGAAGAGACTGAAATGACTCATTCATAAGTTAATGAACCTTACCTTGTGCACAGAATCAATGGGCACTGGGAAAGCAGTGGGGTGAAACTCATTAGAATTGCCTCTAGTGCTCCAAACCTCAAGTTCTGACTCAAATAGGAGTAATCTGAGATGGCGGCAAGTGTGTGGCGCTTTACAATACGGAGGTAACAAACCACACTTTTGAATTACCTGGTCTACTGAAGGCCCAATTATCACACACTGACCTGTGAAGGATGGGGATTATATTATGAGTGATTGCAGTGAAAGTGTAGTTTCTTAGTTTTGACAGTGTGTGGAAGTTAATTTTTCCTCTGTCTCTCTGGCTTCATTCTTTCTGGGAGAAGCCATGCATCCACCTCTGGAGCTGATCCATGCCTGCTAGTGCCACATGCTAGCCCTGAAAACAGAGCCATTGTCTGTATGGCAGAAGAGCTATGGAGTGAATAGAACAGAAGTATTGTGGGCGCAAGTGCATGTGGATCAATCTGGGAAATTACAAAAGCAGAGAAACGAACAAGTGAACTAGAATAATGAGGTAATTCATCATAGCTTGTCACAGCCTAGCACTAAGGGATGGAAGGAAGGACACAGGAAAAGGAGGAGCACTGAAGAGGGGAAAAACGCCGTTTTCTCTTTTTTCCTTTTCCTTCTACTATTCACATACATTGCAGGGAATCGATTTACTACCAGCACATTGGTGTTAAGAGAGACAGGGAGATATAAATTTAGTATTAGCTTTGTCTTTTTGTTTTTTTTATATATGTTCTTATAGGAAATGGCCATAAAATTGCAGACATGTTTTGAATTCAAAATGTTCAGATCCAGAGATGACTGTACTTCAGTAGGTCATAAAGAATAATTTGCTATATAATCACTAGGCTTCAGACTCAAAGTCTCTTAGCCTGCTTTAGAGTATGCATGCCACATCAGTGTTGAATTCTTAAATCTGCTTGGTCAAAAGTTGTTGATTAATTATCTCTTACAGCAGAGCACTGATAGTAATTCAAATCACACGTTTATATTAAAGCATTCATTCTAAAGTGTTATCTTTTCAATAGTAACAGCTCATTCACAGGGATTTATGCCATACAAATTTATTAAAATGCCGTAAGCTGTTTTCTTTAAAGAAACATTTATTTACCATTTATGGACAGGGTCTTCACTTTGTAGTAGGAAAGAATCACTCCATAATGCCATGGATCATTTTCCTAGGGGCTAATTTCCAGCTAATAAAATTGATTACTTAAGAGTTGCATTTAATCTTATGTAACCTACTGAGAATATATCGGCATCCAGACAAATTCACCCAAAAAACAAGATGTACTTAATCCCTATGGCTGAATCACAAGAAAAACACACAGCACCAGCTAAGCCAAGATTCCTCCTACATTTCTCATATCCTCTGACCTTAAGAAGAGCCAGTTCAAATCTCTAGAGCCCTTTGCAATTCTTCATTATCAGTGTAGAAACACTTTCTGTCTCACACAAAGCACTGGTCAGACAAAGCCTGAAGATTAATTCCAGATAGGCCAAAGTACCCGACTTACTATAAGATTTTAGTATCTCTTCACAGATGGCTGCTTAATGTTGCTTTGTACATTAACCACACTAGAAGTATATACAGTCATTTTATTCTCTTCACATGCTTTTGTAAATCATGCATGCCATGAAGTGATCGTGCTGTGCTCTGTTTGTCTAGATTCACAAGATCCACATCACTGTGATGTATCTGTAACATTCCGAGGTGAGCATTGGCACATGACATCTGTCTGTTTGTCAATGAAAACAAACCTCCTGCTGCTGTAATGTCTTGAGCCCAGTGGCAGTCTGCAGGTCATGGAGTCTAGCTGAGGAATGAGTTGCTATTAAAGCTATTGCCAACAGCCTGAAGCTTAATTGCACATTATTTCTTTCTATTGTACAACATAACTCAGAGTATGCTCATTAAACTCAATGTACAGTTCATGTGGTTTTGGGGGTTCAGTCATTCCTTGCTCACATTACTGCTTACCTTTTAATTAAGTTTCTCTGTAGGTACTTAGTCATATGCTTCACGAGGAATAACTGAATAATAAGTTAAGAGTTTAAAGAAATCGAATGGGATTATAATGATTATCTGTTTGGAAGGGATGAAATGGATTTTCTTATAGAAGTTTCTAAACCAGTGATTAAAATCTCAGAATCAAAGGAATATTTTTGCCCAAATGACTTCCTATTCACTACAAAAGCTTACTTACACTGGTTATAACAAACTATGTCATTCACCTCATGTCTAATAGAAGTTAAGGACAAAAGTAGAGTATCTAATAATGCTTGAAATTGTTCTACTTAAATGTAGCATCAGCAGACAGACATTACTATACTTACTAAGTAAATAAAAAAAATCATAATTAAAAAAAATCTAAATAACATAGGATGCACTGTGGCCCAAAGGGTAATGTTGTGACAGATCCTATGTATAGTACCCATTCAATTACTGTCTGTGTGGAGTTTCATTTCCTCTCCATGTTCATGTGGGTTTCCTCTGGATTTGTGCCACCTCCCAAAAACATGCTGGTTGGTTACCTGGCAAAGCTAAAATTCTCATAGGTGTGAATAAGTGTGTGAATTTGTGTGTGGTGCTCTGCAATAGACTGCTGTACAATACACGCTGTATTCCCTCCTTGCATGGAGGCCATGTGCCCAGGATAGATAGAGTCCAAATCTACTGCAACCCTGATGACGATAAACTGGTTGTTGAAGATGAATGAAAGAAACATACAATATGCAGTATTATGCTCACATATTGTATATCCAAGAACCGCAGCACGAGATTTAGCAGGCAGTAGTGAAATAAAAAATATAAAAACACATGATGTTTACCTCCTTCTATAGTCTGTGAACATTTACTTATCATACTGAGAAACCCATTAAGTAACAGATTCCAATTATTTACTCTAGTCTGTGTTAGAGCACTTAATAAACAATTGCAAGCTCAGTCTGCTGTGTTAAATCTGCCACAATGTAATGTTCAGTCTTGTCAGTTATTTGACTGCCAGAGCTACCCAACATGACAAACATGACAGCACCACTGTCATTATCCTGAAAGCACTGGAGCCCCCAAAAACCCGACAAGGCAATAACTCTGACTCGGAGCACTCCCTTTTCTCAACCCATTCCACACTTGAACTGCTGGTGTTCTTGAGCCTCATTGACCTTGTGCCTTCTGCATGGCTTCCTTCTTTTAAAGCTCACCTTTGGCTGCCCTTGGCACACACAGATATCTGTCACTGTCCACTTCACTGATATCTAGAGTGAAGGAGAGAGACGTGAATGACTGATAGAATCAGACAGTGGTCCGTGAAGAGAGACAGGTGCCTTATGCTCATCCTGATTCTGATGTGGGAAGAACATCACCTAACCTCACACTGCATGGTGAATGGTAGAATTTTTGGTAGAAAAATCAATTTTGTAGTGAACTTTGTTATTATAAAAAACTATGTTTTCATGTACAGTATATAATATCTACTTATAGAGAATATGCAAGAATATGCAAGTTTGGTTAAATAAATGCTCTTATTAATTGTGAACGTCACAAGAGTTGTTAAAGTGGAGGCTGTATTAATACTCCATCTTTTAACCAAAAAAAAAAGCTTTGCAATAAAACCATTGCTTGAAAGTGTGTTCAAAATGACTTGGCCAGCCAAAGTCTAAAAGAATAAATGATTTATTACTTTGTGCACTCATTCATTACTTTTTTCAATTTATTTTAAAGAAAAAAAAAGAAAGAAGCTTCCAGTTTAGGCCACAATCACTTTGTGTTCATATTGATAGATATTGATAGATGCATTTACACCCCAAATACATATAGTTCTAGTAAAAAAAAATATAGAATTTCCCACACCTCAGTGCACCTGCTGCCATATTTTATGTTTAAGGAATTCAGCGATGGTCTTAGGCTCATTTTGGAGAAATAACTTTAAGACAGATGACTTTAAAGCTTCCTCGCTAGGCTACAGGAATGGGGCCCCAGTGGCACCAGGTCTGCGAGTGATTTTTAATCAGAGACTATGACAAACGCTAAACTCTACCCTCTTCTCCTCTGTCACTGATGGCTTGCAGGCTGCATCATCTCCCCCCAGTGAGCCTCTGTAAAGGAGAGAGGCAGAGCCATTACAGCAAGCTCTGCAGCAGTCTTATCAACTCCCCTCGACTTCTCCTGCTTCTCTAACTCACTCACAGAGGGGCTATGGTGTACAAGGCTACAGCCCAGGGCAAGAGTATATTAAAAAAAAAATATAGCCCATCCACTAGCTGTCTGAGCTGTCATCTGTCTTTATCATGGAAGGATCAGCAACTGACAGTGAATGCTAATCTGTGTGAATGTCTCTTTTCCAGCTTTTCTTGTTATGAACAATTAATCAATTTATCAAAGTTCATGGTGCCTTGTAATTCACAAGTTGCAATAACATCTTCTCACCTCAGGACATTTGACATGCAAAGTGGAAAAAAAACATGGATGCCTCCATGTGGAAGTGTGGAAGTTTGTTTGTTGCTTTGTCTAAACCCAACACTACTATAAACTCATTTACAAGTAGTGATATGGTGCTTGTGGTACACTGTACATAGCCATATACAGGGGTTAGACAATGAAACTGAAACACCTGTCATTTTAGACCACAATAATTTATTAGTATGGTGTAGGG
>JAOVVG010000051.1:17904141-17915191 GCA_028566375.1 Leptodoras nelsoni | reverse complement strand
CAGTATGTGTGACTGTGTGTGTATGTAGTAGAAACTGAATTTAATTAATTATTATGACATAAAATACACTTATGTAGCACATACACAAACCAGGGTGTTAAGGCAATAAATGGTCTTAAATATAGTTTGCTATCAGTAATAAATTCCCATATAGTATTACACCATTCAGGTTTGTCATTCAGTGCACTAAAAAGTATATATATATATGACAGCATGAATCATTCATCAGACAACTAATCATACAGAAGGACTGTCTACACACACTGCAATCTTCTCTACTTGCTCCCAAAAGAAAGCAACTGACCAATTTCGCTGCTGCAAATGTAGAGGAGTTAATTAGCCACCTCTCACTAAATAGACATAGCATAATAAATAACGCGAAAGACCAATCAACTCCTCCAGCGTTTGCGCAGACTGAAAAACCTTTCTGATGTGTCAAATCACCCTGATGATGAGTTTAAGGAGGTCAATTGGGAGGCAGTAGACTGACTTACTTTACGAGCATCCAATCGTCTGTATCTCTGAGGATCTTAAATGAAAAGCTCACTTTAATAAAGCACTAACACATTCAAAGCTGCTGCAGAGAAATAAAATGGCAATGATTGCATGTAATGTACTGGTTATGGATATTCAATGCTAGGCTTTTCAGAGTAGCTTTCCAATATACTCTTATCCACTACTGCAGTGGTTTCAAACTACCATCTTGGAAACCAAGCAGATGAAGGACTTGTAAAAGGGAAACACAACAAATGTATCAAATTCCCGCATTTTATAAAATAGGCATCATTTTGAAATGTAAGTATTAAATGGACTATTTCTATGCATTGCTCAGCCTTAGTCTTTTCATTCTCAAGCTTTTGGATCATGACCCCTTTTATCCAATAACATGAGCACTCATCAGCGGTAGAAGCATTTACTCAGAACCTAACCTGGAAAAGCTGTGTTACTACATTCATTCATTGAATCACCCAATCTTCAAGTAATCTTGGGAGCACTGGGTATGAGGCAGAATACACCCAGGAGTCCATCAGTCCTCCACAGGGTGCACACACTCATTCACACCTATTGGCAAGTTTTGGGGAGGAGAGAGAAAACCAGAGAATTTTTCAGAAACCCATAGGGACTTGTGGTGAATAAAACCAGTAACTCCACATGTACAGTAACCCAAGTTCAGGATTGAGCTCTAAGGTGGCGACAGCAAGCTCTTACAGTTCTGCATAAAAGCAATAAAGTGTTCCCAAGCTGAAGAAGGCACGAAACTTCCTGAAAGAATAATATATGCACATTTTCCACAAAAGTAAATGTGAGTGGAGTCCTAGCACCTCCAGAGCTTACTGAGATCCATAAATTGAGTGTAGCGCAAAGTATTGCACAGCCAGTGACAGGCTTTCCCATAACTTGCTTGTAGAAAACTGAAGTCTGTTGAGGAGCTGGGGAGAGGTTTCTGCTGAAAAAGCATATTCTGGCAGTTTCAGTCCCTGCAACACAACCTCTGCCATCACTTATTGGTGCACTAGAATATATTTGCCTGATACCATTTTTGGTCGGGAAGTTTAATAGTGTTAATATCTGTCATAAACTTGTGGAAAATACTATCAAATCAAATATGAATAGCTTGATTTTAATGGTTTCTAGTCTGGGTAGGGTTTGGTTGTTATGGATGAGTTTTATGTAGTTATACAGGAAATATAGATGGGGTGTAGTAGATGTGGTGTTCCTGCAAACTTTAGAGGTATGTTGCTATGCAAAAATAAGTAGATTGTGGTTTTTAATCTAATCATGCAGGCTTTTTTGTGAAAACCTAAATCTGAGCATCAGGAATCTAATCTTACTAAAGTGCCCAACAAATCCTACAATCCTCTTTACACGTTCATGACCAAAGCCCGTTGCTGCATATCAAGTGGCTGATCTTGTGCCGGGTGACAGAGTAATAAGAGAGTTATGATGCAGCAGATGTGAAACATAGTCTAGAGAGATGAACACTTTAGTGGTGCATTGAACCATAAAAATGAACGTTGACTCTACAGACAGACAGAGCTTGATTTTGTTTTATTGCACTTTTCCAGTGTTCTGCATGGCAACTAAATGTGGACACACCGTCTATATCAGGAAAGGCATCATCTAATCCTTATATCACCAGCTTGGTTAGGGTCTGATCCCCATTCTCCAAGGAAGCTGACATTACAGGGAGCTGTCTGAGGCTAGAAAGAACGCTGCAGCTCTAATGAGTTATCATAAACAGTTACAGAGCTTTAATGAGATCCAGATTCCCTATTGGCCCAACGTTTATTCAGGGGGACAACAGGAGCTCTAATCCTGTCAGATTGATATTGCTTCCGGTCTTAAATCATTCCATCTCACTAAGACTAAGTGACAAACAGGATATTATCATAATGACACTGTGAAGTCGACCTGAGCCTGTGATGTTGGGATCACAATTTAGACTTGTTCATAGTTTGGAAAGTTGTTGACTGAAAAGAAGCTGTCACATAACCTTCAAGACACATGATGTTTAAGTAAAAAAAACCTACAAATATTATTTAAGCAAGTGAAAATATCTTGAATATAAATATGATTATAATAAACTAAATATAAAATTATTAAACTTATTTCTAGACCTAAATTATTTCCTTATAGAATTAAGAAAATAAAGCTTGAAATGTGTAACAACATCAGCAAACAGGCTGAGAAATATTAGATTTAATTTATTATATCTTATCATTTAAAAAATTGACCGATTTGCCCATATTCAAGGTATTTTCACTTCTTAAGTGCATTTTTTGCAGTAAACTGTCAAAATGATATTTCTGGTGTGCAAGGCTATTGTTTATTTCTGTCTAACAGTTACAGGCAGGATTTTTTTTAACTGAGCTATTTGTGTTATAATTTCCTCACTGATTAGAAGCCAATTTATGTAAAGCTGTTCATTCCCGAGTGACAGAAGCAATGAATACTGTATGTGCAGTAAGCTACACAATTTAGTAAATGTCATGCTTTCCATATACATATGTCAAAACACACCTCAGGATATTCTGACAGATAGATATAATTGACTATTTTGTTATCCTTCCATCCTGGCACCATAAACTCCCACCACCCATCAGCGGGTTCACGTGATCACACAGTTTTTCTTCTATTTTTTCTTCACCAATATTTCATGAGCGACATCGTATACAATGCACATGAAACTTGGTCTGGTTGTAGCCCACATGCCTTGTATAGAATAAGATTTCTGTCCGTAGATATGCACTGACCTTCATGTTAGCGCCCGCTGAATTGGGGTACACTTAAAGCACTTAAAGCTCAAATCAAAATCATTTTTGTCTAAAATGATTAACTTTCTTATGGCAAGTTGGCCTCTTATCCTAGCTCATTACGATTCATTTGTGGTGTAGCACCACCTAGTACATAATGTTTAAAGCAAAAATCTATCACAGTAGTCAATATCCTGTGATGTAAAGGTTCAAACTTCACAAACTTTCACAAACTACATCACTATGACATTCTTTAGAAGCATTTAAAAATTTCTGAAGATTTTATCTCAAGAACTGCTTGGGCTACATTTTTTTTTTTTTTTGAAATCTGCCAGAATCATAATCACTACCAAATTCTTTAGATGCAGGCCACATTACAATATCTTAAAACTGATTAAGCAACAAATTTAAAGTTTGGTATGCTTTTCATTTCATTTTTGCTTTTTTCCATATTTCACACTGCTATGCAGTACATCTAAGCAGTATAATATAAGCTTGGAGATTATATACTGTATATATATATACATATATATACATTCTAGAAACACTCAAAAGTCCAACTAGCTGGACTGTGAGATCATAGCATAGTTGTTGGTGTGATCTCAGGCCACTGTGATTATATTTTTTTCCCATTCCAATGTTTGAACACTGAAGCCCTTGACCTGAATCCTTATGAATTTACACATGCTGTGCTGTTGCCACATGATTGGCTGACTAGATAATTGCATGAATGTGCCCATTTCTATTAAAGTGGACACTGAGTTTATATCAACTCTTCTACCTATTTAGGTTACTTGCACACAGTAAAAGCTCAGACCTGAGCTCCTGCTTGTGCTGATGAAAAGCAGTAACTCATTAACAAGTTTAATTTTACTAGCATGAGCTGCAACCTGATTGGTCCTGTGATGAAATAGCTCTTGATGTCACCTTTTTCAACATTTGGAAGCACTCAGCTGTGAGAGAGGGGGAAAAAAAAGATGCAGACGACAGCACCTTTTAAAAACAGCCACATTCTACCTGCCTTGCAGCCACTTCCCAAATGGTTACATCTGAAACATGCACTGGAGGTTGAGAAAAAAAAAATCTGATCTCAGTCTTATTCGCGTCACAGGCTTTTTAATGTAATTGGCTGGAATATAGTATATTCCATAACAGAATTCCGAGAAAACTTGGTAATCTGTTGTGAGAATGGCACGAATAACATCATTGAGAGTAATCATTTTCTGGATTTACGGAAAAAGACAACCTATGTAGGCAAAGTAGTATCTCATTTGACCCTATTTCTTTGATTGACAGGGTTAATGTTTTTGAATGTTCAGAAATATATTAACTTCAATAGATTGGCGTGGGAGGGAGTAAATAAAAACGCACCATCCGCCTCTCATGGCTATGAACACAGCCAGAGACTGAGAAGATTATTAATTAACACCCACACTACAGATATGTTGAATAAAACTGAAAAATCCACTTCAGCTGTTCTTTGAGTGTGCCTCCCACACATATATACACACACACATACACACACAAATATACACATGGTTTTCTTACTGTCCTTCTGAGCAGCTTCCATTTACAGGTGAAGAAATAATATTGATATTGTGCATCTTTTTTTAGAATTTCTTTACAATTGTTTATAATTGAAATTGTACATTTGTACAAAAAATTCTTTCTCTTTCTCCCTGTTAGGCAGGTGAAGTGAATAACACTGATGATCTCATTACAGTGGTACCTGTCAAGGTGTGGGGTGTATTAGGCAGCATGTGAACAGTCAGTTGATGTGCTGAAAGCAGGAAAAATGGGCAAGTGTAAGGACCTGTGACTTTTGACAAGTGCCAAATTGTGATGGCTAGACAACTGGGTCACAGCACCTTTAAAACAGCATATCTTGTGAGGTGTTCCCAGTATAATACCTACCAAAAGTGCTCCAACGAAGAAAAAAACAGTGAACCACTGACAGGGTCATGGGCAGCCAAGGCTCATTTGATGTGCATGGGCAGTGAAGACTAACCTGTCTGGTCCGATCCTACAGAAGAGCTGCTGTAGGACAGATTGCTGAAAGAAGTTAATGCTGGCTATGATAGAAAGGCGTCAGAAAACACAGTGCCTCACAGCTTGCAGTGTACAGGGCTGAGAAGTCACAGAGCAGTCAGAGTGCCCAGGCTGACCTCTGTCCATAGTATTATGGTTAACAGAACAAACATGTATCAGCAATACAGGATTTCAAATTCATGTTTAAATATGAATTCAAACCGAGATTCCTCTATGAAATTAAAATTCTTCTCTATTTCTGGTTCTAAAAAATGAGGTCCAACTCTGTAGCAACAGATGCTGGTAAAATTGCACCCAGTAAAACATGCACAATCAACACACTCAAACAGATGCTTGCCTGTTACTGACTCCAGCTTATACCCAGAGAAATACTTAGCATGAAACTGTCTTTCATTATTTATGGAAGTTGTCTAAACAGACCCAGTAAAAAGAAACTGTAACGCAGGACCTATAACAAACGTTATAACTGTAAGCTTTAAAAATGCAATGCTGAAATCTCAGGATCTGAGGAGAATTACTGTATACAAGTAATACTGTTTAACTACTGTACATTCCTCACAGATTGATGAAGACTCCCTAATCAACAACATTTCGAACATGATGTGGCAGAATAAATGTATAAAAACAGAATCAGAAAAATACTCCATATGCTATATAGTTACAAATGTTACCAAAGAATTATACAGAAATATGACATAAAAGGAAAAAAACCTGAAGTGTATTAGTAAAGTATTGGGCCATAAGAAGACAGAACATTGTCATCCTAGAAGAGAGCACACCTATCAGGACAGAAATGTTTCCTCATAGGATCAAGGCAACCACTCAAAGTCTTTTTTATTTGCAGTGACCCTCTCTAAGGAATGAATAGGACCTAAAGAATGTCAGCAAAATTCCCCCAAAGTACAACCACCAGCTTTTGTTGATCAAATATTACAATGCTGAAAAGACTTTAAGTAATGGCACAAGCACTACTTTAACACAAGGTCAGATCTGAAAACCATTTTTGATCAGTGCCTCACTGGGTTTTAAATATGACTTCTGCCAGTTTATGTATGTATGGAAAGCCTCACCGTTCTCACAATAGAGGAAAAAGAGCATTTTGCTTCCATACGTCTGCTCCCATAGCATACTGAGCGGATTACCATGCTCCGTACATAAGCACTCTAGGTTCCTTTCTCTTTTTCCCCAACTGGAATTTCAGCCTTCACAGAATATGTTCTTTCAGACATAATTATTCAGAAGGCTGGCAACTGTACGATTGTGTTTGTCTAAACAGCAAACTCTAAAGCCATGGTCTTATTTGAGCATTCAGAAAATCAGACAAGCTTTGGCTGCAGCCCCAGAACGAGCATCTGTCAAAACAAATGGCTCTCATTTGGAAATAAATAATTAAATGAACTTACTAATCCATGGAAAATCATATCCATAAAGATATTTCACACACACACACACACATAAAAAAAAGGCAGCGATGAGGCTAAGATGAAAGTTATTCTCAAATTAATCTCTGAGCTAAAGCCTGGTGCCTGCATCATTTTATTTACAGCCAAGAAGTGGAATAAACAGCATTGATAGGGGTGCAATTGTGTCAAACTGCAAAAAGCTTCAAAGCACTGCTGCCCACTTTTAATTCATTAGTGCATATGCGGTTTGTGTTACTTTTCCGCAAGCCAATTGTTTATCAAATTACTCTAATAGTGAGATCTCATTTAGCTCATCAGTTCTTTTTTTTTTTAGAATTGAATGAAATATTTAAATCAAAGAAAATAAACGTTCAATAGCTTGAATATATAACACTCAAGATTCTGCACTTTTTCTAGGTCCCTATTTAAATGTACGCAAATGTATTATAGATTATTTGAACTGTTTTGTACAGAAGGTCAAATTTTACTCATGCCTAATATCTTCTATACATCTATAAGCATGTGTTCAGAGACTCTGATGGATTTGATCCAAAATGGATCATAAGGTTTTGCACAAGCTTGAGTAGTATATGCCAGCTCGAGTACACGCTGACACTGATGCAAGAAAGAGGGGAACATCTCTGAAACTTGTAGAATGAAAATTGTTGTATTAAATTTAAAAAAATGCAAAATGTAAGCAATTTTCATGAGTGCTCTTAGACATTTGGACAGCTGTGTAGATTTAGACTGTATGGTCACTGGCTACTTAAATCAGAACATCTCATGGGATTTTACAACAGTCTGTATCTACTGATGTGATAAAGAAATTGCTTCCAGTGAGCAGCAGTTGTATGGGAGGAAACTGTTGATGAGAGAGGTCAGTGGAGAATGGACAGGCTGGTTCCAGCTGACAGGAAGTCTACAGTACCTCAAATACCCACTCTTTACAATCATTGTGAGAAGAAAAGCAGCCTAGAATGCAAAGGACACTGAACCTTGAGCAGAACACATAATCAGATTCGATTTCTTATGCTGCAGGTGGCACAGACTCATAGAAACTGGACAGCTGAAGATGGGAAAAAGACCAGAAGAAGTTATTTCTAACTGCAATAAATACATATAAGTGTATATTTTGCTCAGTACTGATTCATTTCTTATGCAAAATAGTAGCATTTTGTTATATAAGATAATAAAATGCACTCCTAATTTATCACACAACTTCCTTTCCTCTGCCAAATGTTTATATAAATTGGCAAATTATATGAAGTCCATTTTCCCTTAACACCTCATATTGGCAGCAGTTACAATTGCCAACAACTGTTCAGCCTGACTTTGGCAATAATAAAGAATGCTATCCCTTAATGCCATTATTGTGCCTGAACGAAAGCGCACAATAGTAATTTCTTCATTTCTCACTCCTCACTGGCCTGAATGGATCTAATTAGGTCACTTTCTCCATTAGAAACCTTGTTTGGAGATTGAAGAGCTCAGCCCATCTGGCTAATGAGTTGATAAGGTCTCAACTCCTATTAAAATATCCACCACTGAGGAGAATAAAATATATTGAATTCTATTATTGTCTCATTTAATCCAATTTACTTCAAATACCCAGATCATACTCTTCTGAGGAAGATTTCTTTATAAAGAAGTACTAATGCTTTCAGTATTAACTACACCACTCACCACTCCTGCGCTACTGTATTCACACATACATTTAGGTGAAAAAGTCTTGCATATCCTTATGGCAAAATAATGAAGACAATGAAGATGAAGATAATTGTAATAAAAAAAATAAGCAAATAGTGTATTCAAGTACAGTAAATAGCATATTCTACTGTAACTCTGCTAGACATGCGCATACTTTGCTTTCTTCAAATCACATCTGCAAACTGTGGGGGTAATATCAAAACCTGACATTGTTGATTTTGTCTCATGTTTTAGAGTTATGTATTTTAGCCACGGTGTTTTCATGGGCCGGCATGGTGACGCCGTGGGTAGCAAGGTTCGGTTTCCCAGCCAGGTGTAGATTTTACATATTCTCCATGTGTCTGTGTTTGGTTTTTACCATTGTTTTATAGTTATAATATGCATATATTATACTCAGATCTTTGTAAGAGGGGTTTTTGTAGGTCTCTGAAATAGTGTGTCCATTGTGCAAAGGGAAATATATGGATTTGTTTAAGCAAGACTTTTTGGGTAGAACATAAGAGTCTATATAGAGAAGGGTCCCTCGTTCTGTTTATCTAAATTCTATACATTAGGTCAATTTCCATCTTTGTGTGCTATGCTATATAAGCTCTATTGATTGAGTGCTTGGAAAGAGGACAATTGGCAGAGAGCTCTCCAGACGCGTCTGATACGATACTGGTCTATTTATAATAAACTTTTATACTACAACAAGACGGTGTCTAGGAGCTCCGGTTTCCTCCCACAGTCCAAAAGACATGCAGCCAGGTGTAAGTGTGTGTGTATGTATGCGTGTATCTATGTGTGTGTGTGTGTGTGTGTGTGTGTGTGTCTGCCCTGAGAACGACTGGCAAGCTGTCCAGGGTGTTTCCTTGCATTTGGCCCAGTGAGTGTTGGGCTAGGCTCCAGATTGTCTCTGACACAGTAGCAGGATAAGATAATGGTAGATAATAGAGATGTTTTTATGTTGTGGCATTATTATTTTAATTGTAGCTTAATTATTATATAGAGATATTCTCCTTTTTTCATTTTTAAACCACAGGTTTTTGCACTCATTTTTAAGCACAGACTTCCTGTTTAATTTGTGTATTTTTATATTCTATTCTTTCTCCATTCCCAGGATAAACTGACTAATGTCATAAACACATAAAGCTTTTTTCCCTTATTCATGGATATATCAGAGACTGAAGTTCCCACTCACAGTAAGACTAGCATCCTGACATGGAGTCCCTAATAACATGTCTTTCTGAATTTGTTCACCTTTCAGTTTCTGCTGATAGATATCTAGCAATCCACCTCCTCTGAGTCAAAGCTGTCTGATCTAAATTGCCAGAGACCTTATCATTCGCTGTACATGTGCCAGCAGTGCACTAAGATGATTTTAGGTGAATGTGAAAGGCTTAATGCAGACAAGTCTACAGGCATACGGGTCTCTCGTTAATGCAGGTAGGAGGTTTGCCAGAGTCGTCTGTGATTGGCGAACAGATACAAGACGCAAGGGATTCACGTGTTTGAGGTTTTTGCTAAACTAAACATAATGCTTGTTTTATTTATTTAAATCCTAGCATGTTGGGAAGCTCTATATAGCTCTGTATGTAAGCATATCAATAACATTCAATGTTCTAAATGTCTAGAAACATAGCAAAGATTTGTTGTAAGCAAAGTGAATAGGAAGCCACTGGAAGATGGTATCTTAAATATGGATTATAGGTGAAAAAAGGTTAAACAAAGGAAGAGGCAGATGAACATGAAGTTATAGGAATATACTGTATCTATTAATGATTACATTGGACAACACATTGTGATACTGTTTATTAAATCCATCTGAACCATAACATTTGAAAAGAAACTTTATTTATTGATTTACAAAAAAAAATGACCCAGAAAATAATTTTAAGAGCAATTCCATAGAAGAACTTTTTGTTCCTTTAAGAAAATGTTAGTTCATCTTTCTTTAGTTTAGTCATATTCTGCTGTTCCCATTCCGATGTTCTATAAGGCATCACTAGAAAGAACCTTTTCAGATTTGTAACAGTGTAACATGCGCTGTATTGTTGCACTGATTATACTGTATAAAACCTCAAGCCCTGTCCACTGGGGACAATCAAACCTACAGTGTGGGGGGCATGCAAAAAATAATATTACTGTTTATAATACTTTATAATACATTATAATACTGTTGGGGACAAGCTAAAAATGTACTATACTATACCCCTCAGCCCCAAAACAGTGGGTAAAAATGTATGCAAAATATACTGTATATGGTCAGTATTTTAACTATCATGCAAGAAACTAAAGCTAGTAAATAAACAGGCTCTGACATGAACTGAGGATGGTTGGATTGGTATGGTTTTGAACTTCCCGTTTCCACTCTATTGCTTTCTCTCACTATATATATAGGCTGACCAGTGCTGATGTTCTAACACAGTGCAAAAAAGAGAAAACACAATGAAACTATACAATCCCAAGGAGCATTGAGAGAGTTGGTTGTAACATTGTTGATCACCTTCAGGTAAGGCAGCATTGAATCTATTCCTGACAATAACAATAACAAAAACACATATCAAATCATTGTCTTCTTCATGGGGGCGGCACGGTGGCGCAGTGGATAGCGCTGTCGCCTCACAGCAAGAAGGACCCGGGTTCGATCCCCGGGTG
>JAOVVG010000051.1:17784077-17794103 GCA_028566375.1 Leptodoras nelsoni | reverse complement strand
GTGGGGCAGGGGGATGTGAGGGATTGGTGGGGCAGGGGGATGTGAGGGATTGGTGGGGCAGGGGGATGTGAGGGATTGGTGGGGCTGGGGGATGTGCTGGATTGGTGGGGCAGGGGGATGTGAGGGATTGGTGGGGCAGGCACACAACAGACAAAATTTTAGTTTTCTGCCAAGAATATACTTTTCTGCTTTTCAGACACTCAGTCACTCACACACTCACATGCTCACTTACACAGTCACTCACTCACACACCAAACACTCACACACACTCACTCACTCAAACACTTGCACACTCACACACTCAGTCACATTTAGCACCTGGAAATTTGCTGAAAATTTGCTGTAGCGCTTCACGTCCAATGGCACTATGTATCCTCATTACCAAATAATATGCCTAAAGATGTCTAAAACCTTGCAAGCTAAGTGTGATTTCCTCACACACTTTGTTTTTGTCACGCTTTGATTAAGTCGCTGGACATGAGCCTAATGGATTTAGTCTGTGATCAGATATCAGCTGTCAAAATGTCCACGATGCTTCTGTGCTGTTGTACTTTAATCAAAGCAGAGAAGAGATACTTATACCCTCTGTTCAGAGGGTTTTATGTTTATTGGTTTATTTAACGTCACTTCAGCATCTATGCCTATTGATGACGGGAACAAGGTTACATCTAAACACAGATTTCAGGAGTACAATGTCAAACATAGTCATGGGCAGTTTTGTATCTCCAATTCACCCAATTTACATGTCTAAGTATCCGGAGTAAACCCACGCAGACGCAGGGAGCACATGCAGACTCCACAGAGGAAGAATCCAGACCGCTCAGCCTGGGATTGAACACAGGACCTTCTGGCTGGGAGGTGACAGTTCTAGCCCCCTGTAATGATGGTTCTATCATTATGTGCAAACTTTATGACTTGTTTGGGCAGAGTAACTTTGTAACTTTCTGTATCCATATTATACTTCATTTGAAATGTATTAAGCGCTAACCATTTGGTTTAGATGCAGTTTTGCTAACGGTTGGGCACATGGATGCTGAGTGAACAGGATAGAAGTCAGTCCAGTTTTTGGGTAAAGGTTAATGCAGGCTGAATAAAACGTATTCTGATTTGTATGTGGTGTTATCCAATGTCAAACCTGAAAAAAAAACGAACCGAAGAGATTTTAGAAATCACTTAATGGTCATCTAGCCATCACAATTTGACACTCGTCAAAGTAGCTTAGACTGTTCTTGCCCATTTTTCCTTCTGCCAACACAGCAACTTCAAGAACTGACTGTTCAGTTGTTGCTTAATCCTGTATATCCATATTATTATATATAATGTGTTTTCATGTGTAAGAGCTACAGTCATTCCTTCAACAACCTCCCTTTTATACTTTCTGTTGAAGCTAAGTAACAAAATGTAGATTGTTAGTTAGTTATTATAGAAATAGTATACATTACTAATTACATTTATTACATGTTAGTGGGGTCACATTATTCATTCATTCATTCATTCATTTTCTTGACCGCTTATTCCTGTTCAGGGTCGCGGGAGAGCCGGTGCCTAGCCGGCAGCATAAAGCGCAAGGCAGGAACCACCCTAGACACACACACACACACACACACACACACACACACTCGCACACACTTGGGCCACTTTAGAGACACCAATCAACCTAACGTGCATGTCTTTGGACTGTGGGAGAAAACCGGAGTAAACCCACGCGGACACAGGGAGGACATGCAGACTCCACACAGAAAGGACCCAGACCGCCCCACCTGGGGATCGAACCCCGGGACCTTCTTGCTGTGAGGCGACGGTGCTACCCACCGAGCCACCGTGTCGCCCTGGTCACATTATCATTATTATTATTATTATTATAATAAATAATAAATCTTGCACCTGGAACTATTGTCAGAGCTGCTGTCATAGAGTATTACTCAAGTCTTTCTGATCAGATCATGTTGACACTGGGGGCACTGGGGGGTCCGATGGGATTAGATATTATTATTTTTCTTATGATGTCATATACAAGACATCATTGCTTATTGCTGTTTGTAGTCCAGACTCTTGATCAAGTCTTGTGCAACATGCCTCAAAGGGACTGGCAGGATTTGGTATTAATGTCAGCATCCTAACAGGCATGTGCAGTTTTCTTTTTTCATAATCAGGATAAAACATATTCTCTGAAGTGCAGATGGTTCATGTTCAAAGGTGTTGGTAACAGAGGCACTGATGAAGCTATAGATCTGTGGAACAAATTTCTCTTGTCAAGTGCCTGCTCAAATTCTGTCTCTGAAGCTTTTCTCCCAGTGGTGTGCGTATTAAACTTTAGGGTTTCACATGCTGTTATTTATTTATTTATTTTTATTTTATTTTTTTTTTGCCTGGACTTTTTGACCTAATTGTGTTGTAACATCTTATTTTTCTGTCGCGATGACCCACCTTCATGGCACCATGTCTTATATAGTTAAACTCATTTGGCCTTACTGACTTACATTGTTGCCCAAGAACAAAATTGAACTCCCCTGCTGTCCTCTAATGCCACCTTGGTGATTGGACTAAAATGTTGGCTGTGTCAGCCTGGCTGTGTTCTCTGTGGTGAGCTCACACTTTCTCCAGCTGTTCTCTTCACTCAGGCTTGCACTGAACACCTGTGCACATTATAGAGTAAGGATGAGCTGAATACTTAAAGACCGCTGGCGAACACTCAAGCTTTTTTCTTTCTCTTTTTATTCAGGCTGGATTTTTTTCCCCCTCTTTTCTTAGAACTGGCTAAGTTCTGAGAAGTTTTCTGTGTGGGATTGTGTTTGGCTGAGGCTAGATATACACCAATAATTGCCAATTACCTAGAATTCATACCACTGCCCTGAACATCTTTAGTGCTTTCCTCGAGTTGCTCCTAATAAACAGAATAAGGGGAATTAGGCTGAATTTGAACATTGTTATGGATCTCACTAATGGGTTGTATTCATCCAGGCTCGGGCCACAGAAGAAAGGGTAAAAGAAAGATATCCGGGTTATCAGTGCTCAGTACTGAAATCTTGATTAGCAATCACTTCCTGCAGTTTAGGAACAGGTTTTGTTTTCACTTCATCATTTCAAATAAACAGAACAGACATTACTCTTTCAAATTGTCATTATAAGCCTACATTGTCTTACCATTTTCTCATCTGCCATTTTCACACATTAGGCTACTATTTTTTTTACGGCATTTGGCAGACACCCTTATACAGAGTGACTTACATTTATCTCATTTATACACCTGAGCAGTTGAGGGTTAAGGGCCTTGCTCAGGGGCCCAACAGTGGCAGCTTGGTGGTGCTGGGGCTTAAACCCCCAACCTTCTATTCACTAACCCAACACCTTAACCACTATTTATGCAGTTTGATATACAAACACCTTTGCTTGTTGTATGTACAGTACTTCTGGTCATTCCTGAGTTTGGGTTTATTTCTGTACACAGTTTCATATAGACCCTTTGAGTTTCTTCTGGGTTCTCTGGTTTCCTCCAACCTCCCAAAACATGTATGGATATAGATGCCCCAAGCTTCCATCCAGGGTGTATTTCACACGTCATACCCTAATCAGGATGAAATAGTAACTGAATAACATACAAATCTTTTAGAAGCAATGAAAGCTGTTGCCTGAGCAGTTCTTAAGATATTGAAATGTGTCAGTTGCTGTGGCTTGTGTTGAAAGAATGTGGTAGGGATGCAGGGTGTGAAATTTCAAAATCGTAATCTTCATGTTCAAGACAAAGATGACAGAACTGGCATGCAGTTTCTTTTACCACAGCGGCAGGACATTCTCTGATCCGATTGAATCGGTAGGTCATTGATTCTGCTTAGAAGCATCACTAACAGTACTGTTTGCTATAAGATTTACACTGAAGTACCAGAAAAACTGGTAGGTCCCGAATGGGATCTTGGAGGGAACATTGCAAAGTCATCACGCAGATGTTTATCGAGGCCCCAGCATTGAATTCCGATGTTACTTGAGGCAGTGCCTGTTGTGTGATACAATTCTTGCCAGCCGACACTGACCACGTTCACCCAGAGTCTTTTTACGGTCACGCTGCTGTCATAAGTTGGAGATTTTGCTGTAATTCTTGTAGTTACAACATTCCTTACTTAGTGTATGGAATTGTGGTTAAAACTCTTTAAAAAAATCTTTATTCTAACCAGTAAATTGCCTGAAATGATGATGTGGTAGAGAATATTAATATGTTTGCTACATTGTACTGGAATTAAGTCCAGAAAAAAATCATTTTCCTTAACGTAGCAGTTCTCCTAATCAAGCTGGATGGTAAACTTTTAAAAAGAAAGTTTTTATATCCTTTTCTACTAATTGTGTTAGGAAGAATTTAGTATTTAATGATACAATTGTGAATCACAACTGCGCTTCTACTCTCTTCGGTTAGTCTTGAATGAAGATTAATGTGCCTGCGTGTGTGTGTGTGTGTGTGTGTGTGTGTGTGTGTGTGTAATTTCACAGAAACAATACACTTGTTCTGCTTAATGTAATCAGTTATCCAGTTGTCTTTACTACACTGTGCCAGACTTTCAGGTGCTGGATTGTGATGTGTCAAATGTATAAAGATCAATGTGTAAGAGTGCCAGAACCTCATCAGACATGATGTACTCTGGTTTGCTGAATTTAGGGAGTTGTAAAACCTTACATGGGAAAATGAAGAAACAGCTTTGCCTTCAGCAGACACCTTTTCACATTCTGTAAAAATAACACCACCTATAACTAGCATTATAGTTCTTTTTGCCTCCGAGAAAAAGTAAGGCAAGCTCATACAAAATGTTGGTTTAGTTTGTAGGAAGTGTTTTATAGGCAGCACGATGAAGAGGACATCAAGGACAGCGTATACCAATTGTACGCTCATTATTTCTAACAATAAGGCTGGCCCAAGTTTTGATTCTGCAGCCGATCAGTAATGACTAGGTTGGAAATCAGCTTGCTATGAAATCTCCTTGACGGGCTGATTGAGATGCAGTTTTCAATGTCTTCTCCAGACTCTAATCAGCTGGGACATGAGCCAGGGGACATGCCAAGAATATCAGCCCTTTATTGGGCACCACTAATCCAGTCCTCCTCCCAATTCACAGCATCCGAATGATTAGAATAGCAGAGGCTTTTAGGATCACCGGTTCAGACAGAACTGGAAGGAGCAGGCTCGTTCTTTTAGATACGTGTTCATGGCTTGCAGGTAACGACAAGCTTATATTAATCTGGAATAAGCAGTATAAATATAGCTTTATTTTTATAGCCATTAATTATAGTAAATAGTTAACTGGTTTGTTACATTTTAAAATCCTTCTTGCCTTTATTAACATTTAATCATGATATTACAACATGTCAGCTAAATTGATTCATCTCTTTATAATAAACATTTTAATGAATGTTAAAGATGTAGACTTGGTATACTATTAATGTTAACTATAAGGCTGATAAAGTTTATTAAAGATAAAGTTTTAGACACCGGAATTGACGGCACTTGGGACAGGAAGTGTGAAATGTATTTGTGATAATTCTATTTGTCTATTTATTTAGACATTAATTAGTGTGATTGCCTACTGCATTGTTCTTCTTAAGTATTATTAATCTTATTATTATTTTTATTATACCGGGTACTTTTGTCCAGCTGCTGCACTGTCACAATTTTCGAAATATCGTCATCGGTCCAACTCTGAAACAACCGACATGGTCAGGAATGGTGAGTTTGTACAAGGATAAAGGATCCCCGCACTCGTTTACCGTCCACACTCGTCTTTCTCGCCATTTTTTCCCATCCACTCCCATTGAGTCTCATTTCAGTTTCTAATTTTCTGTCACCAGTACTTCTGCTTGAATAACAGTTTGCATACACACTATGACCAGTCTGATCAACTGTATTGACATTCCCAGCTACTGTATGCTCAAACACACACACTCCTGTGTTTGATCTAAAGTTTTGGCAACCCCAACACACACACACACACACACACATCACTGCTTCGCTGCAATCACATTCGCATTTTCTTCAGGAAATGCACCTCTCTAGTTTATTTACACATTTATTATGTGTCGCATCTAAAATACTGTGAATTAATAAAAGAAAACGACCCTATAAATGAACTGAGAGTATTTTAAGGTTGGAAAACTCCTTCAGTATGAAGTTATTTTCCTGTCATAAATTATGCTAAGTGTGATTTCATCACACAGTAAATATCTCGCTTTGTTCAAGCTGCATTGGAAAATTTGATCAGCTCCACTGACCATACAGGTGCCCTTTGAAGTCCATCTGTTTTTCTGCAGACTTTGTTAGCCACCTTTTATGCTGTTCTTCAGTGGTCAGGACCTCCCCAGGACCACCACAGAGCAGGTACTATTTGAATAGTGGATGATTGTCAGCACTGCAGTGACCCTGATGTGGTGTTGGTGTGAGTGGTTCAGACCCTTTTTAAACCCCTCAGTGTCACTGCTGGACTGAGAATAGTCCACCAACCAAAAATGTCCAGTAACCAGCTGGATATTTCGTGAGCACTGATGAAGGATTAGAGGATGACTAACACAAACTGTGCAGCAACAGATGAGCTACTGTCTCTGACTTTACACCTACAGGGTGGAGCAATATGGTGGATGTGTCATAGAGTGCACAGTAAGTGAACACAGTGTTGAAATACTCCAGCAGCTCTGCTGTATCTGATCCACTCAACACACACTAACACACCATCAACACATCAGTGTCAGGCTGTGAAGTTTTTTGTTCTGAGACATTCATTGAATATTTATGGAAGACGTCTCGGCTACAAGTACTGCGCTTTTCATTTTCTTCAATTTATAATGTGTTACGGTGATGGTGATACCACCCTCAGAGAATTTCCGGTTATGATTAGATGACGTGTCAAACCATCATGCAACATGCTTCCTTCCCACGGAATCTCACCCCTCACATCTCCCATCACTGTCATGGTGATCAGCCAATCAATTTGCTCCGTTTCTAAGAGACAGGTGTAATATCAGGAACACCAGCTGCCAAGTCTTCACCCGTCCCCACTTTCCCTCCAGAAGTTCCCTCCAGAAACAGGCAACATGCTTTTGAACAGATCTTAGATCTCTAATATGCCACTCTTCGTGTCCTTGAATTCTATAATCTGTATAATCTTTTACTGATGTGTTTCACTGTTTGAAGCCTGGGGGCCATCAACCCTATTAATTTTTCATAATATTTGCTTAGCCCTTCATATGCTCAAGGTGGGAATACTGAGGTTGTGTCCTAGTCGATTCTTATTTATTGATGTGTATCTCCCCTTGTGTCTGTCTTCGGCAGATATGGTTTGTTTCGGAAGCAGCTGATGCTCCTGGAGGAGGCTGAAGGGGGTTTTGATCAGTTCACACGCAGCTATAAGACCTTCGGAGCGCATCGCCTGCCGGATAACAGCATCGTCTTTAAGGAGTGGGCTCCAGCTGCCGAGGCTCTGTTCCTCACCGGAGACTTCAGTATGTATAAGTTGAATTATTTGAATCACGTACCTAAAGGTTTTTGAAGCATTCAGTCAATTGTGTCATTCGGTCAATGTAAACGGCTGAATTAAAAAATCTTTAGTTTCTGTCCTTATTCATGCCACTGGTATACTTCTTTCAGAGCAGTAAAAAGAAAGCTATTGCAGTGACACTGTATTAATAAAAAGCCTTTATTAATATACAGTACCAGTCAAAAGTTTGGACACACCGTCTCATATAATGGTTTTCTTTGTTTTCCTACATTGTAAATGAATACTGAAGTCATCCAGACTATGAAGGAACACATAAGGAATCATGTAGTAAACTTGAGTGTTAAACAAACCAAAATATGTTTCAGATTTTAGATTCTTCAAAGTCGGCACCTTTTGCTTTGATTACAGCTTTACACACTCTTGGCATTCTCCCAGTCAGCTTCATGAGGTTATCACCTGAAATGGTTTTCCAACAGTCTTTAAGGAGTTCCCAGAGGTGCTGAGTACTTGTTGGCTGCTTTGCCTTCACTCTGCGCTCCAACTCATCCCAAACCATCTCAACCATCTCAATTTTCTTACAGTAATAATGGACTGTCGTTTTTCTTTATTTAGTCGAGTCGTTCTTGCCATAATATGGATCAGAACATTACTCAATTAGACTATTCACTGTATACCTGCAAACTCTACCTCTTCACAACACAACTGATGTCTTAAACACATTAAGAGGGCAAGAAATTCAAGACATTAACTCTTGACAAGGCCCAGCTGTTAACTGAAAGCCATTCCAGGTGACTACCTCATAAAGCTGACTGAGAAAATGCCAAGATGTGCAAAGCTGTCAACTAAGCAATAGGTGCCTACTGAAGAATCTAAAATATAAAACATATTCTGGTGTTTCTTCACAGTTTGAATGACTGAAGTATGAATCTACAATCCAGAAATTTTTTCAATAAAGAAAAACCACTGAATTGAAGGTGTGTCCAAACTTTTGACTGGTACTGTATTCTTTACAGGATTATTTTATAAGTGAATACTTATTGAAGAAATCACACAATGTACTGAAAAGCTTTGTTAAAATTAAGCATGAGATTTCTATTTCTATATGTTATCTTTATGTTAGGATCTTTTGTAATACTGGAAAATGAAAATAAAAGGGATTTGTTTACAGCTGTAGATGGAGGGAAAAGTTTCTTCAGTTATCTCTTAAAGGGTCACGTTATTCATGAATGTCAGAGGAGCTTTTTAAACCTGTTTTTAGTTCAGAACAGTGTTTTCTTAGTTAGTTATGCCTGAATTTGGAATCTGTAATACTGATATTTTCACAGTTGTGATTCAGAATCATATTTTCTTATTTGGAACTTAAGATAAAAGTAACTGCCTACTTACAATTTCTGTTTTTAGTGATAAATGTCAGCATTACATGAGGTCTGTCCAGAAAGTAAGGAGAATGAAATTCCGGTGCTCTGTAGAGTGGGCAGTGTAGCTTAGTGGTTAAGACACTGGACTAGTGACCACAAGGTTGTGAGTTCAAATCCCACCAATGGCCACTGCTGGGCCCTTGAGCAAGGCCCTTAACCCTCAACTGCTCAGCTGTGTAAATGAGATAAATGTAAGTCACTCTGGATAAGGGCGTCTGCCAAAAGCCATAAATGTAAATGTAGAGTTTAGGCATAGGGATAGTGGCTCAAGGTTTGTTGGAGTGGGATCTCAGATAAACAGTAGGACCCGTTTCAGTTGCAGTTCTAGCCGTCGCAGTGCCCAGACATTTGTTTTTGTGAAACCATGCTGAAATGGCTCATCACTTGAACAATGCAAGTGAGTTTGGAGCAAATGGTACATGATCAAATTCAGTGTGAAAATCAATAAATGTGCATCGGAAACTCTTGATATATTGAAGAAAGGTCAAGGACAAGCTACCCTATCATCACCCGTTTGTTTAACATGAAAGCCCAATTTCCTGGACAGAGTGATCACAGGAGATGAATCATGGGTGTTCGAGGACGATCCTAAGACAAAGCTTTGAGTGGCACACGAAAAATCGCCTCACCCAAAGAGAGCTCACATGAGCAAATCAAACATCATGTCACTGTTCATCGTCTTTTTTGATTCTCAGTGGATCGTCTATAAAGAATTCATACCAGGCCTCTTCAAGGATCCTCCATCATGACGACACACCAAGTCACACTTCACTGGCTGTATGAGAATTTTTGGCTGAAAAAAAACATTCCAGTCCTTCCACATCCACCCTATAGCCCTGACTTGGCTCTGTGTGATTTCTTCTTGTTCCTAAAGATTCAAATATGCCCATGCATAAGCCCTTTCCATTCTCGTTACTTTCTGGACAAAAACAAATGATCTTGTTCTTGTAATATCTTGGTTTACGAACTACCAAGCATAGCTATTGCTTCACAACAAATATGCCAGACTACAGAAATAATATACAGTAGAGGCCAAAAGTTTGGACACACCTTCTCATTCAGTGCGTTTTCTTTATTTTTATGACTATTTACATTGTAGATTCTCACTGAAGGCATCAAAACTAGTTCATTCATAATAT
>JAOVVG010000051.1:17699429-17712383 GCA_028566375.1 Leptodoras nelsoni | reverse complement strand
GCTATCCACTGCGCCACCGTGCCGCCCTATGAGGATATTGTGTTGTGTATATGTGATAGAAGGAACATTAAACATAATTATATACAGATAAAAGGTATCATCATTTAATAAATAAAACAAATCATTAGAATCATTCTGCTGTGATTGGAATTCTAAACACTTTATGTAAAATAATCAGGTTTTGCCTGATAACAGCTGAATTGGGCCACAGCACATTGTTGTTGATTATTTTCCTAAAAACAGCATGCCCCTGATGGGTTTTTTTTTTCTCTTAGTCAAATTGAATATCAGATTGCTTTACAAATGTGCTCACTTCCCAAAGCCTTCCGTCGTCTTGTAAATTATTAAAAATTAAATTAAAAATGTGTCTATGACTATCTTTGAAATGCTGCTGCTTCTTCCTAGGGCAGTGAGGACATCTGGCATGCGGTTCTAGCTAGTGCATATTACACTAGTCTGATAAAATAGACCCTGCAATGTGCTTTTTTTTTTGCATTGTAGAAAGGAGACACAGCAAAATGAATGCTGCCACAAATCCAAGTGATCCGTCCCTGTGAATACAGTAGTCTTTACATTTGTAGACTTGTTTAATAGGAAAAAACGTGCAATTTGTAAATGTACTTTTATTGTTGATGTGAACTTCTCCTGACTTCAGAATTTCCTGCTGTTTACAGGTAATGAATTTGGTCACCCGGAGTGGTTGGACTTCCCACGAGTTGGGAATAATGAGAGCTACCACTACGCACGTCGCCAGTTTAACTTGGTGGACACAAATAACCTGCGATACCACCAACTGTACACCTTCGACCGGGATATGAACCGAACAGAGGACAAGTATGGCTGGCTCGCTGCATCACCGGTATGGAGCACATTCTCTTTATACCTCTGTTCATGACATGCATCATTTTTATTTTTTTCCTTCCTTTTCATTGTGGGGTAAAATATCCATATAGAAAATACAATAGATGAAACAGTATAACAATATTCAGAGTTTTATTGTCCTGTGCACAGGTGTTACAGTGTACAATGAAATTCTTACCGAACTTTGCTAATCCTCCGACACAAAATATTCACAGTTAAAATATGTTCTGTTTATATTTAGCAATACACACTATATGGCCAAAAGGTTTTGCCATATAGAGATATATACATATATTTGGCAGTATATCCAGATGTAGTCTTCCTTTGCAGGTATAATAATCTACGCTCTTCTGGGAAGGCTTTCCACTAGACTTTGGAGAACCTTTATGGGAATTTGTGGTCATTCAGACATTAGTGTGGTCTGGTCAGGCATTGATGTTGGTTGAGGAGGTCTGGGGTTCAGTCTGTGTTCTGGGGGGTATTCCACGCCAACCTTGACAGACCATGTCTTTATAGACCTCACTTTGGGCACGGATGCATCATCATGCTGGAACATGATGTATGGGTCTCTTCATTCCAGTGAAGGGAAATTGTAATGCTACAGAATACAAAAACCTCCTTCTTCACAATCGTGTGCTTCCAATTTTATGGCAAAAGATTGGGGAAGAACCAAATATGGGTATGATGGTCAGGAGTCCACAAACTTTTGGCCATATCGTGTATTTGCAACATATTCCAATACATTCTGTTTTTATATGATAAAATGCATTTCTCTTGCACTATCCATAAACCCTGGGTGTTCCTGGATCTCTTCTGCTATCTTCTACTTGCTCACTTCCTCACCATATAATTTTTTTCTTTCACTATATCAGACTCAGTCATTGACACCAATGCATATCATACTTCACTCACTTCTCTCAACAAAATCAATTTCATGGCCCAAACAAACCAGACGGCCTTTCAGTCGATTTATTTTTCCCACTTCCACATTTGTAACCATCCAAAACTGTGGCTTTTAGAAGCATAACCCAGCACTGCATACAGAGAGCCACATTAAGTCATCAGCATTGTAAGATACAGCGATTCAGGTCTCGTCCTGTATTCCACCTCGGTGACTCATTTTAGAGCAGTGCAAAGACATGAAGATGGGAAAGAGGAAAAAGCAAATCTTTCAGCTCTTAGTGGCTCACTCACTCAGTCTTCAGTAATGGGATCATCCAAACAGAGAGCATGGCACTGAATAGGCAAGATTTAAGAGCAAGACCATGGAATTGATTTAGTACCACATCCCTGTATGATCCATGGTGCAGATTACAATGTCTTCACCTCATCAGGAGGAAGTGACCTTGGGGCCTTGGTGGGGTGTTGATCATAACTGCTGCTCAGTGCATCAGCAAGAAAATGGGCCTTCTTTTTCCATTTGCAGATTTATAAACAAGACAGGTCCTTGTCATAGACAACACAGGCAATTGTTTAAAGAACTATATAAATGACCATTTTATGAAACCTTTATTGTACTCTGTGATGTAAAACCAGACCTACGTGCAGCTGAGCCCCTCTCCAGCTACGGGTATTTATGCTACCCCATTCCACATCTCTGAGCGTCACTTGTTATCCTTCATCAGCCTCCCTGTTCTGCCTAATATTAGCTATCAATACATCTCTCCCACTTGCCCAAACCTCCACTCTATCTCCCCTTCCTCTGTAGCCTCCTGCACCCTATCATGCCTTCCAGACCCTGACTCCTTTTCCTCTCTACCACTGCCACTGACACTCTCTTCATTTTCCTCACCCATGGATCTCCTCTGCCCTCTATCTTCTAAGCCCAGCAGGGTTCAACGTAAGAAATGCCTTGATGGCCCAGGGCTAGTAAAATTGTATACAGGGCAAGTTGATTTACCAGTCAGCAGCCCATTTGACTGTGTAACCCTCAATTCACTGTCAAGATTTTTCAGTCTACAATGAGTGAACTTATTCCTTGTTTGGGTCACAATGCAAAGGGATGCATCAGTTCACATCACTGTCATAAATACTGTGAGATTACTTTTAAAACCACTGATTTTAAGAGTTTGATATTGTTATTGTTTCATTAACTTTGGCTAGGTACTTTTGATGTGTCTGCGTTGCTCACATGGGCAGAAATGCTCCCTATAATGTTTTCGATTGTATTTCTATCCTGTCATTTTATTTTAAAAAAATGTCAAATTCCACATTTAACCATGATTTCCATTTTCTAGGGGGCTTTTTTGTGTAAAATATAATATTGAAGAGCAGGATCTCAGAGGCAGACAGAAGGCGCTTGCAGTGAAAGATTGACATTAATGTATTAATATTAATTCATATAAAAATCTTTAAAGTGTTTTAAAAAGAACATGAATCAGTTCTTTCTTGTTTGGATGAATCATTACAATGTACCGATCAGCCATAACATTTAAACCACCTGCCTAATATTGTGTAGGTCCCCCTAGAGCTCTGATCAATCAAGGCATGGACACCACAAGACCTCTGAAGGTGTGCTGTGGTATCTAGCACCAAGTTTGGGCTTCCATTCATCAGGCTTGTTTGCCCAGTACATTTCATTGATGTTTGATCAGATTAAGATCTGGGGAATTTGAAAGCCAGGTCAACACCTTGAGCCCTTTGCCATTTTTCTCCATCCATTCTTGAACAATTTTTGCAGTGTTGGCCTGCTGAAAAAGGTGGTTGCCATTAGGGAATATGAATTGTGTGTACTTGGTCTGAAACAATGTTTAGGTAGGTGGTATGTGTCAAATTAACATGAATGCCAGGACCCAAGGCTTCCCAGCAGAACATTGGTCAGAGGATAACACTGCCTCTGCCAGCTTGCCTTCTTCCCATAGTGGACCCTGGTGCCATCCCCTCCCTAGGTATTCAACATTTACACACCCACCAATCCACATGATATGAAAAAAAACATGATTCACCAGGCCAGGCCATCTTCTTTCATTGTACCATGGCACAGCTTTGATGTTCATGTACTTATTGTATGCACTTTTGGTGGTGGACTAAGCATTGGCACCCTGAACGGTCTGCAACTACACAGCCTCATATGCAGTATGCTGTCATTAGTAGCTCTTCTGTGGGATCAGAAATGACAGACTAGTCTTCAGTCCCTATGCCCATCAGTGAGCCATGGTTACCCATGACCCTTTCATCCATTCACCTGTTGCCTTTTCTGTTGACTGCTTTTAGTGGGTATTAATCACTTCATACTGGGAGCAACCCACAACACATGCTGTTTTAGAGTTGCTCTGACCCAGTTTTATAGCCATCACAATATGGCCCTTGGCAAAGTTGCTCATTTCCTCAAGCTTACCCATTGTTCTCACTTCCAATACATCAACTTTGAGTACTCACTGTTATTCACTGCCTAATATGTCCAACCTCTTGACAGATGTTGCTGTAATGAGATAATGAATGTTATTCACTTCACATGTCAGTGGTTTTATTTATGGCTGATCAGTGATTGATATGTTGAATCACATGAATCATTTATTGATATAAATGATTCATATGATTCAACAGTTTTATGGAAGACAGCCAGTAAAAATATTGAAGGAACAAGTATAACTCTGATCTACTGGCCCAAGAAATTGGAGAAAAATCCTGGCCCAAGGGGCCAGTGGGGGAAATGATACACTAGACACTGCCCAGGAAACTTTCTCACCCTGTTTGTTGGCTGTTGGATGTATTGCACAGCAATCAGAGAAAATTATGAGCAGCAGAGAGACTGTGGACGAAAACACATCAAGATACAGATCTAGATTCCAGATTCCAAGAGCCTTGGAATTTGTGGGACAGCATGGCAGTTGTTTGCTACCTACCTGGATGCATGGTCATATCAAGTGACATGAAAAGGGATCTGCAAAAGGGATCTGCAGAGTCTCTACTGGTGTCACACAAGGATTAGTACTTGGCCCTCTTCTGTTCTCCCTCTATATGGAGTCTTTTTGTGAAGTCATATTCTAGCATGGGTTTTCATACCACTGATATGAAAATGAAACTCAGCTCTTCCTCTCCTTTGTTCCATCAGACACTCTTGGTTCTGCTCAGATCTCAGCTTTTATGGCAGACGTCTATTTAAGGATGGCAGCTGAAACTTAATGCCAGTAAAACTGAAATACTGATCATGCCATCAGTAGAGATACTAAGGACCTTGTCTTCTCCCTGGACAACTCTAAGATCTCACCATCTTCATCTATCAATGCACACAGTCATGGGGTATCCATGGACACTCAGCTTTTCTTTCCCACTTACAATGATAAACTGTCACACTCATGCCGATTGATCCTTTATAACATCAGAAGGATTTGTCCATTTCTATCCATGCAGGCCTCTCAAGGTGCTTGTTCAATCCCTTATCATTTTGATACTGGACTACTGCAACTTGCTCGTGACAGCTCTGCTTCTGCAGGTCATTCAACCTCTGCAACTGATTTAAAATGCAGTTGCATGACTTGTTTCCAACCTTTCCAATTGCTCACACACCACCCATTGCTATGCTCCCTCCATTGAGATTCTGTAGCTACCTGCATCAGATTTAAAACATTGATGCTTGCCTACAAAGCCTTAAATGGGCGAGCACCCATCTACCTTAAAGCACTTATTGCCCACACTGAAGACCCTGCAATGTTCGCTCCACTCCTCTAGTACTGCTCGACTGGTCCCACCGTCTCTCAGGGTACAAGAAAGACATGCATCAAGCAATTAGTGGTGGAACACACTTCTCCTAGATGTCCAACCAGCTAAATCTCAGGTTGTCTTCAAACAAAAGGCCTGCCTTATCATGAAGAACTTGTGTGGTCATATTGTACTAACTTCCCCAACAGGGTTTTAGACTGATAGTACTCCAGTCCCTGACCTAGTGGACCAGTATAAGGATGTGTTTATTGATAGAGACTTCAAAGCACTACTGTAAATTTCCCTAGATAAGGGAATCTGTCATTCTCTCTTCTTGCTCTGCTGAGGATGTTGCTCCTCTTTCCTGCTTCATGGTGTACATCACTCCTGCCCCTTGCTACCCAGAGGACTTCACTTTCCCCTCTGGTCTTGTGGTGGGTGTCACTCCCCCCTCTGGTGCTATGAGCATAAATAATCATAAAGCATCTACACTAGATTGCTTGCTGTGTTCCTCAAGCAAGGCACTGTGTTTTTATCCTTTGCTGACTGCAAGGCAAATTGCTCTCTCAGTAAAAAAACAGCCATACATGAGCTGTAATTTAAGAGGATCTCATGCAGACGTGGATGAAGTGATACTTAATGTCATAGTAGAGGGTTTAAATGTATTAATGGAGATCTGAAGTTGTAATAGTTTCGCTAATGTTGCCATGGATACTTTGAGGAGCTTTAGGGACTTGCTTCTAAAAGATTCAGTCTTTTAAAGTGCCAAGCAGGCTAAGTCATTAAGTCTGCTTAATCTCAAAAAAACAAGGGAACTTACCTCTTGAATTAAATTTGGACATTAAGGTCTGAGCTGTTAAGTTCTTTTCATACGGCTGGGAAAAGGTCCATAGAGACATTTTAAGCTTGAGTGAATGTTCATTTCTGCAAGTCATTAGCAAACATCTAGTAAAATCTGATTTCATTTTATGAGTGTTGGGCATTTTGGTGACCTATATCATAATTATGATACATATTATGACTATATTATAAATATAATAATTATATAATATAATATCTATTACAATGAAGTACCAAAAAAGCACTGTGGCCTGTGGTTGTGTCTGTCAGTGCGTATATAAAGTATAGAAATCTATGGAAGCTTCTAGAGTTGTTTCCGCCGTAAGAATGGCAAGTTATCACAATTTAGCAATTTTCAACGTGGTTTAATAGTTGGAGTTCGTGAGATGGGTCATAGCAGTTAGGATTTTTACGTATGAGCATTTCAAGGGTGTAGCATGACTATAAGAATTCCGGCAAAACCTCAAACTTACAACAGCAGTGTAGCTATAAATAGACGGGAACGTGACCAGCAACAGATGGCAGGCAACACTCATGCGATAGGCGTGCAACACTGCCAAAAGTAACATCGATATTCAATGCTGCGGAATCAGCACACATCAGAATGAGGAACGTGCAACGTTCCCTCCAAGATCCCACAGGGGACCAAGTCCAAGTACCCAGTATTGTATATTGATGGAAGTAACTGGAGTCTTTATTTCAGAATCTGGAAAAAAATTTGGCTGAGATGGGTGGCTTCACTGATGATCTGAAAGGAAGGGCTGACATTCATGGGACTTATAGGTAGTCTATAGTCTATATAGGCAGTGGTTATGCTGTTGGACTACTGACCAGAAGGTCGTGAGTTCAAATCCCACCACAGCCAGGCTGCCTCTGCTAGGCCCCTGAGCAAGGCCCTTAACTTTCAGCTGCTCAGTTGATAAACGTAAATGAGACAAATGTAAGTTGCTATGTATAAGGGCATCTACCAAATACCAGTTTTTCTGGTACTTCTGTGTATATGGTTATGAAACCATCCCTGGTGAACTAGATAGGAATGAAGAGTTTTATAGTAAGTGAGCCACTGTGGAAAAGATAATCAGTTCCCCTGCACCAGAGATCAGTCCCTTCTAAATCTTCACACTGCTCTACACAGGGTTTAACACATTGCTCCATCTTTTGTGACTACATTCTTAATTAATTCCCTGATCCTCCTCACTAGTTTTGCCTTTTTTAGACTCAGTTGCATATTGATGGAAGCAACTGGAGTCTTTATTTCAGAAATAGGAAAGGTACTATTTGGCTGGAATGCGCTGCTTCTCTGAAGTTCTGAAAGGAAGGGCGACATTCATGGGACTCTTTTTTGCTAGGCTGTCTGTGGACACTTTAGAGATGACATACAGAAGACTTGAAAAGGCTAGAGCACTGTTACTAGGTCTTATTCATGCCTCGATTGAATCACACACACACTCCCACCAAGATGTAAACAGGACAACTGGACTGTGACTCTCTCTCTCTCTCTCTCCTCCTCCTCTCTCCCCCTCTCTCTCTTTCTCTCTCTGTCTCTCTCACTCTTTCAGTCCCCCCCTACCTCTGCCCCCCCCCCCTCTCTCTCTCTCTCTCTCTCTCCTCTGTCTCTCTCTCTGTGTCTCTGTTGTTTCTGCATACCCTTGGCTGCCCACATGACACACCAGAATAACCTTTAGTGTTTCTAAATTTAAGAAACCTTCAGTTTTTTCAGCACTTCTTCACTCCTCACAACCTGGTGATTTTCCTTACTAGGGAAGAGATCCATAACAAAGTAACCTTTATTTTTGCAGATATGGTATTTTAGAAAAGCAAGCATACTTTAATTACTGCAACAGGAAAAGGGAATAATCATGATACACTGTGATGAACAGAATGATTCACTAATTCACTAATAATCCACTAAATCCTCTGCTTTGGTGAAGTGAAAACATTTCTGGTGCATTACATTGTCTATTTTAACAGGGAATATCCCTTTGGGACCAAATACCAAAAATGTACAAGAATATAAATACGTGTTTTTTTTGTTTTGTTTTTTTTTCCTTGTGTTATATATCAGGAAATAACAAGAATACCAAGAAAAAATGGTAGGATGTTTTACCCTACAAAGGCTATAGCTTAAATTGTGACTCCACTGAAACGCAGTGTAAATTAGCAAATGTTTATCAAAGCATGACATTCCCCATCTGAGGAAAGCACATTTAGATTGCAAGCTTTTAGACATCTTTAGGCATACTGACTTTTTCACCCTATGTTTGTTAAACTGGCTCCTTGTACAACATGATCTTTGCAGGTAGGGGACGGTTAGAAAGTCTTTTTAAAAAATGAAATAAAATTTCTATAAACTTCTATATCTTTTTAGTAAAATGTATTTATGTTTTATTAATGCTGGGGTCTCAGATTATATTACAGGGAGAAAAACAATGAGAAGAGAAAGGTGTTTTTCAGATTTCAGCCATACTAACATTGCAAATGCAGTTACATTTCCCTAAGAAACTGTATATTTTCTGTGTTTATTACTTTAGTGTTGATACTTCTATTTTACTATTTTCTGTGTGCCGTACTTCCCAGATGGTCTGATTTATGATTCTGTTTTATCCATTTCTCTAGGCATTTGTCAGCACAAAGCATGAGGGTGACAAGGTGATCGTCTTTGAGAGAGCCAACGTCATTTTCATCTTCAACTTCCACCCCACCAACAGTTACAGCGACTACAGAGTAGCAGTGGGACCTCCGGGAAAGTATCCTTAACCAGCTTTCAAAGCAGGCATTCGCACACTTGTTCATACAGCACTATAACCTTTTTCAGCTTGTTCATCTGGGAACCCACTAAAGGTACTAATTATTTATCTATTTAACTCTATAACCGCATTTCTCTACCACTCTTAGTCTGGTTATCAGTCTGTAGTGCTCCATTAGGAAGTGAAGAGCCTTCTCAAAGAAGCCGTGAGGCCCTTTTTATACTTTCTAAAGTATATGTCATTTCTACATATATGCTTTGAACAGCTGGCAGATACTTTCTACATTTTTTAAGTAAAAAATAAAACCACGCCCAACTCTGCAGAGCTCCAGAAATCTTACAAACTTTGGATTGGGGAAAAAAGCTTCCCCAGCCTTTCTGTGTTCTGTCTAGGAATGCTGTAGATTTGCATTTAGCATGAGTGGCAGAGACTCTTAGTGCCTCCGCTAGCTGTCGGAGCTTAAAGGAGAAGCTGGTACTAGAAATGACATGGAAGAAATGCAAAGAGCACAGAGGTCATATTCAATAGCCGTAATTATAGCAGCAAAGCGAACACACACACACACACACACACACACAGATGCTGGGAACTTCACAAAGCCTTGCAGTGATTTCGTATTTGTACACGTGCGCAAGGTAACTCACGCCGCCGTGGGCTTGATGACACAGTGTTGTAAACGCAAGCAAGAACAGAGGATCCAATTAGAGCAGAAGACAGATGAAAGTGCCACTCTGACTCGGAGGAGGTAAACAAGGCCAGCCAACAAGTGCAGAGTGCTTTTTCATTAAACCCCAGCCTACACACACACACACACACACACACACACACACACAAACTTATATTAGAGAGTGCCAAGCAGACTCATATAGTTTTGTGTCTTTTGGATTGATTTCAAAACTGCATGTGTAGGCGGAAAGGCCCATTGGTGTTGCCACAAAAAAGGAAGAGGTGCTAGATAGATGGCAACTGCAGATATTGGCCATTACAGAGACTGGAGTGGTGCACGCACACACACACACACACAAACACACAAACACACATAAACAAACACACACTTCAGGACCCAGGTTCATGACTCAGGCATCAGTTGGGACCCTGGAGTATGTGTGTAAGTGGGTCTGGGATGCAGCGTGATTTAGTTTGGCGAGGTGTTTTAGACGTCTCAGGCGGCATGAGAATTTTAGAGTGCCGTTTTGCATTTATCGGAAATTACTGAAGGATTTAAAGGCAGCTAGTTAACAAACCGTAAACCTTACCCCTGCACAAATCTTAACGTTAACATTCATTGGCTTGTTATGTTTGTTTTTTTTATTTAACGAGTGAAAGGTGTATAACAGACAAGCACATGACAAACCTTAACTTAAAGGCACCACTCTAATAATGAGCAAAGGAGACTGTAGATATTTTCAAACTAGCCCTAGGTTTTCAATTCCACCATATAGCTTCATGTAACTCCTCTCGGTGGCTTCTAGTGAGATAAACAGCATTCTTAGTTGTCAGATTTCCTCTCTAAACATAAATATATAAGGTGCCCCCCCCCGCCCCGAGTTAAGCTCAACAATATAAAGAGTCACCATTAAAATTCTCTCAACATCAGCGTTTGACAGGCACTCAAATATGCTTTTTTTTCTTTTCTTTTTTTTTTGCATTCGTCTCCTTTTGTTTTTTGTTTTCTTTCTTCTCACTTTCTCTCTGTGGGAGCATCCTTGAAGTCGTCAATCCATCCAGCTGATTGGAGACTCATAATTCCCAGTTGGGTTTTGTCAGGAAAGAGCTACCTGTCAGGACTGTTGTGCTTTTGATAGGACAGCAGGCTGCTGCGTCGGTGTCGGGTCATTCCTCTTTCATTATCTGTCAGGCGCGTGTACTCGTATGCTGCTCCAAATAATTCAGCCATATCAGCAGCCAGGCCCCCGGGCAAAAAATCAGCAACATGTCTCATATCAGGAAACAGTTGTCTGGCTGTTTTATGGACAATGTAATACATTTGATTAGCATCAATATTGCGTGTATGTGTGTGTGTGTGTGTGTGTGTGTGTGTGTGTGTGTGTGTGTGTGTGGTAGGAGAGTAATGCGATTGTTCCAGTTCATAAGACTGTATGAAGGAACACTTTATTTGGAGGTTATCTACTTTGGGCCTTCATAATACATTCACAAATATTACACTGCATATCTTCCATGTTATTCACTTATCTAAGTCCATATATCAGCATTATTGCGACACTGATATGAAACATATTATAACCCATCTACAGCTTCATTCTGTTTGTCAGCTTGAATGAAATGGGATGGGAATTCAAGTCTGTGTTCATCATAAAGGTTAATATATGTTCTTATGAAAAATAAAGATAATGATTTGCAGTAACTATATTGCACGCTCTAAAGACAGCGATATCTGAGGAAGATAACTTGCTCTTATATGTAGTCTTGTACTACACAGGGTTCAACATAAACAATGCTCTGATGGCCAGCAGCCAGTAAAAAGTATGCTAGACAAGCTGATTGGCCTGTCACTGGTCTGTTCGGGCCAGTGATGGTGTTTCCATCAATCATAGTCACGAGTCAATTTAACTGTCTAAAGCTCACCCTCGATTCCCTGACCAGTTATTTTTATTTACAACATAGACTGCATATACAGTCTGTTTTTCTACAACGAGTTACCATATTTCCTGTTTGGTTCACAGCGCAGACGAATGAGTCAATCGACCAAACGCCAAAGACTGATATCAGGAGATTTACTGACTTCTTGTTTCATTGATGTCACAACATCAGATGTATTTCTCTCCTATCGCTTTATCCGACAATGTCAAATTTCACACAATTCCCCATTAAATGTGATTTCCATTTTCCAAATTCCATGATTCCATTCAAGTTTTCTGCATTCCACTGCGTACCTGTAGAGAAATGTCTGAGTGAATCCTAATCCTTGTGTAATCAATATATTAGATTGATATATATTAGATATATATAATTAATATATAAATACTAATATATTTGATTGACTTTACCTAATCACCAGAGGCAGTGGTGCAAAAAGGGGGTATGCAGCATAGGGGCGCTGCACTAGAGGGGGCGCCAAATCGATGCCGGACACACAGTAACTAGTAAAATTTGGACACACAGACAGGAAGGGGGGGAGCGCCGATAATATGTTTGCATACACCACAGAAAGTATGTAGTTGCAGCCCAATCGCTCAACTTTACTAGTTCTAGGGGCTGTTTGTATAAAGAAAAAAAAAGTATTGTAAAGGCTCAAGGAATCAGACAGAAGGAGCAGTGAAAGATCCACAGTTCTCACCAAATGTATTAATTTAATTAATGAATTAATTTAATAATTAATTAATTCGTTAATTTAAAATGTTCTAAGAGGGGGCAGTGGTAGCCCAGTAGGCTAGGACTCCGGGTTGCGGTTCAGAAGGTCAGGGGTTTGAGGCCTGACCGGGGCTGCCGCTGTTGGGCCCCTGAGCACGGCTCTCAACCCACTGCTCAACTTTGCCCCAGCATCCAGCTTAAGGTGGAGTCAAGGTTGCGTCAGGAAGGGCATCGAGCGTAGACCAAGATGCAGACTTTATCCACTACAGTGAACCCAAGGAATGGGAGCAGCTGAAGGAAATACTTTTAAATGTTCTAAGCAGACAATTAATCAGTTTTTGTTATTTGGATTAATCATTACAATGTACATACTCTTATCAGACATAACATTATGTCCACCTCCTTTTTTCTACACTCATTTTCTCAGTACCACTTTTACAGACTTTTACATCTGTTTCTCTACACACTCTGTTAGTCTCTTTACTCTGTTCTCTAATGGTCAGGACCCCCACAGGACCAGCACAGATCAGGTACTATTTGGGTGGTGGATCAT
>JAOVVG010000051.1:17673666-17689947 GCA_028566375.1 Leptodoras nelsoni | reverse complement strand
AGATCCAGTGGTGCAAAATGCAAATTCTTCCAATTTTTTAGCTGGTCTTAAGATTTCGATCAGGAGTGTATATATATGTAATGTATAAATGGTAAATTGAAAATTTTCTCAATTCCCAAAACAAAACACAGCAGACACGAGCATGCCCAAGCATGTAGTAAAATCGATGGTGGATATCAGGTGTCCAGCTCATTCTAACCAGCTTTCCTTGCAGTAGCATTTTAAGCTTTCCTTTTGCAGAGTCAAAAACTGGATAGAAGGATTAAGGTGCTTTTAGCTGTGTCAGTAATCGAGCAGGATAGATTTTATATAATTGATCAAAATAGAGCATGATGTCGGATGATTTGTAGCAACCGATTCTGTTTTTGCAGTTTCTGAAGCCTTTGATATGATTGGTTAGGACTATCTGCGTTGTAGACTATGTGAGTGCTCCAGGCACTATGTGACAACAGTCGCAATGCAGAAAGTGGGATCTGTCTAAATGCAGATAGAGAAACATTTCAACTTAAAAAAAAAAAAAGTCTGTGAAAGCTATCAAACAACAAATTGCATTTAGATTGGTAGGCTGAATCACTTGTCCATCAGAAAAAAGGCAACGTCTGTGTCACTTTGAAAACATTTGTCCCTTATCAGCAATTTCCATCTGGGAAAGTCCTCACCAGTGTTTATCCCTGTTTTCTGCAGTTGCCTGTCCCGATTTCATTTTAGCTTCAATTTTTCTGCTTTTTGATCATGAGAATTTATGCTCCATTGCCTTTACTTCTGCAAAATAATAGCTATGATCCTCCATTTCTCAAAATATGGGTTCTCAAACTTGTCCAGCAACCACTGATTCCTCTTCTATTTCGGCTTCAAGCCAACATGCTAGTTTAAATAATAACACAAAATGCAAAGTCCGTTCTGGGCTACTGTAGAGAAAAGTGTCAGCACTGATAAAAACGGCTTGTTCTGAGCTAATGAAAACATATCAATTTATAGGTACAGGTTATTATACAGTAATAAAACAGAATTGTAAATGCTATAGTCAATTTCTGCTAATAGATCCCTCTTAATCCTACACAATACACTCGAAATCCAAGCCTTCACTGATTACCTTGCCTTGACACCTGTTTTGTAAGTTAAACTTATTTTCGTTAATTTCTTTGATTTCTTTGTTATGCCTTTTTTTGTTTTTAAATATTCCCTCTTCGGCGAACAGCTTGCTGCGTGTACTGATGCTGTGTTTTTGCACTGGGTGAAGGACATTACATTTTGCTGAGCCTGTAAACTAGCAGTAAGTTTGGAAGCTCAATTAGCCTGCTTCTGATGTGCCATAGATGGTATGTTGCAATACTTTTCTTACAGTTGAAACCTGTTTCAGCTATATTTTATGGTTTATTCCATCATAGCAGAGAGAAGTTTGTCCCACTTGCTTTTCTGGTGATTGAAATCAATATTGATATGAAAAATAGGAGCATGCAAAAGTGGGAAATGATAAATATCCATAAGTGCCAAGTAGAATATGCTCCATGGGATGTAGTTTGACAAACCCTGCTCTTGACGCTTGCCAAGTGATCCATAAGGACAAGTGATCTATTTCCAATAGCTCCCTTACATGATCATGTTTCTCAGACCAGCTGCAGGTGTGTTTGGTGTCATTCCACAGTATTGATCAGTCCACCTCTCACCTGCTGGCCTTTTCCTTGCCGTTCTCTTTAGCACGAATAATCTCTCTTGACCTGTTAGATCATTTCTAACATGACTGTAGGTTTTTTTTTTTTTACACCCTGCTGTGGTTATCTGGGGTCTGCCAGTCCGTTTGCTATCTGTAAGCCCACCAGATGCATAGCTACAGGCTACAGGCCAGGAAAGGCAAGGATTGCCTCAGGCCTTAAACATTAAAGGTCCTTTAGAAAGACGAATTAAAGGTTTTTAAATCTTAGTTCTTAAATCTATGGAAATACCAAATCACAGAGAATAGAATCCTTTGATGAGCAGTGTGGCCAGGGTTAGTTAGCACAGATGAGACTTGGGCAAGTTTTTTAAAATAAAGTTGCATGATTTTGTCAAAACTGATATTACACACCTCTGGATGTTTAATACAGGCTTAGTAGCAATGTTTTCTCAATAGCCTGAGAGAGCTGTTCTCACTCAGAAACGTTTCTTCTAAGATAAGAAAGATAAGCGGAAAAAACATGCTGTAGGTGGTGGAGAAAATGCCAAGCTTGGCTGAGGTGTTTCCACCTGTGCCAGCAGACAGTCTGGATCCATGTGCATAAGGTTTACATTTACATTATGGCATTTGGCAGACACCCTTATCCAGAGTGACTTACATTTATCTCATTTTATACACCTGAGCAGTTGAGGGTTAAGGGCCTTGCTCAGGGGCCCAGCAGTGGCAACTTGGTGGTGCTGGGGCTTGAACCCCCAACCTTCTATTCAGTAACCCAACACCTTAACTATTGAGCCACCCCTGGTTTATTGTCTAAAATATAAGCTTACAACAATATAATGCTGAATTGTGATCAGTAAATGTAGTCAGGGAACGTCAGGGTCCAAATACAAAAAATCAGAATCAGCATCAAAATTAAAGGCAAAGACATAATAAGGCAAGCTAGCGTTAAACACACAAAGTCTATGGCAAAGTAAACACAGCTCAGACGTTAGATAAGTATGGCTGACAAAATTCTGTATGGCAAACATTTACATGTGCTTGAAAAGTGATTCTCAATCAGCGTTCTTGTGTGTTCTTGTGTTCTTATACTTGAAGAAGGTCAACAGTACTGTTCCATTCAAAAGTCTGCATCTAGTTCAGTTTAAATCCCCAGATGTGTTCTTGCTCCACTCATATTATCGAGGATGCATCGGGAGGTGACTTGTGTGGAATAATGTGCACTGTGGTTCCATTTGCAGAATATCTGCACAAATTTATTTAAGTCTGTATTACCAAATACACAAGTTCAATCTTGGCCTAATTTGTATTGAGAAACACCTGTGTGATGTGTTTTTATACCATTTAGACAGAAAGTGCATGGAATAACCAAACAAATGCTTTAGAATTCAGGGAAGGGTGCCCTCTTTAAGTTAGCTTTTTTTAATCAATAAAGTATTTTAATAGCCTTGTTTAGAAAATTTTTTAATTGTTATTATTGTTTATTAATAATAATATGATTATTGGCTCCCGAGTGGCGCAACGACAACACGTTCGGCCTATCATCCGGCAGCATATGTTCTCCCCCCATGTCAATCAGCGCGACACTGTTTAGTCACGGGCGTCTGTCATGCATACAGGAGGTGGACAGGAGCGCTTTCCTCCGAGTGTGTTGCACCACTCCCGAAAGTGGGATGAGCAGCAGCTCAAAAAGAGGTGGAGGCTTGCGTGACGTGTTTTGGAGGAAGCATGCGATGGCTTCGTCCTCCCTGACTGGCAGTTCATCGTGTGACAAGGGGGGAAGCACTGATGGGTGGGAATTGGAGACGACTAAATTATAAAAATAAAATTTAAGTCTAAGCAGTGAAATGAAATGAATGAAGCATCTGAGTTTGGTCAAAAGAAGACAAAAAATATGAATGGAAGAGCAGAAAGTTTGAGAATCAGCAGCTCTTAAGTTGTAATAGGATATTTTAGTTTGCTTTAGAGTAAGAGTATAAAACTCAATTCAGTACGCTTATTGTCCGAAATGCTGTCAACAGTTATAAACAATTGTAATTGAGACATTACTGCAAAGCACAAATTAACAATCAGTGCTGCTTGTCCTTGTGTGCCTCCAGTTACACACATTTGAGTTGCACATATTCTCCCCTATGTGCTTGGGTCACACTTGCAGAGCTTAACTTAAGAATGAAGGTGTGTTCATGAAAGAGGTGTCATTTATTTCAAATAGAAGTAGACTAAGTCACAACCGTGTGCATTTTGGCTGTCCAGAAAATGTAGAAACCTGAAATGTGAATGTTACTGAAATCCAATCCAGTCCAAGGTTTTAGTGTCTTATGATAAACAACAGCCAGGTCATCTTCTTTTCCACTTCAATGTCACTTCAAGTCATTTGGTGTTTTCCAGGTTTTGGTAAAAGCTTCTCAAGAGCACTGTGCATTAAGCTAACTATCAGTATTTTATTATTTAGAGAGAGGCAATATTACAGTGCAGATTGCAGGAGCATGGTCAGAGTTTTAATTCTGGGAAGCATATGGTTTGATTCATTCTTGACAAAAGGCCTAAGATTACTAAGCGTTGATGTATAGTGACGTGTCCAACCTATCAGAGCAAAGAGAGAATGGTGTTTTAGACAACGATGTGTGTAAAGAGGGTGAGCTGATGGATTGAAAGAGGGAAAGTGAGTCTAAGGGTCTTGCAAAGTACAAAAGATGTAGAGTTGAGACAAGGATAAAACAATTAAATGAGAGAACTGTATGTCACATTGGCAATGCAGGTGATAAGAGTCCTAGAGCCAAAAGTTTAGGTATATTGTCCAGAAAAAATATTCCATACACTTTCAAGCATCCGTTTTATCATAAATACTAGGTTAATAAGAAAGCAGCTTAGCACTTTACACTACACAAAACTGAGGGTGAAGGCTCACTCACTATAGAGGCACTCAATAAAGGTTCAATGAAGGAGTGAGAGAGAGGCAGGCAATGTCTAAAGATTTCATCCTTTATGTGTGGAGCAGAACCAGGGCAAAGTATACAAGCAAAGAAGTAGCATTAGTTTCAAATCTCTGTAGTCCCCAGTCCAATCCTGATTTTAGCTTACTGTATGTGTGTGTCTGTGTGGGTTTCTTGTGCATTTTCCTCCCTCTAGTCAGAAACATATCAGCTAAATTGCCCCAACAGTGAATGAGTGTGTGAATGTGTTTGTGATGCACTGTTATGGACTTGAGTCCTGTCAGAAACTTGTTAATGCCTTGAACCCAGCTTAGGCTCTGGATCCTATTATCCCTGATCAAGATAAAGCAGTTACTGAAGATACGTGAATAAAATAATACTCAAGTCAAGTCCAGACATTTCAGCCATATACAAGGTGGCACAGTGGTTCGGTGGGTAGCACTGTCACCTCACTGCAAGAAGGTTCTGGGTTAGATCTCATTACTCAGGTTTCCTCAGTCCATAGTCCAAAGACATGTAAGTGAGATGAATTGGAGACACAGAATTGCCAAGAGACACCAATGAACTTCTCAGCTGTCTTCACTATGCTCTGCACAGTCTTGTAGTCTGAGACAGTGCAATTCCCATACCAGGCAGTGATCCAGTTGCTCAGCATGTTCTCAATAGTCCATCTGTAGAAGGTAGTGAGGACGGGAGGTGAGAAATGTGCTTTCTTCAAACTTTGAAGAAAGTAGAGACTCTACTGGGGTTTCTTGGTTATGGAGCTGGTTATGGAGTTGAGGGTCCAGGAGAGGTTCTCCATTAGGTGAACACAGAGGAATTTAGTGCTTTTGACGATCTCCACAGAAGAGCCGCCGCCGTTCAGCGGAGAGTTGTTACTCAGTGTTCTTCAGAAGTCAACAACCATCTCTTTAACCATCTCCTCTCTGTATGCCGACTCATCGCTCTTGCTGATGAGATCCACCATGGCTGTGTCATTGTCATCGTGAACTTGTTGATGTGGTTCAAGTTGCAGCAGAGTAAAGAGTAGTGGACTGTTTGAATCCGGTTGATGCTATAGTTGCCCGTAGCCGGGAGCTCAGAGAGCAAGATTGGCCGTGCTGTCAGGGTGGGAGGGGCAGCGTACATTCTCCGCCCATGTCAATCAGAGCGACACTGTCCAATCACGGGTGTCTGTGAGCTCATGCATACAAGAGGTGGGCGGGAGTGTTTTCACCACCGTTACACCACTCCTGAAAGTTGCATGAGCAGCAGTTCGAAAAGAGGCGGCGGCTTGCGTCACGTGTTTCGGAGGAAGCACGCGATGGCTTCGCTCTCCCTGAATGGCAGCTTGTCGTTTGACATGGGGGGGAAGCACTGATGGGTGGGAATTGGAGACGACTAAATTAGTCGGGGGGGAAAAAAAAAAAAAAGTGGACTGAGTATATGACCCTGAGGAGCCCCAGTGCTCAGTGTGGTGGTGGAGATGTTTCTACCAATCCGGACAGACTGAAGTCTTCCAGTCAGGAAGTCCAGGATCCAGAATACTATTATTACTATTAGTATCACTATAACTAACCTGCCATCAATGAAAAATGCAGTAAAAGTTGGCCCAGACATCAGTTGTTTAAAACTGTTGAGTTTCCTGTCTCATAATGGCATTGATTGGTATCAACACTCAAAACATTTTCTAAAGGAGAGGCAAATGCAATATGTAAAATAAACCCAGTTTCTAAAAACATTGTGGGTTTTTTTGGCCATGGAGAAATGATACAATGCATACCCAGCTGGACTGTAAGGTTTTTTTTACATTCGTGCAGAACATTTAGGTAAGGCCACACCCCTATCTGTCTTATCTCTTGGAGAGTCGTTTTTCCTCCAGTGTTCTGGAGGTCATGCACAAAGCTGCTCTGTATTACTAGCACTATGTATTAGATAACCAGGACCAATATATTCCACCGAGTAATTGTAGTCATATTATTTCTAGTTGAAACTGATAGTGCCTCACTAGACAGTGATGGCCAGTATATATTGATCTTGAGTCTAAAGTTTGATATAGTCCACTTTCAAATGCCCTTACTACTGATGTGCCCCGGGATCTTTGTATCAGTCCAACTTCTATTTTTGTTTTACTACAAACAGCCAGGAAAACATTGGCGCTATTAGCTCTGGGTTTCCTAATAGAGAGCCCTGCTCTGTGGTAAATACACTGCTGCATTTTCACTGGGGAGGTCTTGTATTTCAAAAGCTTGTGTCATGGAAGTGATTCTTAACCAGGAGTTCAGTATGCTAATGTCCTCAAAATCCTTTTTCATTTGACCCTTGAAAAAGATTAAAGCTCTCTAGTTGGCTGATTATATAAGAAAAATCAACAAATAAACAGTCTCAGTTGCTCTGAAACTGAATTCATTTGGCAAGAAATTCCTCAGTAAATGTTCGATCGCTTTCTTGCACTTACTTGATGTACGCTAGGTCAGGACACTTTCTGCTCAAGCTGGAGCCGTACTTTTATCTTGGCAGCAATTCTCAACTGTATTAAGACAGCTTTCATCAGTTAACCCCCCCTTACCACTGCCCAAAAAATTATGCATTCTCTTTTTTCTTTCTTCCCACCTTTTTATTAATTCAAACACCACAATCTTACACCAAGCAGTTTCAGGTAAATGCAAAGTATAGTTTAACAAGCACAGCTAATATGAATCCCATGAGTGAGGCGCAGGAGACACAGACAGCGTGGAATTCCTGTCAGATACTGAATCTCCCATCGACGTGTCTCTGGCATGCTTCTGTATGATGGGAATTAATCATTCTGTCTGTTGACAGGTACTGACAAGATGTCCCTTTTATATTCGCACAGTTTTTCTCCATGATTTATTTAAGGGCCACAGCTTCGAAGTCAGTACGAGTCTGCACAGAACTTTTTCTGTCCCTTTTTTGCTTTCTTTCTCATTTAATGGGCCCATCAGCTCCCCTACCCCCTTCTCACTGAGTGACAATAGACTCTCATTTACCATCTGTAGGCGTTGCGGAGGCTGATGCGTCGTATGCTTAAACTGACGGGATCTAGCTGAATGAGCAATGCACGGCAAAGCAGGAGACAAACTCTGCCTTTAACAAGCTCAGGAATTGACTCTCTGAATCCCATTATCTGATGTAAGATGTAATTAGTTAATTGCTGCATAGTGTCACATAATAGGATTATGATTTTCTACCATGGTACTGAAGACTTTTTAGTTCTCATTGGTCATTGATTTATTTCTAAACAAATAACTGCAAGGTTTATGTCTATGCATTCCTTCTAACATGTTATCATTTCTGTAGTAATACAGTCATACACAGGGACATTAATATGGTGCAGTTTTCTGTGACAGGTGTTTAGCCTTTTTGAAAGGTGGCATTAATGACTATTTATAGCATAATATGTGTATACATTTTTAACAAATACAAATTTTAATAATTGGCATATTGCTATAGTGTAGAGGATTAAAACTCTGTTATTGCTGGGACACTGAGACATGCTGTCATTGGAACTAACTTAGGAACTTCACTTTGGGCTGCATCAAACCACCCCATTGGTGATTATTTGCCTATAATGGCAGGCCCTGCTGTGTTTTCTTTAGGCAATGCAGATACATCATCTACACTGAGACCTTGCATTTTGTTTTGCAGAAATTGTCTGATGTCCAATGATAAAAAAAAGTTATGTTTTGTGCTTTGAACTGTGTAAACCATGTAGTTTAACTTTCTCTGGGCTTGACCTAAAAATAGTTCATAGAGCTGATCTCTTGGCCTAATGAGCAAAGCTCACAAATCAATAACTCCCACGTTCTTTCTGTCCTCTGATTTTGTAAGCATTCCCATTCCTGATAATTAGTTAGCTAATATATAGTTAATTTGTTAAATATTTTAAGTGTTTTTGAGATTGAAGCTTTCTTTAAAGAATCTTTTTGTAATTTCGCTTTTTAACCTTTGTAGGTCCTCATTCTAATGTATTCTCATGCTCTCACTTGTCTTGGGTCTGAAATTGCACAGTAAAAAGATGAATGTACATTTGAATATCATAAAAGTTTCTTTGAGAAGTTTGTCTTCACTGACACTGACACTGTGAAAATCCATATAAGGTATATCTGGCTTCATGGAATGAGGGATGGATAGAGGGATAAATTGTGTAACAATGTGAATGGTTAGTGCTCCGAGCCAGGAAAAGCTTATTTTAACTCAGCTAGCGTTGCTGGTCCGTGCACTGATTCATCTCACTGCAGCAGTACGTCTCAGAGCTTTAGTGCTCCTCTTCCAGAAGCAACCACTTTGCAAAAATCAAGACAAAGAGAGTCTGAAAACAGAATCAAAGAGCTACAGAGATACCATGAGACTGAATTTCCACCTTGAGGGTTCTTTTTGGCTTTCTGCCCATTTTGTGTGACTTTAAAAGACTCCTAATGTGTTGAGAATGACAGCAAAGATGCTTTCTAAAGCTTTACTCTTGCTGGTGCAGTAAACAACACAGTGTTTTTAGTTGAATATTTATGTGCCAACGTGAATTCTAAAGACCAACAAGGCCTCCAAGTACCTTGCGCACAATCCTTGTCAGATAGTATATGCTCAAGGCCATGTTTGGTCTTAGAAAAAGATTTCTGAAGAGAATGACTGTTTAGCCATAAATCAGTGTTAAAGTTTCTAATATGTGAGGTGACCTTTTTAAAGAGTGAAAAGTGAAGAAAAAGTCAGCAGCACCCTTTCCTTCACTTTGGATTGCAAATTTTAACAGCAGAGATGCTCATAAGTCCAAATCAAGTCTCAAGTCTTTGAGTGGCAAGTCCAGCTCAAGTATCAATTCTCTTATGGGTGTGTTATATTGGTTGTGTTGAATATTACTGAGTCTGAGTTAAGTCTCTAGTCTTTTGAAGATAAGTCTCAAGTCAAGTGTCAAATCACTGTGTGTATGACTTAAGAGCAACTCAAGTCCAAGTCGCAAACTCTAGGTAATGGCCCTTTCTAATAGGACAACCCTTAACTGCAGGGTTCAACACCGATCATGCATAACATTATGACCACCTTCTTCTTCACTCATTGTCCATTTTCTCAGTTCCACTTACCATATAGATGCACTTTGTAGTTTTACAATTACAGAAGGTAACTGTCCATCTGTTTCTCTACACACTCTGTTAGTCCCCTTTACTCTGTTCTCTAATGGTCAGAACCCCACAGGACCAGCACAGATCAGGTACTGTTTGGGTGGTGGATCATTCTCAGCACTGCAGTGACACTGATGTGGTGGTGGTGGTGTGTTAGTGTGTGTTGTACTGGTGTGACTGAAAATAGTCCACCAACCAAAAATGTCCAGCCAACAGCATCCTGGAGGCGGCATCCTGTGAGCACTGATGAAGGATTAGAGGATGAGTAACACAAACTGTGCAACAACAGATGAGCTACTGGCTCTGACTTTACATCTACAGAGTGGAACAATATGGTGGATGTGTCTCATAGAGTACACAGTAAGTGAACACAGTATTTATCTGGTATCCACTCACACCAGCTCAACACACACTAACACACCACCACTGACCATTAGAGAACAGAGTAAAGGGGACTAACAGAGTGTGTAGAGAAACAGATGGACAGTGCAGCTATATGGTAAGTGGAACTGAGAAAATGGACAATGAGTGTAGAGAAAAGGACGTGGTCATAATGTTATGTCTGATCAGTGTATGTTTCAATGGTTTCTCCTTGATATACATTAAATATGCATATATTGCATTTAGAAATTCTGGTGCGAATTTGTTGCCTGATCCGGTATTTTCATTATTTCTGTGAGACACTAACAGTTGTCTGCCGCACTGATGTCACAGGGGGACAGTTTCTAGTACAGTCACAGTGGTGTTTAGTAGTCACCATTTTCCAGCAATGTTGCATGTCATAATAAAGAGAAGTCACCATGACATTACCATGTTTTTGCAGAGTGTACAGATGGGTGGGTGAGAGAGCTGAGCAGATTAAAGTGCCAAAGCACTGCTGCATTGCTCTCTTTAGGTAGACATAGAAATGTGAGTAAGAAATGTGAAACAGAACTTGCAAAGAGAATTTTAAACTTCAAAAGTCGACTAGCTGGATTTGCTTTCTTTATGGTTAACATTCGCACTACAAATCATGACCTTGGAATTATAAATATCTAAAGTGAAACCTGCGTTAGACAGTGTATTAGTGTAACATTTCTCTCATGTACAGTATGTAGTAGTGTGTAAACAACACATTTATAACATTCAGTCACCTTTATCCAATAGACAGATAGAACCTCTGACCATCTCTGCAAAGCGGTTTGAATGTTTGATCATTGAACGTGAGCCAGTAATTTCGCATTATCTGGGAAAGGTGTTCAAATACAATAGTTCTGGCAGATGTGAATTTCTGAACTTCTGGCAGACGTATTGTGAATCGTTAATATGGATGGCTTGTTTTGAGATTTCCCAGCCTGCCAGTGCAGCGTATTCCATAACATGGAAACATTCATCAACCTCTGTATGACACCATGCAGGAATAACATTAGGGATACGTGTTGTTCTTTGTTTGCCAATTAATTTGCTATTTGTCACCATTGTTTTGTTCCACCCTGGAAAATAAATGTTGTTGACATTGTATAGTTCCTGCACAGTGGTAGCTTTTGTCTCGCCAGGTGCAACAAATCTTTCCCTCTCTCCCTATCGCGCTCTCTCTCTCTCTCTTTTTCTCTCTCTCTCTCCGTCTCTCTCTCTCTGAACAACAGTGCTCCAGCTCCCCTTCTCCCTGCTGAATTGGTTTAATTAGTCACCACTGTCTGTTGTCAGTGTTGCAGTGCTGGCTCGTTCAGCTCCCGTGGCGCCTCGCCCGTGCCAGAATTCTGAGCCCAGTGAATGCTCTCAGAAGCATCGGGGGGAAGCAGCAGGCTTTCAGTGGGGAAGAGAAGCACTGAAACATGCTGCTGGCCTCTGCGGAGTCAACTTTGTATGTTTGCTCTTGGTTAACTTAGGTGTCTTAAAGAGCAGAAAGCTCGAGGTTCAAGGTCAGGCAAGATGGGAATGCATGATACGCAGCATTGAGTTCTTGTGTTACAGCTGTAACTCCGGCGGGAGTTACTCAACCAAACTGGCTGCATTTTTTTTTAGCACGTTAAGTGGATTCTGGCTAGGAAGGTGCACGTGATTCCCTTGGAATAGCATTAAAGCAGAATTACAGGGTGTCAGACCCCAAGTGACTCATCCAGCTGAGGCAGAGCCTAATTTTGGACTGAATTTCAGATGTCATTGTGGTAAATACAGCATGGAATAGGTGAGAGAAGCTCCCCAAATTTCCTCTTTCCCTCATCAGTATTAAAGATAAATAGGAAGTCATGTAATTACTGTTCTCCTGCAAACTCACGGTGTGTTTGACAATGCTGATTGGCCTGTAGACGTACAAGCAGGGAATATAGTAATAGTGGTAAAGTCTGCAGTATAGGTAACAGGCTACTATTAAAGCAAAGATTTGATTTAAATGAATAGGAATTGATTAAGAAGGTTTGCACGTCGTCAGGTAACTGAAACAGCTGTTCTCTCGCAAAGTAAACAGTAATTTTCCACGTCAGACCTTGCATATGTAGAACTCTGGAAACGAAATTCACAGGACCAGTGAACGTGAAATGAAATGCCACCAGCATGAGAAAGAAAGCTGATCTTAACTGTTAACACAAGCTGCAAGGCATTTTCACTCATCTTGTCTTATTCTGTGTTTAAAAGAGAAGTCATATTGAGGCAATCCCAACAATCTCCACATTGCTAGAGGCTCAAGATATTTTTTTTTCTGTCCAGCAGCTGGCAGTTTTCTCCAAAAATACAAAACTGTTCTAATGATTGATGGAATAGCCAACAGGATCACCTCACATGTTGTTTCTATTTTTTTCCATCCTGCTGTTCAGGATGTGTTTTTTATATAACAGTTGTACAACATGATGTGTCGACTATTATGTTATGCCTCACATTGGAAAAAAAAACAATAAGGAAGGAATAAAACATGATGGCCCACACTGTTATAGTATTTGGCCTGACATGAAGCAGAATTACAGTTTCCTCTCGAAGTGGATTCTTTAGCTGTATGTCCAGCATAATACATTTGCAACAATTGCATTTTTTACTTTCTGTCTCTTTTTTTTCTCATATCCGAAGTTAATAAGGGGAGAAAAAAACAGCTTGTCATGCTACCAAAAATTGGGAGGTGCAAGCATACTGATCATTACAAAGAACTGATGCTTTCTTAAAAGTTAAATAAACACGTTCTTGTAGAAACTTTTACCATATCTGTGTTAGGCACCAGAATCCATGTCTCAGAATCCCTTACAGTCTCTAACTACGGAAGCTGAGGACTCAATCTCAATCCACCGTAGGTAGATAAGTTAACCTAGCTTCTGATTATGCACACCTGGGACTCATTTTCACTCACACACAGATGCATACATTAAAATCCTGTTTGCAAGTTTGTCCCCATTCACACCTGGCATTAACATGCATAGTTACTTTCTTTTTTTTTATCTCTGCTCACTTTTTAACTTTGAATTCATTGTCCTTCTGAACAGCGGATTGCAAATCTGTTTTTTGAACCTGAGATTCGTCTCACTTTTTTGGATCTGTTCACCAGTTTTAATAAGAGATTGCATCCACTCCAGTCTTCCACATGGTAACAACATTATAAAAAAATATATATATTTCTCTTCGGTACTACTCATTTTTATTACACGTATTTATTAATAGCCTTAGATTGGAGTGTCCAACATGCTTAAGATATCCTATCACCTAGCACCATTAACCCATCTGAGTCTTATCTATCTCCTGTTTCCAGGAAACAGAAGAGCCAACAAAAGTATTCAAATGTAATAAATGTTGGGTAATATCATTTATTTTACTGATTAGAACAAAGTTGTATTTATGAACACATTTCTTTGTTTAATCACATTTTAATGGAGAGCAGCTGCGGTGTTGAGAAACAGGATTACCCGGTTGGCATGATGCATTTTTCCTGTTAGTTTTTGAAAGCTACTGGCCAGACAGCTACACTATAAGCATAGAGATAAGGAGATGAGAGCCAGTGAAATAGTCTGCTGGAGTTTACTGCAAAAGAAAAGTACATTAGGGTTTATAATATAAGGTGTCACTTCCCCCCTAAGTTATTTGAAACTTTTTCAGTGGTAAAAATGTTGTAAAGATATTTTATGTCAGCGTTATTTATAGGGAAAGGTTGTTTGACAGTAGATTGTCCTTTAAATGATTAAATAAACATATGTTATCATTGCTCTTACTGCTTTCTGAAACTGAAAATAATCCCCCTGAAATAATAATAATTAATGGTTACCCTGCTGCACAACACAGAGCTCATATTTAGATGTGAGTGTGACTTGCATCAAGTACAGCTCACAGCCTGCATTCAGACATTCGCAGTGAGGTGCAGTATACACTGAAGTAGAGCCTATGCAAAATACATAGCAGTGCCATATATGCACCTCATTGGTTGCATCCACTAGTGTGCATATAAAGCAATAGACATCTATGGAAGCTTCTAGGGCTGTTTCTGTTGTGAGAATGGCACAATCACAATTTTGAGATTTTCAATGCGGTTTAATAGTAGGAGCTTGTGAGATGGATTTTGGAGGTAGAAGCAAAGTTTGGATTTCCACATATGAGCAAGGGTTAAGACAGCTGTGTAGCTGTAAAAAGACTGTGGGTGAACGTGACCAGCGCCGGCTGGCAAGAATCGATTCACACAATAGGTGTACAACACTGCCTCAAGTAACATTGGAATTCAATGCTGGGATCCCATGGAGGACCTACCAAGTCTTAACTGGTATACCAGTTTTTCTGGTACTTCAGTGTATATGGTGGTTTATGGAAGCTCCCCTTTGGATGGGGATAAAAGGCAGCTGAGTGTCGGTTTTAGTTTGCGCACTGTGGGATGTAAGCTTGTGTGTGCTGTACGATGGTGTTCGCTGCACTACGAATCTGCTTTGTTGGATGGTGTGAAAATGTTGAGCTGTAATGCTCTACAGACCAGTTCAATACATACATTTTTTTGTGTGTGATTATCTAGTGCATCCTCAATCCAAGTGTCTGTAAATGAGTTCTGACAGTATAACAAACAACATATTAGAACAAGTGCATTAATATAAACCTATAAACCTATTCTAATTATAGCCGGAACTATTGCCCGAGCTGCGGCTATAAAAAAATTAATCCGCAACTTGTCATCAATCAGATTCAAGAATCCAACAGTATAAAGGATCCTGGATCGCTTGATCCTGTATAGCAACATAGGCACCTTTTAAAGCGCACTACTTTGTCTCAGAGACGGTTAAATTATTACTTTTGAGTCTTACTCGGATTTCCTCTCTGTTTCTTTCTCAGGTTTACATTCCCTGCCGAACGGCTGTTGTTCTAGCCAACGAGGAAATCGATTACTGCTACTGAAACGCAGTGATTCACGGAGAGGCTGACACTCAGCAAATGTGTCTCTCCTCTAAGATTTGTGTGATACCCCACAACAGCCTCGCGCCATCTCTTCACCTTTCTTACTCACAACAATATCCAGACAACACCTGGTTTGTTTTCGGCATAACACTTTTGAATTAATGTGCAATATAACATGTAATCGGGAGAAAATGGTAGATTTTAGTGCATCCCATGGTTGCTGTTACAGTGTTACAGAAATAGCAAGTTTTTTCTGAAACTGTTTGCAAACACATTAGTACATGGTATCTGCTCTAACTGCTGATGGTGCTATTAATTCCTGTCAGAAAAAATACATCATATGGTAGCCCTTCAGCTTAGGATAGTGTTCATAGGAGTGCATGATGATAACATACACTCTTCATGAAAACTGACATGTCTGTTTCATTTGAAGATCTTTTTAATGAATGACAGGTATGTATACTGTTCATTACCCAAAATTAGTGTGTTGTATTCTGATGTTGCATTATCATCAATATGTACAACTACATATAGTACACATGATCTTCTCATATAAACCAGCCCAGAATGTCACAACACAACTGTATGTCCATGTCACATGCTATAATGTCTATTATAGCTATAATGTCAACTTGTAACATCAAAATGTGCTAAAGTAATTGTTAAGACAGTTGGGCCCATTGGAATAAGCCTTTATAAGTGTTTATATACACAGGAAATTTGCTAGATATAATGTACTCATTTAGGGAACCTTGTTCAATCGAGGGAAAATTTTCAAGTCTGGTTTGTGTTCTGGTTTGTGACTGTATTAATTTGTGTGTGCCGTGTGATGTTGTTTTTCTAACCACTAGACTAATGGATGGCAGGAAAATGATTTGATGATTATTTGATATTGGTGGGAGGAAATGAAGTAAAATGTTGCGTGTAATATCTTCAGAAAGGCTGAATATATGAAAGCGGGAAAAACATGTATGTATATTAACTGAAGAAGAAAAAACATATCATCATCTATTAGTACACTGAAGTAAATAATTTATCTAGAGGAGGATGTTATAGAGGATATTCTGCTCTATGAAACACCAGCAGAATTTTCAGTCCATCCTAGTTGATAAAGTCAGAATGATTGTGATTGAAATGACCACAGATACTGTGCTAATGGAGTCCCACTATTTAGAGAAGGTTGACTATTTAGGGAAACTGTAAAAAGGGTTCATGTTCTATGTTGATTGTGTGTACATGTTTCTGGGCCTAATAT
>JAOVVG010000051.1:17649252-17660183 GCA_028566375.1 Leptodoras nelsoni | reverse complement strand
GTTGCCGGCTGGGCACCGGCTCCCCCGTGACCCCATAACTGGGAATAAGCGGTACAGAAAATGACTGACTGACTGACATATAAACTGCTTGCTGATGGAGATTTAACTGATTAAGTGCAAAACTGTTTGTGGCAATTAATTCTAGCCGTCGTCATAGGAAGGCTGCCTTCATCAACCGCAAAGTGAAGTTCACAGCTTCCAAGAGCAACCCTAGGTTGTCCCTCACGCTGATCATCAGACCGTCCATGAGGGGCCATCCTCAGCAGGAGTGTCTTGTATCCTGTATCTGATGTCTTGAGTGTTGCACATGTAGCTCAACCGTAGGTGGGGTGGGGGTGTATACACATGTGGACTGACCTAAACATGCATTGCTTGGTGTTACGTTAGCCAAATTGTGTTTGGGGAACATAAAAATTGCAACTGTTACAAAAACAAAAATGACATACACAGAAGTACCAGAAAAACTGGTATATCGGTTAATACTTGATAGGTCCCCAGTGGGATCTCAGAGGGACCATTCACTCAGAGGGACCATTCACCCAGAGTCTTTTTACAGCCACACTGCTGTCACGAGTTCCACCTTGTAGTCACGGTACACCCTTGAAATGCTCATACTCCTCATGATGACTTGTCGCTCTAATGCCGGAAATAGCTGTAGAAGCTTCCATAGATGTCTAGCTTTATACATGCGCTGGCAGACGCAGCCAATGATGTGCATAGGTGGCACTGCTGTGTGTATGGCATTGGCTCCAGGACCAGTTTTTCCTGTGTATAGCAACTGTTAGACCAAGAAAAAACAACGTAAGCCAGGAGACAAGACTTTTCACCTAGTCATGGTGTTCTTCCTGAGAGAAAGTGACTGTGACATTCATCTCCTATGTGCCTTTTCTAACCTTTACACAGAAAGGTCGTGTGACCAGGATGTCATGATATTTGCCAGTTAGGTCGATGACTTTGAGTTGGTGTTCTCGGTGGTATTGCAGCTGAGTGGCACATGGTGTGGCCTGTCATGTGTACATCAGTATTCAGTACCAGCATCATGACACGATATTAGACACACTGGCTGTTTCTCAAGATAGTCTGGCTTTGACTAAACCAAATGTTTGGTACAGATTTCCAAGGCTTGAATTTATATAGTAACTGGTGCCATAGAATGCAAATTTTCAATATTTTAAATTGTTCTCCGATGTCCACACAGAAGCTTTGTGACTTTGGTCAGGGTGTAAAATACCTAGGTGGTGCATTACACACCCATTTACATCCCTGGTTTTTTAACTGCCACGAAGAAAGCCGTTTCTCTTTTGTTTGACGTTTCCTTTCTTGGTGGGGTCATTAATATGTTGATGTGCTCTGATTGGCTGCTTTGCGGTGACGCACTAAAATGGCTCACACCCTACACCATTTGTAAGCAGGAGCTGATATCATGTACTCTGAAATGCAAAGAACTAAGTGCCAAGAAGTCATACTTCAGTTCTCAGACAAAACTGATTTCACTAGATCAGTCCTTCTCAAACAGCAAATGATTTGATAACTTTGAATTAAAGTTGCCCAGGATCCTGTTAAAGATGAACATCAACACCGTGGCTGGTGACACTTTAGTTTCTTGGAAAGGCTAGGAAAGGGCCAGCATCTCCTTCACAGCCTGGAACGGCACATTTCTGCATGTAGTCAGCCATTTCATTGTGATTGTTTTGTTCTTCACAATGGCTGGTGTAAATATTAATGTGTTGGGAATGGCACCGTGTAGGACTCTGGAATTGGCCCATGTTACTGCCCTCTTTAACACCTGTGGGATTTACATTTGAAACAGGAGATGTACAGTGTGTCAGTTCATGTACCGAACTCTGCTTATTCAGCTATGCCACTGTAAATGCAGTTTTCCATTCTTTGGCACCTTTAAGAAATGATCAGTATGTGGCTAATGACTATGGGTTCTCTATCACAGTATTGCTAAAAACTCCTGACAGCTCTGTCCTCCTCTGAGAAACTCCTCTGAGTTTCTTCACATGTTTTGGACAAATTTGAAAAATAATCATGTGTTCTTTTCTTTGCTGTCAGATGCTGAACTGTCTGTCTGTCTGTCTCTCTCTGTCTGCCTGTTTCTCTTTCTGTGTCTGTCTGTCTGGTTCTGTCAGTTTTGTCTGTCTGGTTCTGTTTCTTTTTGTCTGTCTGTCTGGTTCTGTCTCTATCTCCGTCTGTCTGTCTATCTATCTATCTATATACATGATTGTAGACAGACAGATGGATAGATTGCATTATATATATTACACATCACCACATGTCTAGTGATCACACAAATATCAAATGAATGTCCTCTCTGCGCCCATGCTCCATGTGACCGACATTCCTAATGTTCCAGACGAGCCTCTGTGCTGTGACTGGTGGACAATGAGGCTGGGTTCCAGCCCTGCCCCTATTTCTTTTATTATTTGAATGCCTCTGTGAGATGCACAAGTTACAGTGCATACATAACAATGATTAATGGACAGACGGAAGCCCAGGCTATACTTGTCACGGTTAAAACAAAGAAACAATGCCAGATTTTCCATTGTGCGTGCTGCAACTGCCTGCTGCACATCAGCACCTGGTTTTTCATAGTGATTTCCATTGACGTCTGAATAGGCCCCTGATGGATGGCTGTTAAAGAAGACTTTTTATGTGATGCAGTGATGATCTCATACATCCTTCTTCTTGCATGTTTCCTCCTTCCTGAAAGGATATTGAATATGTGCTTGGTCTTTTTGTGCGTGTGTGTAAAATATATTGTAATTTGTGAACTGGATACTTGGTTAAGCAACCTCAAAGATTGAATGTGAGAATATTTCTGTAGAAGCTTATCAAAAGATCAAGCAAGCCAAGGACTGAGCAAATTCCTTTCTGTTTGCTAATCTCACTTTGACACCATCAAGAATTCTAAGTGTGTGCTGTTAAACTGGGTGGTGGTGTACTTGGTAAAGTGTGGTTGGAAACAAGTGCGTATTTTTAATCATTTAAATGTTTATTTATGCAAATCGGGTTGCTTTTGGCATAGTCTTTGGTTTACATTAGGCATTATGTAGTTAAGAATGGGGAAATTTCAACAAATAATCACTTGAAGAGAAAGGCAATATTTAAAAATAAGATTGTATTTTAGAAAAATAACTCTGCATTGTATCAAAACACTAAATAAAAACAACACGATTGATGAAAGGATGCATATGGGTCTGTAAGCAGAAAATCACAGAACCCCTTAAACACGACAGTGAAATTTGAATGCCACGTTTTTCCTTTGCATCCTTGTAAAAACATTTTGAGGACTCCTCCTTATCCACACAGATTCGCAAATCAGAAGTGAAAATGCCGTAGTGTGTATGCTAGGCCTGTAGGTGGCAGTGTAACATTGCCACTCAAATATGCAAACTTTACAGACGGCATACCAAGGCTTTCTCAAAGGGTCGCGTCTTCGTTGTTTTCAGCAGTTTCCGTATTGGCCTGTATACACAGACATCAGGGTTGCCTTTTTATTTTTAATTAATTAATAAAAAAAAAAAAAATTCCCCCCCGATTTCTCCCTAATTTAGTTGTCTCCAATTCCCACCCGTCAGTGCTATTTCCCCCCTTGTCACAATGAACTGCCAGTCAGGGAGGACGAAGCCTTCGCGTGCGTCCTCCGGAACACGTGACGCAAGCCGCCGCCTCTTTTCGAACTGCGGCTCATGCAACCTTTTGGGAGCGGTGTAGCGTGCTTGGAGGAAAGCGCTCCCGCCCACCTCTTGTATGCATGAGCTCACAGACGCCCGTGACTGGACAGTGTCGCTGATTGACATGGGGGGAGAACGTATGCTGCCCCTCCCACCCTGAGAGCACAGCCAATCTTGCTCTCTGGGCTCCCGGCTACGGGCAGCTATAGCATCACCCGGATTCAAACTCGCGATCTCCGGATAATAGGAGGGTTGCCTTTTCAAATGATTCCACTCGGAACACGTTTTGCAAAAGTCAAAGTTTGCATTTTCACTCCCTGAAGACGGTACAGTCATGTGGCTGAAAGGCGAAACACAAAGGGCGTAGAATTGGGTAGAGATGGTAGGGACATGTCCCTACCAATATCCAGAGACTACTGAATTGTCCCCAGCAATTATTTTGATCAAAATTAAAATACAATGTTCTGTCAGTGTCTAGTCAGAGTATTCGTTACACAAACTGTTAACAGTTCTTGTTCTCTACTGAGTCCAACCTCCTGAACTCACATCGATAACTGGATTGGCTTTGGCTCTTCTTGCTAACGTGTGAGAGGCTGTGGTTGTAGGAAGTAGCTGACAGCGCTCTGGCACATGTGTGAGAGTTGAGTGAGGGAGACGGTCCAGCAGCACATACATTGCACCTCGTATTGATTCGGTAAGGGACAGTACAGTTTATTTTTATAATGAGGTACTATTCCATATGGCTATTATACAGAACTGTTGGCAACCGTGTGTGTGTGTGTTTCAAGAAATGGCAATAAGCATGCTGTTATTTCATCAGTGGAGATCATACTACAACAGATGTGTCTTTAAAAAGCCGTTATGGGGCACAGAGGGGTAACTCGCTTACTGTTGGTCCCGATATTGTTTGTATTTCAGGCAATAATTCTGCACTAGTAGGAAGGTTTCTCTGAATAGATTTGTGATTTTGAGTAGAAGCACTTTAAAGTTGGTCATGATACCTGCTGAGTTGTGCAAAATTTGCATGTTAAACATTTATAATGTTTTGGTAATTACTATATGAAAAAGACTGATCACAGAAGTGAATCATCGCTCGGTCTCAGTTGTTTTGGAATGACAAACGCATTATTTTTGCAACTAGTCGTCTCTTCAAAGCAAATTTCCATATATAGCAGAAGTTTAGCTTTCATGAAGTCAATATCATCTTCGTCAAATAAATTATTTATTATCTCAAAGTAACATAACTTTTGGTTAAAGGCCTCATCAGTGTTTTGAATTGCTGTTCATAGATTCTTGACCACAAACGCCTCTACAGGTTTAGTTACAGGGCATTCAGAGTATTATTCTTTATGATAAAGCTCAGGAATCATAAGATGGTAATACACACTTTTACTTGAAACAAGCCTGTAAACTGGTGTTATGTTAGGGTACCATGACTAACAGCTTTTATTTTATTTTATTTTCCAAAAACACCCAGGCTGATTGGCTATATGTAGTAGAAGACAGATCCCAAGGTTTGGTGGTTTGCTCAGAGCATTTGACTTAATTGTTGTAAATGAGCTCAGAAAAAGGTATTCCTTTTATTAGTTGAATATTTGAATATAACTTTTTTAAATCAGCTGTGTGTGCACATTAGCAACACTTCGTGAGCACCTCCAGACATCCCTTTGCCGCCCCTGGACCAAACCAGATAAAACATTTCTAGAACCGCCTCTGCTTCCAGGTAGTAGTTAACATTACAAAATTCATTCATTACCATATTCTTAAATTCAGTATCAACTTGCATACCTAAATGTCAGTCCCTGAACATTTTCTTTGTGAAAATGTTTGCTTGTTTAGATGTTCAACCATGAAGTACAGAAAGCTAACTGATGTTTTTTGGTTTAAGGTAATCAAATAAATCATATAGAACTGTGTAATTATTGTCTCAGGAACATACTGACAGAATGTAGCTTCCATATCTATAAATAAAGGCTCTAGATGGCATGAAATTGCAGTCAGAAGTCTACTGTAAAAGCGTAAAAACAGCTTCTGAGGGCACACTGTGGACCACTTATCTCCCAACCAATGTCAAAATCAAACCCACACCCTTGCCAAACACATCCTAACTTTTCGTTGTTGTGTGGATCGGCCCTCACTTTCAGTTTTAATATCGCTTTCATTTCATTAGAAGAGCTCCATGGCTTAATTGTGGATTAATTGTTCTCTTAAAAGTTCTTGTTCTCAGAATTCATCTGATATGGAAATATTTGGTGAAATTACTGAGATCTAAAAATAAAAAAGTAACAATTAAGATTAGCAGCACGTTCTAAACAGTATACTTGATCTCTGCAGTTCATTTAGTCTCTGTGACATTTGATGAAGTCTGTTAATCTCCTGTGTGGGTGGCATGTGATATCAGGCAGTCACAGGCATGTCTGAGAGTACATTAAAAACGGATGAGGAGACGTTGGCACAGTCAGCTGTCGGAGTCACCTGGCCATGTGACCCCACTTTGTTCTATTTCTGGGCCTGATTGGATTGGTGCTTAGCGTTTGGAGGATTGCGCAGCACAAAGTAGAAACGTCTTCCCTTGCTTATAATGAGACGTATTTGTGTATTTGGTTGGTGATCACTCATTTGTGGTTGTGTGGTGGACAACAAAGGATTTCTTTAACGTATACTGGGTTGCTCAGTGGGTTTCCATTTTTGGTAAGTCAAAGTTCTGTTCCTTTTCACAGGCAGTGCAATTTTCTGTTTAGTTTAAGGGAGTGTAAACTCAGACTTGTAGCTCGGGTCAGTTGCTTCAGACCAAAGCAGAAAATTGATTCATTGTTACATTGTAGTCCTGGTTTGGTTAGTGTTCTCACTCCCAAATTTACAATTGAACCAAGATAAGTAAAAAATATAGGTATATACAGTATGACGTATATATTTTGAGCACCAGTCGTCAGAACAATGCACCGTGTACTTGTCAGGGTTGTGTATACCTAGTGGTATTTTACCAACTTGAAGCACCAACAAGGAGTCAAACCTTTTTTATTTTCAATACAATGGCGCATTAGCGTCACATCTTGTATCACGTCCTGTGTTCAGTTGGTTCGTATTGGGTTCATGCTTCAAACGAATAGCACCCGAGTTCTTTTAGAAGCTTATTCGAAGCTTTATTCAAACGGAAGCAGTTACACTCAATCTAACGAACTGCACTAACAGAGCAATCACACCAGGGTTCATGTTAATCAAACCAAAGGTGACAAGTCTGAACACACCCTGTCCGGGATTTTGTTTAAGTATTCTTTTAAGAAATGTGACCTGTACTCCATTTCCTTTAGATGTGCCAAGTATTCATACTTGAGTTTAAATTCCTAAGCATTGGTGCTTTGTGGTATAAATGTCACTCGTTTCTCAGTTTGAGTGTAATCCTTTTTCACCACGCTACAGCAGATTGATGGTGCGTGTGGGCCCTTGTGTTAAGGTTTACTGCTTTTTGTTTAAAAAAAAAAATCTTACTATTGTAAATGTAGTTTAAACCTCCACCCTTGAGAACACATTATAAATGCAAAAGGAAACTGAAGTTTAAACTTAATAGCCACTGTGTTGTTTAAAAATTTTTCAAAGATTTTAAGTTTAATTTCTTTTATCAAGTTGGAATCCTTGATATTTAGAGTCAAGGGCTTCTATCTTAAGGATGTTCTTGAGGATCAGTGTGTATGTGCTATAAATTACAGCCCATCACCTGATGTGTATTCATTAGCCACTGTTTATTATTATGATTATTTAAAGGGTAATTATTAGATAGTTAACCATGCTGGGAACTGGATAGCATCTTAGGATCTTGCGGCTCAAAGATGTTAAGTCTCAGGTGTGCAGGCTTTCTGGGAATGGTTAGGCACAGTAACATGGAAAGGTTTGTTTTTCCGAACTGTTATCTTGGAACTGGAATTTTTTCATTTGGCCTTAAGATAAGGCGCAGTCCTCTCTTGACATTTATTAAATGGACTGCATTGAATGACATTACAAATGTCGAGTATTTAAGACTGTCCTGCTTTCCAAACTAACAGTTCTAACTTCCTGACAACATGGCAATTCTCAAATGCACAGATTATCAAATGTTGATTAGATAAAGTGTCTAAATGTATAAAATGTGTGTTTTTATTTCCCGCAGGTCATAGACCCTCCATTGGAACTCCGGTGTGCATGTGTGTGTAAAGCTTCGTCATGGTTCTGTCTGTGCTCCAAGGCTTCGGGAAAAAGCTTCTGCGTGTGAAAGTGGTGGACTGTAGCACTGAGGAGTCACGCCTGTCACGATGTCTCAACACGTTCGACTTGGTGGCACTGGGTGTGGGCAGCACGCTAGGCGCTGGCGTGTACGTGCTGGCAGGAGCCGTGGCACGGGAAAATGCTGGTCCTGCCATTGTGCTCTCATTCCTGATCGCCGCTCTGGCCTCAGTCATGGCAGGTCTGTGTTATGCCGAGTTCGGGGCGCGGGTGCCCAGGACGGGTTCTGCGTATCTGTACAGCTATGTGACAGTGGGAGAGTTGTGGGCCTTTATTACCGGCTGGAACCTCATCCTGTCGTACGTCATAGGTGGGTTAACATCACTCACTTAGGCTTAAGCGTGGTGATGTGTCTTTTGTGATCTTGCAAGATAAAAGCAAGTCTGTGTATTAGGGCTTATTTGTGAAACTTGGTTATGGCCATGTTCTAAAAACCAAGGTTAACAGCGATAGCGCTTTCTCTCAGGGTTAGACAAGCTGCGGTTAAAAACAAAACAGGAAAACAATTAGTTGAAGTAGAAAACAACCCATGGAAATAAGAGAAGAAATATGCAGAGGAGAATCAGTCAGAAAGTGAGTCAGAAAGAAAACAATGTGAAGTGTGTGAAGTTATTCAGTTACAGTTAGAAGTGGCAAATTATCTGTAATGTACTGTATAATGGAAGTTGCATAATCTTATATAATATTGACTAGCATTTCCCTGGAACGCCATTTCACTGGAATCAGAGGAAGATTTCCATCAAATTTCATGACAACCGTTAACCAAAGTACAATTCTAAACTATATTGCCTCTTACCTTGATCATATCTGACATAAAGTGTAAACATAGCTTTCCCAGTGTATATAGCAGTTTTAAAAGTTAGACATGGTCACAAAGCAACTTCTCAGAAATCGGGATGTAGATTTAGATCCCTAATGAGCGAGCCAGAGGAGAGAGTGGAAAGGAAAACTCGCAAAGACAACAGGAGGAAGTAGCCTTGATACTAGCCAGAGTCAACAGGGAGCTCGCGCTCTTCTGGGAGACGACGATAGTGGGATTATAAACCATTACAATATATCAGGCACTAGCTAGTCAGGGCTCAAGGAATGTCAGGCCTCGCAGGCTTCTCAAGTAAGTGTGTTTGTTTCCTGAGTTGGCTGCTCCGTCATTCTCCCAGCAACTAAGTAAGTTGAGTATGCTGAAGTTGTGTGTATATTTCAGCATAATTATCTGCTTATCTGCTTTGTCTCTGTCTAGACTGCAATACTTGCAATGTGTAATTTTTGTTCTGTGGAAATCAGAGTGACCGTTTTGTCTTGAAATCTCTCTCTCTTAGGGACATCCAGTGTAGCTCGAGCCTGGAGCGCCACCTTCGATGAGCTAATAGAGAAAAAAATCGAGACGTTCTGCAGGCTCCACATGAGCATAAACCTTCCTGGGGTTTTAGCCGAGTACCCAGACATATTCGCTGTCCTCATCATCCTCATCCTAACTGGTAAGCCCTTCTACAAAGCCTGGAAATCAGCTGAACATGTGCATTGCTGCAAACCCATTTTTAAAGTCAGAAAACTTTTTCAAAAGTCATCCAATATTTTATATTAAATACTGAATGGCTATTTATTCTCTTTGACTTGCTGCAGCAGGGCTACATGGCCCGAATTTGCCTTTGTGGGTTTTTTGTCTCTCCCCCATGTCTCTGCACACCTCTAAGAAGGATTTAGTAGTTTAATTAGTTTTAATTTAGTCTGACTTTAATACCTATTCAGTAATTAATAAATGGTTTTGTTATTGATTATTTGCCGAGAGATGTTATTTGCACCGACTCCAGGTGATTCCTCAGGATGTCAGCTAAGCATTTCAAATAAAAATGTTAATCAGCTGAACATCGCTTACGTGTTACATATGTGCATATTCATTTAAAGAAGATACAGTAATTAGAATAAGCATCAGCTGTTTGAGTTTTATGATATTTAAGTTTATGATAATTATATGTGACTTGAATAACATTCTTAAGTATGCCATGGAGATTACGTTGTATTTTAATTTTAGAAGTGTAATGTGGAATGATGATGCAAATGACTTTTTTGCACATTGGAGTATTATTTTTTTTTCGTATAAACACCTTCATTAGATAGCAGAGTATAAAATATGACACATTTTTGGATAAATATTTTTCTCTAAAACAAATAGCCTTCAGGGGCAAAAAAGACGTGTTTCTTCATTGTTCCATAACACAGCTCATCACTTAATGCAAATATCATCTTGCACTTGGTGTGAATTCTGCAATCCTGCTGTTAACACAGTGCAGATAATATCTTCACTTTGCACCAAAGTGCAGATAATATCTTCACTTTGGTGCAAACAGATCTTGCTTTTTTATGCTTTGCAGACCTCCATTAAGTGTTGTATTGTTTTCAGGGTTGCTGGCGTTTGGAGTGAAGGAGTCTGCTATGGTGAATAAAGTGTTCACTTGTGTCAATGTGCTGGTGCTGCTGTTTGTCGTGATCGCCGGTCTGATCAAAGGATCCCTTAAAAACTGGAACCTGAATCCAGAAGAAATCCTCAACAGAAGCTTGAGTGCAAAGTGAGTTGAGTGGATGTGGCATGTGTGGAGGATCTTGAGTACTCCATTAGTCTTTCCATTATTACAGTCTAATCATATATAACCATGTTTCTTTTCATTTCTCTAATAATCATATAATAAAATCATCTAGGTTAATATATGGTTATTTTTTTTTATCTTTGTAGTGAAACTGATAAATTGCCTTCACCTGACAGTCTGGGAGTGGGAGGGTTTATGCCGTTTGGCATCAGCGGAGTTCTCTCAGGCGCTGCTACCTGCTTTTACGCTTTTGTCGGGTTTGACTGCATCGCTACAACCGGTAAGACACTGGATAACAGGATATTGGAAGAAAATGTTACATCCAGTAATACATACACTCATCAGTAGCCTGCCTTTGATTCTCTTTCTAATCTGTCTAGTGCTTATGTTGTAATATAAACATCATGCTTTC
>JAOVVG010000051.1:17600427-17610689 GCA_028566375.1 Leptodoras nelsoni | reverse complement strand
GTAAATAGTCATGAAAATAAAGAAAACGCATTGAATGAGAAGGTGTGTCCAAACCTTTGGCCTGTACTGTAGGTTGGAATTGAACCTACCAAAAAATAGTGTAGTGGAGTTAATTAGTCTGAGGACCTACACTGACCAATCAGCATCTGCTCCTCTGGTTAATTACTACAGCTAATAAACCTGTTAATCATTCCTTCTCTAAGATGAGCAGTGTGCAACATTCTTTTACTGGTAAATGGTTCCATTTTTGTCCTTCAATTTTTGCTGCTTAGTATGCTGTTTACTTTACATCTCACAAGATAATCAAATTTATTACTATCACTGGTGGAACTTGTTCATTCAGCCGTCTCGTAAAGTATAAAGACATCTTTTATCCAGGGTGGAGTGGTGTGAACTGACGGCGCCTTATACGACTCTGTGGTGCTGTTGTGAGACCAGGGTCAGCTTTGACACTTTCCCATTGTGTTTAATTGCTCTGCATGTGTCTCAACTCCCTGTGGACACTCTTGAATCGTGCATCGCAAGGCGCTAAAACAGCGCTTTATCGATCTCAGCATCCCATTTTCTCCATCCCTCCTCCCACTTTCCTCCACTTCCGCTTTTCAGTCAACGGACCAGACTCTGTGTGCATTTCAGTGTATGAGAAGCAGAGATGATGAGGGTGTGATGGAGGAAGGGAGGGAGATCCAGGGGGGTGGGAGGGGAGAAAGAGAGAGAGTGAGAGAAGGAGAAGGAAGAGAAGAGGGAGGGAGGTAAGGGTGTATTAGGAGAAGCTGAGATCTAGGCGTTTGCCGGTAGCTATTGCCAAAGCTGTCGTGCTATGATGCCAGGGATGAGGTAAGGCTATTTAAAGGGATACTGGCATTCTCCTCTTTATTTTGCGTGATGTCCCCATCCCCACGTCTCTGTCTTGTTTTCTCTCATTCTTTCTCTGCATTAGCATGGGCCAGAGCTGCAGTATATGCTCTTTCTCTAAGTCTCCCCCCCTCTTTTGCTGTCTGGATGCTCACTGGACATGGGTAAAGCAGTCGTAGCTTCAGTTGCACTCTCAGGGAGGATGCCTGTGTGTGTGTGCGTCTGTGACTGTGTGTGTAGCGTGTGCATGGACTGATTCAGAGAACTGCTGTCATCATGGTCTTGAACTAGTTAGTGTACTTCTATCTCTGTGTGAACACAGTTGTGTGTGTGCTTTGACGTGTGGTATTTGTGTATGTTGATTAGCAACTGTGGCTATCCTCAAGACATGCTAGAGATCAGATCACGCCCCATGTTTACCCTAAGACACCTGCCAGATGCCAGATGTTTCCATAGTAGTAATCCTTCTCACTGTTCATCTTTAATCACTGACACTCATTTCCACTTTTTTTTGCTTCCATTGACTTTAAAGGTTGAAATAGAATCATATATCCCACCTTACATTATTATGTGCAGTGCATTCACAGTTGTGGATATGCTGGTCTTTAATCCTTTTATAGGACTGGATTTATGGGGTATGGGATATTAGGTGGGAACAGTGTCCTTGAGGCAGCCCCTGTTATGTCCAGTACAGATGGTCTCTAGTAGGAAATAAAACCAGAGGATTCAGGTAGTAATATTCATGGAAAAGGCTCCTTTAAGACATGAAAGTCTTAGCATGCATATAAAAAAAGATTGGAAGAATGGTGTGAATAACCTCATGCCTAGGGGTTAGCTCACTAAATCAGGTAATACTATAGGTCATGACCCGGCATTTTTCTTAGAATGGTGTGTGGTAAATTGTACCAGCAAAGACCTAAATGGATTCATGAATATAAATTGAATATATATGTTTTAAGCACTACCTCTATGTTTCTCACTAGGCTAGAATGTTCAGTAGTTCATTAGTGTTTGATGCATCACGATTCACTACAATTGGCCATCAGAATGCTTTTGTACTTAAATACTTTCTAATCTTTCTGCTTACATTAGGATAATGAAAGTGATGAGTCATCATACATTAACATTGACAAGGATTATGAGCAATATTTCTAATGCCATTGATAATGTACATAGATGCTGCTTATCTTTATATAGAGCATCATATACTGTTCATTCCTATGAGTTATTCATCCTGTGTCACTGCATTGGTTGATTACATGGCTTTATATGCAAACAGACATGTGAATTAGGAGGACAAATGAAAAGTCAATAGCAATAAATTAGGATTTGTTGCTACCCTTTACTAGTGTGTATTTCTGTTTAGTTTTATTTGTACTAAGATTTTAAAATCCTATACAGGTGACATTCACAGTGACATAACTACACTGATAAGCCATAACATTAAAACCATCTCCTTGTATCTATACTTTTTGTCCATTTTATCAGCTCCACTGACCATACAGGTGCACTTTGTAGTTATACAGATCGAAACTGTAGTCCATCTGTTTTTCTGCAGACTTTCTTAGCCCTCATATATGCTGTTCTTTAGTGGTAAGGACCCCCAATGGTACCACCGCAGAGCAGGTATTATTTGGCACTGCAGCGACCCTGATGTGGTGCTGGTGTGTTAGTGTGTGTTGTGCTGATAGGATTGGATGAGACACTGTTGAAGTTGAAGTGCTGCTGAAGTTTTTAAACCCCTCATTGTCACTGCTGGAAATACCAGAAATATCCAGCCAGCAGTGTCCTGTGTGTAGCATCCTGTGAGCACTGATGAAGGACTAAAGGATGACTAACACAAACTGTGCAGCAACAGATGAGTTACTGTCTCTGACTTTACATCTACGAGGTGGAGCAACTAGGTAGGTGTGTCTAATAGAGTGGACAGTGAGTGGACACAGTGTTTAGAAACTTCAGTGGCGCTGCAGTGTCTGATCCAATCGTACCAGCACAACACACACTAACACACCACTACCACATCAGGGTCACTGCAGTGCTGAGAATGATCCACCACCAACTCTTGCAGCAATCACTGATCACATTGAAAAAGATTAGATTTTAGCAAATGAAAATATATTGTATAAAATAATATATAAATATTATTTTTTATTATTTTTATATATTAATATATCAAAATATTTCTCATTATGAGATCGAGATACTACAAGTGTTATATTATTAAGCCTCTTTTGGGCTATTTTGTTTTACTTTATACAAGCTTCTTTTAGCAGAAACTACTTTCTAGAAATACTCTAGAGAAATCTGTTGGAAATCTGCCAACAGTGTCAAGCTTGAAATTAGAAATGATTATAATAGCATGATGAGAAGTGTAAAAAATAGAAATATATTCAAAATCTTTTCACTTGATAAGATTTTGTTTTTCAGTGTTCAGTGATATTTTTTGTGAAATATTACAGTCATATCATGGACAGATTTCATTACCATCTAGCCATCTCAGCATCTATTAGGAACTGGAAATGAATTAATGAACTTAATATAACTCATTTTATCTGCAAACAATAACGAGATTCATGATTTTACATTACACTATTTTGTGTTTGTAGGTGTGAACTAATTTATGTTCCTTGATGTCTATGTGTTGTAGAATGAGAATGCCTTGGTGAAGGAAAGGGAATTGTCCCTGGAGCTTTCCAGGATTAGGGATGAAGTGGGTAAGTGGAGATGAGGCTGCGTTTACTCACCCTGTACACTAACCATCACATGATGGAGCACTTGAAATGGTAGAATGATGTCATCATGTCAGATAAAAAAAATGAGTATTAAAGACGGGGAAATTCATCACACCAGCTGATCTTGACCTAACTGCCCTCCCTTCTTTGTAATTCTATCTGCCTATCACTGTCTGTAGTGGTCAGTGTGGGCCGGTGGGAGCGTTTGCAGGGTGAGAAGGCTGAGTTGGAGCGCAGTTTTGAGCAGCAGCTGAGGAAGCTGAAGGAGGAGCAGGGGAAGGAGCTGCGGGATCTGCAGGAGAGGCTGAGAGAAGAACAGCAGAAGGAGACTGAGCTTCTGCAGCAACAGCAAAGCAGACAGCTAGAGCAGCTCAGCTCCCAGCACCAACAGCAGGTCAGACATATGCAGTAGCCATTTAGCAGGTTAAATCTAAATATTCAAGCCCCAAGCTCTCTACATTATCTAAAAGTAACATGGTTTGTTAGGTGGAGGAGATGAACGAGAACCATGAAGCATCCATGCTGGAGTTGGAGGCCACTCATAACGCCACATTGGCCACTTTACAGGAGGAGCATGCAAGGACAGTAAAAAGTGAGTCCTTTGAGAAGTCCATAAATGCTAAACTTTATACAAACCCCATTTCTGGAAAAATCTATAATTTGTAAATTCACTTGAACCTTAACAGATAAAAGGACACAGAAAAGATTTTCAGTGTTTTCAGTGCTAAAAGCAGAGGCATGTTTACCACTGGGTCACAACACTTTTTCTTTTTAATCTTTTTAATTATACTTTTTAATCATTTGGGAAATGAATATACTAATTGTTGCAGTTTTGCAAGTGGAATTTTTGCCCATTCTTTCTCTGTACAAGACTTGAGCTGCTCAGCAGTCCGTGGTCGCCGTTGTCTGACTCTCCTCTTCATGATGCGCCATACATTTTCAATAGGACAGATCTGGACTGCAGGCAGGCCAGTCAAGAACATACACTCTACGAAGTCTACGAAGCTACACTGTAACTAGTGCAGAATGAGGCCTGGCATTGTCCTGGGAAAGAGATATGGAGTTCCTGGAAAAAAACTTCATCTTGACAGCAGTATATGTCTCTCCAAAATACCAATATAAGCCTCCAGATCAATGGTACTGTTTAATTATTTTTTAATTAAATTGGGTTTGATCCAAATGGATGGGTCCATCCTTCATCCTTCCATCTCCTTCAAGGCCAGCAACAACACAGAGACAAAGTCATGCTACAAACATCAGGACAAAGACACAACTATTCTTCAGAAAGAAAACAAAGGAAAATGTCCAATAAGACAAGCACACAAGCATTCTAAACACCAAACATGAACTATTAAACTTTTATCAGACAAGATAATGTGAGAGCTAAGCTGGAAGAAGAGAGCATGTGTCTTCACATATACATACAGATCACCCAAGCCATGGGCACTGATGCAGGCCATTGTAGATTGCAGGTTTATGCATTTTTAGTTGGTAACAGTCTGGATGGTCTATTCATCATCAACACCCATTTTTTCCAAAAACAAGTTTAAATGTGGACTCATCTGACCACAGAACATTTCCACTGTCTTTCGAGGCTCAGATGACTTCAGGCCCAGTGGTGGACTGTGTTAAGTGATAGTGATTTTTCAAAGTCCTCTTGAGTCCATATGGCTGTGCCCATCATGGTAGCATGATGGTTTCTCAAATAATACCGCCTGAGGGCTCGACGGTCACACACATTCAGCAACCGTTTCTGCCCTTGGCCGATATTATTTCATGATATTATGAACTGCATACAGTGAAAGACCTAAATTTTTATATGGTGAAAGACCTAAATTATTACTAAGCCTTTGGTGGATGCTCCTTGCCAACCTCACCAGTTACCAGTTAAACTGCTAATTGTGGAAACTTTTTGTTTTGTGTATTGCCCGCATCACATTGTATTGGTTCTTTATATTTACAAAATACAATTTGGTTTGTCAGTGAAACACCGAAAATGTCTTCTCTGCACTTTTATCAGTTAAATAAAGGTTCACATAATTCAAAGAGACTTGTTCAGCAAATGCTCCACTTCATTAAATGTAGTCTAGCAATTAATGGGTTTAAAACAAATAGTTCTTTATCTGTGGAAAATATAGTGGTCAAGATTTTTTAAGGAAGTACTTTATTTATCATTTCAAAAGAACTGACTTTTTTGCTTAAATTAAAAAATACATAATCTGCATACCAATCTTTAAATTGCAAAATATTTTTGAATGAATTTTATGAGAGAAATGAAGTACTTTACAGAGCTGCTGTGCTGTATTTCTTATATAAATAGTTCTGGTTTACTTTTATGTCATGGCTTCATTCATGATGACAGAGATTGTGCTTTCAGATCTCAAGATGGCACACGAACAGCAGAAGAAAGCTTTGGAAGAAGAATTTGAAAAGCTCAGATTGTCACTGCAGGTACAAAAGCTGCTTTTCCTCTCCAAGCACATTATCATTTCTTTCTGACAGCCAATTCAGGGATAAGTCGGTTTTTGTGTGCTGTTTATGGTGATGTGTTCAGGATCAGGTGGACACACTGACATTTCAGAACCGCAGCTTGAGCGACCGAGCCAAACGCTTTGAGGAGGCACTGCGCAAAAGTACAGATGAACAGATTTTGGTACTGCCAAAACCTTCACCTGTTTTTATGTGTCTGTGTGTGCAGTTCATTTTACAGTCTATAAGCATGTTCTTAGAGTTGTTTTCCAGTTTCTGTATTTTACAGGCATATTTTAATGTGTACGGTTGTGTTTCTATGTACTCAGGACGCTTTGGCCCCGTATCAGCACATAGAAGAGGATCTAAAGAGTCTCAAAGAGGTTCTGGAGATGAAGAATCAACAAATCCACCAACAAGAAGTCAAGATATCCGAGCTGGAGAAACTGGTTAGTGTTACTACAGGAGGAATGGGGAAAGTGAAAGTAAAGCATCTTTCTGTGATCAGACTGCGGGGCTGTAACCATGGCAACAAATGGAAATACCTCTCAAAACCCATGTGCCTTGTATCAATTTAAAATGATTAGAATCAAATTTAATTAGGTTTTGTCTTACAGACCAAAATGGCAGTCTAATGCTGTAAAGGTTCTCCTTTAGCATCTAGTCCATGTCTGTTATGGGTTTTGAGAATCAATGTCACATCACTACACAGAATTGATCTTGGTAATTTGACCTTTTTGTCTAACAAAAAGCATTTGTCTATTTATTTACATCCACTTTTTATGTCACACTACCTTAATGATACAGTATGTCACCTGCAGGGCATCCTATATCTTTTGTGCACTTATCTTTCCACAAACTTCATGATCTCCTGAAGCTCTGTGTTCTTCTGGAAGATTCCAATGTGAAAATATAATTTTAAATTATAAATGAGCTTTGTTCATTCTGTAGTTCATAGTTCATGGAATTCCATCTATAAAAGATATAAGCATTGTCTAAATCAGTTTGTGGTGGATAAACCCCATGAAAAGGTCTGAAGTAATTGTAATGCCAGCCATATGGTCCCCTTTCTGTGAACCTGGCCATTTTTGGACGTCTGCAATGACAAAAGTGTACCAGACTTTCTAACAGAAATTTGGCTTGCAAGACTAAAATCAAGCAAGACTAAAATGTAGGAAGGATCTTTTGGTTATGTTGTGAATAATAACACTGCATGACTTGCTTATGGAGAGTTAACAAAGAAAGTACTTTATAGAGATAAACTGCCTTCAGCTTTTCCTGTATTTTTATATTTATTGTGGCTTGAGTACATATCACTTAAACAATCAGTTACAGGTTACAAGTTACAATTACAAGGTATTACAAGGTCATGTACAGGTCAAGAACTAAAGAGAAGACGGCTGGTAAATTACTAACAAAACAGTCTGAACATCATTAGCTATGTAACATCCATTTATCATCCATTACCTGTTTCTCAGTGCAAGACTGCAAATAATTAATGTCTTTCACCATCTACTGTTCATTAATATCTTGAAAAGATTCAGGGAGTCAGGGGAAATCTCAGTGCATAAAGGTCAAGGGCAGAAACCAGGCGGTATTGTTTAAGAAGCCATCATGCTACCTTGATGGGCATAGCCGCACAGGTGCTCACAGTCCACAGCTGAAACTGTATTATGCAAAGAGGAAGCCATATATTAATTTTCCGCAGAAACACTGGTGAGTTCTCTGGGCCTGAATTCATCTGAGATGGACTGAAGGACAGTGGAAATGTGTTCTATATTCAGATGAGTCCACGTTTCAGCTTATTTTTGGAAAAAACGGACATCAGATTCTGTCTGCCAAAGATGAAAAAGACCATTCACACTGTTACCAATGAAAAGTGCAAAAACCTGCAATCTGTGATGGTATGGGGGTGCATCAGTGCCTTATATTAAATTATATATAATATTATATTTATATTATATTATATAATATTTTATATTGTTTTTTTGGAGAAACTGCTGTTGTCAGGACAACATCTTTTCCAAGGAAGTCCATGTCTATTTCAGCAGGACAATGTCAAGCCTCATTCTGCATGAGTTACAACAGTGTGGCTTCGTACACATAGAGTGTGTGCTTGATTGGCCTGCCTGCAGTCCAGATCTGTCTCCTATTGAAAATGTATTGCGCATCATGAAGAGGAAAATTAGACAACAGTGACCATTAACTGTTGAGCAGCTCAAATCTTGTACACAACAAGAATGGGCAAAAATTCCAACAATTAGTATATTCCCAAATGATTAAAAGTATAACCCAGTTGTAAACATGCCTCTCTCCCAGCTTTTTAGACTGTTTTGCAGTTTCTAAATTTGTTTATATTTAACAAACATTTGTGATTGAAACACCTTTTATCTGTTAAATAAAGCTTCATGTGAATGAACAAATTACAGATTCCATTTTAAGTAAGTGTCCCAACTTTTATGGAAATAGGTTTATACGTTTATAGTACACAGTCTATCATTCTAAAGTCTATCATTCTGTTTTTTAATGTGCATGTTTCTACAGGCCCAGAAAAATGCCTTGCTGGAGGATCGTGTTCAGGTGCTACAGCAGCAGAATGAGGACCTTAAGGCGAGAATAGACCTCAACCTTGCCACGTCCAGGTCTCTACACATCTGTACACTAAAGATCATTCAAAATCACAACATGTGCTAAATGATTATTAAGATCTTCAAAAAAAAATTTCCGTCCTAAATCCTAAGTCAAAGTCCTTCAAACACAATCCTACATTTGTAGTTGTGTGAAATGTCCACGAAAAAGTTAGTTTTGAGCAATAGTAGTGGGTGTAGAATTATGTTATCACTGCAAATAAATGGTTAATGCTAATAAAACAGTTAAATAATGAAAGCCTTTGGTATATTAGTTACATTCTTATCTTGGATCTACAGTAGTTTGCATTAGTTTGCATAATCATTTCTCTCATTCTCCCAGGCAACTGTCAGAGGAGAACGCTAACTTGCAGGAGTACGTGGAGAAGGAGAGTAATGAGAAAAAGCGATTGAGTCGCACAAACGAGGAGCTGCTCTGGCGTCTACAGACTGGCGAATTAAGCCCACGCATGTCACCCAACCAGTCACCACTCCATCGACCTTCTCCAGGCCCTGGCTCACCATCCCATCTCCCACCCTTTCCCAGATGAACCCCACCATCACTTTCTTCCTCTCTCTATCTTTTCATTAATCTCATTTCAACTTTACCCTCTTTTATCAGGTCCAAGTGCAAGCAGACATTTAAGGTGCTTCTGTAGTGATATAGACTGTATCAGTTGAGCTGTATGTGCTGTAAATGGGTGGTGATAACTAGGTTATCTCAGCTGGCTCAGGAGGAGTGTATACGAATTCAAACCCCTAAACCCTCTGTAAATCTTACAACTTTTAATTCTGGATGAACAAATGGGAATCCATGTAACACAGTTTCAGAATAACAGAAGACGGACAGACAGTCCATTAGTTTCTTTCGTTTTAACAACTTTTTAATGAACGTCATGAAGTACAAACATAAACACAGGCAGATTTGAGCTGCAGATTTTTCTACCCTATTTGTGTCATATATAATGAAGTACTGACTGCCGCTGGCATGCAAATTGGCAGTTTTAATTAGCTTTATAAGGTGCCTGTATGTCAAGCTTTGCTTTGACTAGAATTTGCAGCTTATATAGGATAAACAGTGAAAATGAAGGCATAAACAATACACAGGATTTCTCTTAGTTACTTATTCATTCATCTCCAGTAAGTGCTTTATCCTGGTCAGGGTCACCTGGATCCAGGCCCTATCCTATATCCCCCATACAGCCTGAATGGGACACAGGTCCATCACAGGACACCAGCCACACACATTCACACTTTATAGTCGAATTCACTTACCAATGTTTTTGAGAGGTGAACAGAGAACCGGAGAATCCCATCACAAATAACATGCACAGAAACACCCTAAGCAACAACTTACTCAACCTGACCCCCTCCTTCCCACTTCCAAGCACACCCCTCCCTTAATCACACCTTCTTTATTTCAAAGAATCAATATATCTCAGATGAGGGAAAAACAGTTGAATAAATATAAAAATAAATACAACAAGCACTATATAATATACCATACCATACCATCTTCTTCCGCTTATCCGGGGCCGGGTCGCAGGGGCAGCAGTCTAAGCAGAGATGCCCAGACTTC
>JAOVVG010000051.1:17520601-17535138 GCA_028566375.1 Leptodoras nelsoni | reverse complement strand
TATATATACACAGAGTGGATAATTCAGAATGGACAGAAACACACACTTAGGTAATGGCAGGGAGAGGACCCAGTGTTCCATTAGTTCATGCTTATTTAAAAAGCGCCTACTCACACACACGACCCAGAGCAGGAAACTGGGCTTCTCTGAGTATGACCACACTGTAGACACACTCGTTTGCCAGAACCTTCTCACACAGCACACCGAGTTCTGCCTTGGTATTTCCCGCTGTCGTCTTCTCCTCCTCAACGACAGAGTGTACACAGACTCTGAGAAACTCCAAGTCCTCCTCTGAGGTAATCATCACAACAATCACATGATCGTTCAGCAGCAGATTGCTTTCAGATCAAGGTGATTTAGTTGTAAATGTGGGTTGAGTTAATACATTTACAGTACAAGCACAGCATAGGTTAGAATTTGGGCTTGTGTATACTCAAAGCTGAAAAGTGTCCTGTTGCTGGTTAAAACTGCTGCATTGTGTTAAAGTTATGCCTCATAAGGTCTTGGGTAATGCGTGTGTGTGTGCGTGTGTTAGGATAGACTTTGGAGTGTCATGGCCAGTCTCCTTCCTTCAGCTCTGCTGATATATGACAGTCACAGGACGCTCTGGCGTCTGTCCCCCGACTACACACACACACACACACGATATCAAATCCCGATATGAAATCCCATAAATGTGATGTTTGTAGTTTAAAAAAATGTACAAGAATGTAATTCTTACTCACAACTCACATTACATGAATATAATTTGAATACTAAAACATGGTAAAAAAATAAAGTGCTTTGAACAAAAACTGTGTGAAAGGCATACTGACATTAGTCATCTTCTCCAGGTGTGTGTGCGAGAGTGAGTGAAATATGACCAAGCGCATTGTGCTTTTTTGCCAACTGTGTTGTTTCTCTCACTGTGGAAGAGAATGCAGGTGCTGCTTCATTCCCGCATTGACCGAAAGGCATGTTTGACTGGATTTACTTGACACGTGATCCTAATTTCTACTAATCCAGTAGCGCTGTGGGTGGGACATAGAGACAGGCTACAGAGGTGTTGATTAGATGTACTCTTTGTACTACTTGTACGATTTTGCATCAGATATGGACATGCATAACGAAAATGCTTTCATCTAACACTAATCTAGCTATTATATTGTACACAACAGTAGCCAAGATTGCTTGCAAGCCAGCTAACCTACTAAGTGTTGTGTATTTCAAACCATTAACCAGCTTTGCTTGCAAGTTACCTAACATTAGAACGCTCTGCTGTATTTGTGTACCTGTAACCTCTAGCCATGTAGCAGAGGTTGGCTGTCTGTGATAGAGTGAGACAGAGCTATGAGATGAATACATAGAATTATCTTTGGAACTTTGATATGTCTTTTCATATCTCTACTGTTTTTGCTTTAATATCAAATCTAAATGTTGCCATAAAATATCTGTTGGCTTTGTGCTATGATTAAACACACATATACACACACATATCTGATCACCTCTGTGTTTTTAGGTTTTATTTAGGTGTATTAGGTCTCTTTCTGTCTCTCTGTCTCTCTCTCTCTTCTATTCCTGTTCTTAATTGATGCAGTACTGATGGCCATATTGCAAAAATACTAAACAGAAATTTCACGAGGTGTTTGTTTTATACACAGTACATGCTGTTTCATACAGAAACACACTCACACACATGTACACACACACACACACACACACAGACTTTGTCTTGCTATACTTTTGAGGACCTTCCATTGACATAATTATTACTGCAGCTAATTAATCCTAACCCTAGCCCTAACTTTAACCTCAGTAATGAAAATGCAACTTTTGGCTTTTTTTTTTAATTTTCTGTTAAAATATACAACAAAAACACACTTTCCTTATGGAGACCACCAATATGTCCTCACAAGGTCAAAGATATCAGATATTCCTATCCTTGTGGGGACCCACAATGATATAAAAACATGGTCCACACCCGCTCACTCACCCACCCACCCACACACACACATACACACATACACACACACTCAGTCTCAAGGCTTATTCATGAACACAAAGCTTTTTAGTCCACAAACAACACTGCCATCACATCATGCCCCATCCATTACCAACTCCAAATACCACACACAACCCATTAGGCCGGTACCTGAAAAATGGCCAGTTTTTGTTTAACTTCATCAGAAATAGCTCTAATGGTGAATAGAGGCAGCTTACGTAATACCTGTCTCCAACCATCTGATTATTTACGTGCGCTGTGTGACTGTTTCCTTGCTGTGCAGCTATTATGGGAAGTAAAGCCGAACGAAAGTAAGGTTTATACTTTCTCTAAAAGCACTGCATGGATTTTAATATGCTTCCACTGACCCTTGCAGAGTATTGCTTTGGATGTAGGTTAGGTTGCTATTGATGCATTGTGTTGCTATGGAAAAGTCACTCAAAAGCATTTGTCAAACAGAAATAAATTTTCTTTTGCTTAATGCTATTGTGTGTGACTGGTGAAGTAGACAAAAGAATAGACGCAGTTGCGGTCTTTCTCTAGGCAACAATGTGTGTCTAATATTTGACTGACCACAGTACCTTGGCAAGTCCATTCATTCTAGCTTGCAGTTCCATCGGTTTTGTAGTGGAGTGTAAACCAACAGATATGCCTTATTAATATACTAGTAGGCTTTCATAGAGCTGTCCACAAAGTACAATGGATTAGTATTATTATTATACTTATGGTTAAGGCTGTTTTAGCAAAATCAGGGAGAAGGTGACTTCAGAGCAGCTGTTCATCGCAATAGGAGCATCCTGTACAAGAATGGCTCTCAAAAAAAAAAGTCTGTGATGTGCAGCCAGGAAGTCTAAGATTTTAGCATTTTTAAAGTTGTAAATATCACAGCTTTTATCAACTACTTATAAAGTCAAGATGTAATTGATACAACGCATGGCAACTGTTTAGGTTCTGTGTTTGGACAGTCTTTAATCATAAACCAATAAAAAATATAATGATGCACATTTGCCTACAAGTCAATATTTGACTTGTTACATGATATACATGTGTTGGGATCATTAGGGATTGTGACGCTGGTCACGTTCACACAACCAATAATGTACATAGGTGGTGTTGCTATGTATTTTGCATAGGCTCCAGTATCAGTTTTTTGGTACTTGAGTGTAAGTGTTCACTTGGCTTACATCAAGTAAGGGATAATATGCAAAATTAACTGTATAACTATACACCTCCATGGTCACCTTTGTGATTGTTGAGAAAGTTGATTGCCTTGCTGATATTTACATCCAGGTATAAGAGTTGTAAAATATTCTCAGTTTGTTTATAAAAATGATTTGTCTTGAGTACGTGAAATGTTAAGTGACCCAGTCCTTTGTGAACAGAGGGTTTGTAAGTTGAAATGTAGGCCACATATAAAAGAAAAGGTCAAAAGCAGGAGATGAATGGAAAACAGCTGCAATGAGGATTTGCACTGTGGTGATGTACCATCAGAGCAGAATTTACTGGAAAAAGGGTAAAGGTGGTCATAACAGTCTCTCCCTCTTTTATCTCTTTCTCAGAACTCAATCCGGCACAACCTGTCTCTGCACAGTCGCTTTGTGCGAGTGCAGAATGAGGGGACGGGTAAAAGCTCATGGTGGATGCTCAACCCAGAGGGTGGTAAGAACGGCAAGTCACCTCGCCGCCGTGCCGCATCCATGGATAACACTGGCAAGTTTGCCAAGAGTAGAGGGCGTGCTGCCAAGAAAAAGGTATGCTGCTAAAGACTGTCCTTACCCACCTCTTAGTTTTCCAGACAACATATATTAATACATTGATACTGTGAGTCAAAAACTGGGATCATATTTTAGTACTGCTGCAACATCGAAATCCTTCACCATTTTGAACTTAACCCTGGTCATCAAGCTGAAATATAGTTTTTAAAAATTAATGGTCTTCACACAACTATGAATCATTTCTCAATATATAATTTACAACTGGTCAAAATATGTTACTACCTGAGCAGGTATTCATTAGGATATTTTTGTTGGTATTCTTGCTAAAGTTAATGGACTTGCCCATTCTTGTTTCCTGCAGCTGGCCCTTCAGGGTGGTCCTGATGCTGGTGCCGAGAGCCCGGGCTCTCAGTATAGCAAGTGGCCCGGCAGCCCCAACTCGCACAGCAATGATGACTTGGAGGCATGGACAACGTTCCGCCCTCGCACCAGCTCCAATGCCAGCACGGTGAGCGGCCGTCTTTCACCCTTCATGCCCGAGCAGGATGACTTGGCTGACTCAGACATGCACATGGTCTACTCTGGCCCTGGCTCCTCCACCAAAATGACCTCAACTCTCCCAAGCCTTTCAGAGATGACCAGCTCCTTGGGCCATGGCAGCACAGAGAATGTGATGGAGAACCTTCTGGACAATCTGAACCTGCTTTCGCCAAATAACCCAGGATCAGCTGGAGGACCTGGTTCAAGCTCTAATCAATCATCCCCCTCCTCCCTCTTACAGAGCAGCCCTGGATATGCACCGTACAGCACCCAGCAACCCCAACAAGACTACCACAAGTGCATGTATGGCCAGCCCAGCATGGGAAACCTGTCCTCAATGTCCATGCAGACTCTGGAGAGCAAGCCTTCATTCCCAGCTTCTCCTGGATCCATGGGGCAGTTTAACTGCACAGCAGGGCTGCTTAAGGAGCTCCTGACCTCTGATTCAGACCCACATACAGACATGATTCCTTCTGTAGACAGCGTGGTTTCCCAGGCGGCTGGCAGAGGCGGGCGCATGCTGCCTCCTTATGGTAGTGGGCGAGCTGAACTCATGGGGGGTGGAGCCTCCCATGGCCATGTCCTGTCTCACTCTCACAGCATACATGGCCAGGTGCCACCTACCTCGGTGGCTCTGAATGGGCGTCCAATACATCGCATGAGCAACATGAGCCACGGGGGACGTATGGGGTCTGTGAAGTCAGCTATGCAGATGCAATATGGGGCCTCAAGTCACATGGCAGGAGGTGGTGGGGCAGGAGGGGGAGGACACCCCTTCTGCAACATCAATGGCAATGGCTATGGCCCTGGACCAAGCCTAACCCCCATTCAGCACATGGAGAAGCTGCCCAGCGATTTAGACGGCATGCCTGTGGAGCGCTTCGAGTGTGACATGGAGTCAATACTTCATGACACACTCATGGACGGAGACACGCTGGACTTTAACTTTGATTCCATGGCGAGCCAGCCAGGGTTCCCACCACATGGTGTCAAGACCACTACTCACAGCTGGGTGTCTGGGTAAAGGTAAATAAACATGAGTCCAATATGATTACAAATGAAAACACTACTACAAACTACTTTTTGATTTGCTGAACTAACTTCTGTAAACAGAAACCTTGAGTAATGGAACTAGCCAAATCTACTGCATTGCAATAATTTGGATTACAGTTTTTCAATCTTGGACATTGTGTTTTAATTATATGTAGATCTAGAAACCCTTTGGAAATACAAGTCAATGTTACATTTTGGCTCAATTTTAGTCATCTTTATGTTTTAAAGTTTTCTTGCCAAAGCCACCTCTTTTGCTCTTTAGTTTTCTTCACTAACAATGGATTAAATTACTTTGTTTTTCTCCCAGGTAAGACCTTTCTGCCCCCCAGACTGGAGAGTAAGAACCCCAAGAGGCAATTCTCACCCATTCAAGCTATGCTCTCTTCTCTTGCTTCTCATCATGGACATTCTCCTGCTTTAGCCCTGTTCAGCCATGGCTGTGATGTGACTGCTCATTGCCAAGGACATTCGTTCACTGGGGAGCTGAAGGAGGAAGCTCCTGCTCCAGCATTGCAATGCGCCTTCAAACCAAGTGCCAAACCAGGTGCCTGTGCTCCTTAGCCAAATCAAATGTGCTTTATTTTGCTGCCTTCTTCTCACTATAGAGAACCAGTGGTCAAATCAGGGCAAACACGGTGTGGTCCACAACTAAGACTCTCATGTTAACTACAGCACGCATATACTTATGCAACTACAGATGATCATGGTTATCAGAACCATCAATCAAATTCTCTACCAAATTCACACTGTGATCGGGTGACATACTAAATTAAGGCAACTATTCTTAAAATCCAAGCCTTTGTCTTCACCAGCCCTTTAAATTGACCATTGCATGGTGATGTATACCTTTTCTCTACCTGTCAAGTAAGCATGTTAGAGTCCAACCTGCTGCCTTTTGCTTCCTAATGTCTACATGCTGTGCTTAATGCCATAGATAGCTTCAAGCTAACCTTACTGGGAAAAAGAACTTGATCCTGAAGATGAGTGTACATAGTTTTATCTGGAGAAGGTCCGTTTCTTGGCAGGACCTGGAAGAAGTTTAGGAAAAACTCTGCCTACTTGGACTATGTTACATGAATTATTAGAACACTTTCTGTTTTCTCCTCAATATGTCTGAATCGCAGCACATGTACTTCAATTTTAATGAGTGTTTTAGGATTATGTCATGTACAGAGCGTTTACACGAAGAATTCAGCAATCAGGGCAGCAGATTTGACGTGTTTTTATACATTGAGAGAAACTGGATCTGACACTTGACATTTCAGTTGGCTCATTCTCACTCATGACTGTGTACACCTTTCCATATTTCCTGTAAATATATGGTAAATATATATGGCAGAAGTATATAGTTGATACATTTGACATTTTGTTTTTGAAATTTTGTTGAAATTTTTATTTTTTGTCTGTATGGTTGGCTTTAGCTGAGGTTAGATTAAGCTTGTAAAATGCATTTCAACAGTGTTTTGGGGTCTTTAAAGGACAGGTCCATCCATTTTGCAAAGTTTCTTTAGGTGTTTGTATCCTGAAAGCTTTTAGAGGGTCAATATGTATCATTTTATAGCCTCGGGAGCTCTGTTGATCAATTGTGCATGGTATAGACTGCCATCCTAAGATTCTGTGATTTAATAGCATACCAGTGACTGGCCTTTACCCTCTAGACTCCTAGTACCTGACTTAGCATGGTAGAAATTTTGACAAACTGTTGGACATGTCCTTTAACATTTCTCATAAGGTCCCTTACACACAAGTTTTGTGATTGTGGCTGATGTAGTTAAGAGCTACAGTGCAGATGGGTTCTTATGGCCACCATCTGTGCATGCAGAAAAGCTACAGACCTCTGCCTTTAAGAAAGTGTAGGGAAGTGTATTTAGTTTATTTATTAGTGTGAAGGAGAAGAGACGTGATTGAGTCACGTCACAGATTAATCACGAGTGTCCTCTCTCTCTCTCTCGCTCTCTCTCTCTCTCTCTCTTGAAATTCAGGCACTGTGATGTACATGCCAACATTTTTGTGATGTTTCCATTTACTGATATCAGGAAATGGACATTTCTTTCTTTCTTTCTTTCTTTCTTTCTTTCTTTCCTTCCCTCCTTCCTTCCTTCCCTCCTTCCCCCTTCCATTTCATCTGACTTGTCTCACTATCCTCATACAACCATCATAAAACCCATTAACCTTAATTTTGTTTTGTTCAGTCTGGATAACATGCTATTCACTTTATACACTTGACAAAACTCTTTAGTAGTTGCCCAGTTCAGAGACAACTGAGATATCTTGCCTTTGGAAAATCAATAACATATCAAGGTTATATAGTTACTGTTCTGTCAGTTTGTTCACATTTTTATGTTTGTTGTTTTTGCTAGTTTCATTATTGGCTGGAATTAAGGTTCTGACTAAACTGATAATCCTGAAAAACTGGCATGCCAGAGTGAAAGTTCTGGCACATCTGGAGACCTGCTGTATGTGTCACTCGTGAAGAGCATAAAACTGCATGCGTTAAATCTAGTGGATCACCTGTAGCGATGTAACTTCTGCCTAAATTTAAGATTTAAATGGCTGCAAGAACTAATGAACTGCAAAACACATTTGGAAAACTGGAAAAAACACATTTTTTAAAATGACAATCAGGTATTTTTTTTTGAAACGATTCACAGATTGGCATGCAGCGTCACCTCTAATGTGAGTTGCGCTCAATCTGCATTTCTGAGGTTGCTGATTTAAGACTGTCGTTTTAGACTTTTAATGAAGGTGTACTGAGCGTTACTGGAAAAGTTTTGTCATTCTGTGAGCTTCGTATCTGACCACCCGCATATTCTCGCGAAGTTTTTCAGTCAAACTTGCACACCAAAATATTTCCAGACATGAATTTTCCACTCTGAGTTCTTGTGGTCGCAGAGCATAGCAAATACCTAGATACTGATTTCAGAAACGTTTAAGTGGGTATCCAAATGGCCTGTGCACATCACTAATCTGAACATATAATCACAATCAGAGACTTCCCCAATTAACCAACAATGGTACACCTTTAGACATCTGATCTGTATTGATCTCTACTTCTCAAGATCTCTCCGTAAACCTCCTAGTAAGTCATCTTTCCAGGATTAGATTTTCAGAAATGATATGAATCATTGAATGAATTGAAACAGAAATACCATAAGAAATCAGACCTTCATTACAAGCATAATTAAAATAATTCCACTGTGATTTCTGATCACAGAGTTTGCTGTCTTTTTTGCTCACTTTTCACTTTTTAACCTTCAAAACCTTCTGTAGTTTCCATTGTACAAGGATAGTGTTCTCTCTCTGTCTCTCTCTCTCTCTCTATTTCTCTCTTTCTCTCTCTCTCTTTCTCTCTCAGCTTGTGTATGTCTCTCTATCTGTGTTTTTTGTTTTGTTTTGTTTGTTTTGTGCCTCGGAGTACCAGAAAATTAAATCAAGACTTAGCCGAGTCAGATACAAGCTTATCCTGAAGCATGGTTAATAAACAGTGTTTGGTCTAACTGTTAAGCAGTACATCGCTGAAAGACTTGAATCTGTCCTGCAGGCTGAACTCTGACTTTTTTGAATACTGACCTACATAACAACGATACACTTTAGAGCTATTTTACTATTACGTGAAAGTGTCTATATTTTAAAGCGATATGCTGTGACTTCGCCTTTAACGTCAGACGGCGGACACGTCACGTTAAAATAACGGAATCTGATTCGCGTACACGAGGTTCGCTTGAGACACGGAGACAAGCAGCAGCTAAAAGACTGCCACATATCTATTACAGAAACGATTCGTTAACCTTTGAGTTATACTTCTCGTGCAGGCCACTTATCAACAAGAGGACTATAACAGAAAATGTCTACTAATATTATTGGATAAACTATAAAACAATATTTTCGATATGGGCAAGCTGACTTGTATTGTATATGCTTTGTTAATTTAGCAAACGCTTACACCTATGCATTCTTGTACTTCATTTATTACTTTTGTTACCTTTGGTTTGTTTTTACTGATGACAATATATAATTTCATGTACTATGGGCTTGTGGAGAAATTATGATGTTATGAAAAAAAAATATGAAGTATTTAGACAGTAGATTTATATGTAAAGCTTTTTGTAAACTGACTCTGTTATTCTTGTATTTTACAGCAGTTTTTAAATTAAATATAGAAATAGTAGAAAAAAAAATAAAATTGCTAAACTACAAGTAAATTTGATAAAGACGAATTAGTCATTTGTGTATTCAGATTGAGGTTTGGACCAATTTTTATAGAAGAGAATCTATAAATTAAGATGTTGCACTTTCATAAAGAAACAAAGCGGTGAAGATGTGACCTATTTTGAAACAACCTGTTACATTTCTTAACTTATGTACAGAAATTCACGATGAAATTCTATATCTCAATGTGCAATCGATGTAATGTATAAATAATAAATCTATATACAAGAGAAAATGATGTTGTTTGGAGATCATTATGCTGACATTTCCTTACTGATACAGTTGTCTGTTTTACTTGGAGATTTTTGGCAGTGAGTGACTGTCTCTTAGCCAATTACTTTTTTTCCTGATATGCTTGTATTCCAGTACAACAACCAGAATATGTTGCTGCTGTTTGAAGCCATATATGTATATAAATGATCTAAAAGCAAGAACAATCTTGTGTGTGTCTTGTGTTTTTAAATACCAGAGGATTTTTTTTTAATGACTGATATGTCTGATGTGTGACATGGACTTGAATAACAGTTTTCTATTAGAAAAAGCCCAGTGTTATCTGAGGTCATGGGTATATCTCTCCCCACACTACAAGCTTAAAGCAGACAAGAGATGAGAATCCACTCAGTCTTAACATGAACATGACAAATTTGTAGAACTTTTAATATAATAATGTTAATTTGCTAATTGTTAATGCTGACAGCTAAATGAATATTAAAGTTCCATGTTTAAGCCTGGAGAATAATATTGGGACAGACTTATTAACACTAACAGAGTTAAAGTGTAGAGATCTTAGACCATCTAACAGTGAGTTCTGAATGAAAGAATATTGTATATAATGGTTTTAAATGACATGTTCATGTGCACTTTAGGTCAACCTGTCAATCTCACTTTAGCTAAGTACAAGGAAAAAAATCTGTCAAAGTTCAAATTTCAAGGAAGTGATGCAAGTTGTTTTAATAGAACTGTGTATGCACGAAGAACCCAGTCACCTCTGCACCGACTCCTTGTCCTTTTGACCCATGCTCTGGCTCTCTCCTGACATGGAGATATGATCAGCTGTGGACTTCAAAGCCAGACTGCACTGGGCAGAGCAGTCATGAGAAAAGCTTTGGGGTTTCTAAGCCCTCACTTTTGATAATACAGAAAGCCGGCAGGGAGAAAATATGTGCCGATCTGGCACTTCTTGCTCCTCTCTCCCTTCCAAGTCTGGCTATAGAGTTTCTCTTATGACTGACTTCCAGCTGGGGCCTCATAGTTGGAACAATACCAAGCTGGAGCCCAGGCTTTCCTGCCTCACAAACATAAAGCCAGGAATTCTCGGCTATAGCTATGAGATAACTCTATATCCTTTGAGATCCTTGAAATAAAGGTGAAACTGCCCTGAAATGGCTCAGACCTTAAAGCGGTTCAGCTGAGGTCTCGGCTGCAGCTGGGAAAAGGACAGGTGGAAATGCTGAACGCTGACTGAGAGCTGGCATTCATTTTTCATCCTCATAATTCCCCGGAGTTTAACTTTTTTTGTCTAGTGGTGTGGTCCAATGTTCCCTTTAAACAGCGTGTGTTGACAGAGGGGAGAGTGCAGGGAGGAGGAAAGCACAGAGGGAGGGAGGGAGGGCACAGCTCCCCCCTGGAGGCTGCTTATGAGCAGACTCCTGAGGAATTCACTGCTCTGTGTGGGTGTGTGTGTGTATGTGTATGTGTGTGTGGTTGATGTGGACAGCAGCCAAAAGCATATGCCACCTTTGCATTCTCCCAGCAGAAAGGCAAGGAAGGTGAGTAAAGGCTATATCCGGACACATTTTTTTTTTCACTTTCATTAACACTTTAAAGCAGCATTATGTGAAGATTTTACTTTAAAACAACAGCTTCAGAATCATTCTGTTGGTACAGTGACATGTAATAGTGAGAAGGCACATCTTTCATTACCACACTGTGGGCCAGAGAGCATGTTCTCACACTATGTAACTTTGTTGAGCTGGGCATGATGTCCAGCGAGACGATTGTAGCGTTTTACACCAGTATGGCACACACCACCACCAACTATGGGCCTTTAGCTTCTATAAGAAGAAGCTAGGTCAGTATTCTCAGTACAGAGATCATGGCAGACCTGAAGACACCAAAGAGGACACTGACGGAGACAGCGAGAAAGAGAAAAAGAGAGTAACCTAGCACAAAACTGGACAAGAGTTAATTACAGACAAGCTTTTACACATGGGAGAGAGCTAAAAAAAAAGAGATAAAAGCATGCAAGACAGAAACCAATCTGCCTTTCTTGTGTTGAACTAGTAAATAATAACTAGCTGTTCTTTTTCTGTTAGCATCCCCAAGTATTCATATGTTATAGTAAGATGTTTAGCTGTATAAACTAAATTTTTTTACTGAGATGAACATACACACTAAGCATTTTATTACAAGCTTAATATTTATATAAGCTCCCTTCTTAATCACTTCATTTCTTCGAGGACAAGTGTTACGCCTCTGTCTCCGAGTCATATGCTGCAGTAAATGAGGCACAGTGGGGCTAAGAGCAGAGGGTCTAACACCTCGTGCCACTTGTGTCTAGGGAACACACGCGATAGGAACAGACACAAGGGAAACACTGAAGGGATTTCTTCCATGCCACATCCTTTAACGATGCAGCTTATCTTTTCCCTCAGTTCTGTAGGGTAAAAAATGAAGACAGTCGAGCATAAATTAGTATTAAGGTGCTCACATGAACATTACCATTTTACACACTTCATCTGAAAAATACTAAGTGCAAACAGTTTATCATGAAAATATCAGTGTGAAGAAGAGCAGCAATCACCTTTCATCACTATCGCTATATAAATATAATTCTATGAATATTATAAATATTATTTACAAAACATAAACTATTATTAAATACATATGCTTAAAAATTATATACTATTTGGGAATTAAAGCACTAAATTGATTCTAAATTCTGACATTAACAGGCTTTGGTTAGTCAGAATTTCCAAGGCATTAATTTCATAGCATCTTTCCCTTACGGATAAACGTTTAAACAATACACTTGGTGTTTTTTTTCCTTTTTATTATTTATCTAAGACTTTATATAAAACATGATACAGCATGCTGGTATAGGAAAGTAATAAGGTATTTAATTACTTAAAGTAAATTATTTTTATCATTAATTAATTATTAATTATTTAATTAAATAATTACAAAATAATTATTTTTTCAATAATTGCACTCCCTGAATGCTTTGCTGCTGTTTATTAAAGAAAGATATATTATACATTTTACCTGTTTGTAGTTAGGTGTAATGTGGAACAGCCATGAAAAAATAGTTCTAGTTATCACTAATGTTTTAGCATCTATAAACAGAAATTCTCTCATAAGCCCCCCCCTGCCTCTCTCTCTCTCTCTCTCTCTCTCTCTCTCTGTCTCTCTCTGTCTGTCTCGCTCTGTCTTAAACAAAAAGCTTGTCACATTACCACGAAACCAAAAAGGCCTCTGTCCCAAAGAGTTTTATGTGTTGGAAAACAGCTTTACCTCTGACTGTTAGAAAATGCTGACATTAGAGTCTCCTTCCAACAGCACTAAATAAACATCTACTCACTGAAGACCTCTATTCAACAATTACTCATATTTGTAATCTGTTACTATAGAAATGATCATGTATTAGAAATGCACATTAATATAACTCTATGGTTTGAATTACACTTGGTCTGCTGTTGAGCTGCTGTTTTAGACATTAACCATCACCTTCTGACCAATCAGAATAAAGCATTCAACAGCACTGTGATATATAAGCTTCAGTGAACACTGGCCTGGGTCATGGTTGCCATGGAGCCTATCCTGGGTGTAAAAAAGGAAATAATATTTTATATAAAATAAGATTTTATTTAATTAGTATTTAAAAAAGATCCTTAAACCATAGATTATGGCCAAGATTATCTTATTTATTAGAGGGAATATTCAATGTGAAGGTAACATTGATGATATTATGATACTTCCAGGAAACTAAACCCAGAAAGGTTCTTATATATATTAGTTAAAATTGGTAACCCATTGTTAACTAGTGGCCTCAATATATCTAACGTAACTTTTATTGTTCTTTGCTTATGAGCTGATGGTCTTTGACATGTTGTGGTGTGGTGGGGTTTGGATGGGTTTCAAATCACTGAAGCCCCACACAAAGTGAACATGACCAGCGAAACCATCAAGGCATATGGTTCTCTGCAAAAGGAGAAGCAGATGTTGTTAGTCTGTTAGAGGAGTGATGGCAAAGCGTCTCACGCTGGCATAGTGATAACTGTCCTCAGCTGACTCTTCTGAAGGGTTGTGTGGAGAGAAGCTGAGCTGAAGAACGCATTGTGCCGTTTCCACACTATCCAGCTAAAGGTAAACCAGGCCATCCAGTTCACACAGGAAATGACCTATATTACTTTAAAACAATTAGGAAAAGAGGAAAATGACTAGCAATTAGCTATAATGTGCCAAACCAGCTGATTTTCCACAATTGGAAATGTATGAGAAGTAGCAGACAGATGTTTTGCCAAAATAATTTCGCAATAATTGTAATAATTGAATCTCTCGCCTCCGTAGATATAGTTTGGGGATGGAAGTATGTATGTGTGCCGGTATATACACAATAGGTTATTTCATAATCACACATTAAAGCACAAACTCTTTTGTTACAGTGCCCCAATGCTAACATTAAGCACTATTCTACTGTCACAGCATATATGATTTGTGGCCTCACTGCTCCCCACAAATGGGATTCATTAGCATAGCCTTATGTCATTCTGCTAAGTATTAAGCATGCCAAAAATATAGGCTCTGTGGGGATTGGGGGGGGGGGGCAAATACAAAGAGACACAGCAGTGAAGCACTCTGCTGGAGAGAGATCACCACACACAAATACAGTGCCTTCTAATGTAATTGCACCTTAGGAAAATTGGAGCAAACACCACCATATAAAATGCCTTTGTTTTCTCAACCTATCATGCAGTCTTATCCATTAGTTAAGGTAAAATTGAAACACACAAATACAGTCAACTCCAGACCCTTATTTA
>JAOVVG010000051.1:17163249-17173796 GCA_028566375.1 Leptodoras nelsoni | reverse complement strand
TGTTTCAGTTTCATTGTCTAACCCCTGTATGTCATCATTAGATTATTAATGCTGAAGCAGCATGTTACTGTTGTAGCTGCTGCAGGTGGAGCAAGTTTAAACTACTTTATATACAGGTTTATATACAGCAACACTAGAGCTGTGTTCCAATTCAGGGGCTCGATTCAAAGGATACAGTCTACGTGTTTTTTGTCCTCACCAACGTGCAGTGAACCTCAGGATATGTTGCCTGGTGAAGGATCCACCCATTGGATACTTCACTGCCATGGAATAGAAGGACGCATTTCTCAGCCGCATATGAAGGAACCTTCAAAATGGGACAGCCTGGTCACACCAAATCGGTCTTCAAATGCAGCCCTTGATGGATGCAGCCCCTGAATTGGACACAGCTTAGATAAATCTGAGGGGTCGTGAGATGATTAATGGGAGAGGAATAAAGAAAAAACAAAGTTCTCATACACAAATCTGATTTCACTTTTTAAAATTGTGGGCCCTGAATCTATAATCTATGAAAGTTTAACTTTTTGAATGGAATTATGGAAATAATGGAACATTTTAAATGGGTCTGTATTAGTTTCTTTCCAGCACTGGGACACTGGCTGTTCTTGTTAATCGTAAGGTAATTAAAGGGTAGCTGTTCTGCACTGGGAAGAGAGGAATTTTAGTTGTTGTTTTTGTAGTATGACATGATTCAGTCTTACTCATTACAGCTCTGACGCTTTCGGAGGCGCTTTTCTGATTAGCTGTAAGAGCAGGCAGAAGTTGGTTACACATATTTACCACAGCTTCCTTAATAGAGAAAGAATAAGGCTGCATGCATATTCAGCAGCCTGTTGTACGTGAACAAGTCATTTCGGTGAGAGGCTGTTGCGCAAGCTCGGCACTGAAATAGCTAATTTCCGGGTAAGAAGGACGTCGCTGAGATATGATCCATTTGGAAAGCTGGCCATGGAGCTGTGTGATTTAAAACCATCCGACAACAATAACGAAGAGGACGAGCGAAGGGATGAGGTGAGGTGTTGAAGGTTTCTCTTCCCATTCGTGTGGTTTTAGAAAACAAAACTGTACTAATGAGATTTCGAGACAGAAGTCTGCGCGTCATGGGAAACATGAGGGTGAAGTAGTGCTCTTGCCTGAAAATGTCATTTTGGGATGGAGTATTGGTTTATGAGTGAAACATTTCGGACAGGAACATTATTTGTGAAATGCTAAACACACATGAGCATGAGCGCGCAAATGTAGTTTGTATGCGTGTATGCGTGCGTGTGTAGGCAGGCAAGTGCAAACGCGTCTGAACGTAAATTTAATGGACCTGACTTTTCGTGGCTTAAGAAGTTTAAAGAAAGAAGAAAATTCCCGTTTTTTCTCTCAAAGCATAATATACAGTTTTAAAATGTATCAAACAGTCCATTTTTTAAAACACCAATTCACACAATTATGTAACGCGTTATTGTTTCACAAGTTGAGCCTTTAGTTCTGAAGTTATAATGGCGCACAGGTAGCCTCAGGTCGGTTGCCGCTCCCTCTGTTTACCTAAACGAGGTGTGGAGTTACAGGGTAAATGCAGAAACGTTCCTGTCTGCCATGTTAATTACTCTTTACTCAGGAAACCAAAGATTCTCCTTTCATGTCTATTTTGTCTGAAATAATTGCAGGTGTGCCCAGGAAATGGAGGCTGGTCAAACCACAGCACGCCGAATGCCACTGAGGACAGCTGCTTGCTCTCAGATGTACAGATGAGTCTATAAATCTCTGACAGAATGGAAAAACTATATCTAAAAAACTTTTAAGATGATAACTAAGAACATACTGCAAAATGAATGCAAAAAATGCTTGCCAGAATGTTTTAACAAAAGAAGTTGTCATTAATGACTGAAGCCTGTACACTTAGGTGACAGTGTAATAATAGGTCTACTATATTCTTCTGCTATTTTATCAGGTACACCTTCCATATAGGTCACTTTTATAAATATACCTGTCTCTACTCAGTACATCAGTGGAAGGCACCACCAAATGACCACTGCTGATTAGATATGCTGTGTGTCCATAAGTATGTGGACACCGAGGCTGTCTGACTTGTTGAACATTCCATTGCAAAACCATGGCCATTAGTGAAGGCCCAGAACTCTTCAGTGGAGTTGAGGCTAGAGATGCAGACCGCTCTAGATCTTCCACACTGACCTTGCCCAAGTATGTCTAATTATGGAGCTTGCTTTGTGCAAAGAGGCATTGTCACACTGGAACAGATTTGGGGCCCCTTAGTTCCAGTGAAGGTAAATTGTACTGCTGCAGCATACAAATGCATTCTAGACAATTGTGTGCATTGTGACAGCAGTTTGAGGAAGATTCGCATATGGGTGTGACGGTCAGATGTCAACATACTATTGCACATGTAATGTATTGTGAGAGTAGGGCAGTGGTGGTAGTTCAGTGGTTAAGAACTTGGACTACTGATCAGAAGGTCATGAATTCAAAGCCCAGCACCACTAAGCTGCCACCAGTGGCCCCCTTATCACCCTGGATAAGGATGTCTACCAAATGCCATACATGTAAATGTATTGTTAGGGCTGTGGTTTGTGTGTATGTGTGTGTGTTTACAAACTCAGTAATATATACCCACAAGTGACCTTTATAGTATGTTTACCTAATAAAATAGCTAATGAGTGTAGCTGCATGACAGTCCCCACAGATTACCTTTACAGTCCTACCTCATACACTTAACCCTGTCCACAAATCACTGTATACCTGCATCATTGTACTTATCAATGTCCACCTCAAAATATTTTACTATTCCATGACAATACCCAATTCTTACTAGAAGCAAAGCAGGTCCAACTACTTTCAAATGGAATATTTCTGTGGGTGAAACTAGAAACATGACCCTGTGTAGCACAAAACAATGTAGATTGCCAACATGAAATCCTGAATGAAATTGCAAAGCACTGAACTATGCCTTCTGCATTATGTCATATGCACCTGACAGAATACATTTAAACTAATACCTCTAACTTCTCAGTTTTGCGTCGGTCAAAAAAAATCTTTCCCCTAATTGTAACATATTTCCCATGGATTAGCATTCAGTGTGTAATAAGATTCATTGTGCTGTATGTGTGTAATGCAGTGTTATACATGTTTGTTTGCATACTCAGGTTGCTGATAGCAATGGAGCACACTGTATTGCGGTAAATATCCCAGAAGACCTGTCGCAGGAAAGACACACTAAGGTATAGAAAAGCATTTACAAATGCACTTTTTTCTATGCAGTACTTTGTGTAGTACATGTAGTTGCAACTTGTTTACATCCAAGGATTGTTTACATCTGGTTTCAACCACAATCATGGGGAAGACTGCTGACTTGATTTGTCTTGTGGAGAAGACGATCATCAACACCCTCCACAAGGCCACAGAAGGTCATTGCTGAAAAGGCCGACTGTTCACAAAAGAAATATTCTAATCATTTGAGATACTGGATTTCTGCTTTTCATGAGCTACAAGCCGTAATGATCAAAATGAAAAAAATGCTGAAATATGTCTCGACATGCAAAGAATATAAAATGTATGACAGTTTACCTTTTTCAAATTAAATTATGAAAAAAAAGAACTTTTTCCACTATATTAAAATGTTTTGATTTAGTCTTGTCTGACAGTAACAGGGCAGCACAGTGCAGTGGGTAGTGCTGCAGCCTCATAGCAAGAACGGCCTTTGATTCCCCAGTTCGCATGGTTGTATATTCTCCCTGTGCTTGTGTGGGTTTCAGTTCAAAGACATGCAGTCAGTCCAATTAGAGATAGGGATGCACTAGGATAGGCTCCAGCATCCCGCAGTGACCCAACAGTATGATAAGTGTCTTAGATGATGAGAGAGTGTAATGTATTTATATCTTTACTTTTCTTTTATTTGCAGCCTGTGGGGAAATGCGACAGATTGAAAAGGGAGCTGAATGAAAAAGCCTGTTGGAAGCTCAAAGTGTGGATGCTCATTCTTATCTGCTTCATTTTAATCGCTCTTGTCATCTTTCTGACCGTTTATTTCTGCTCAGGTACACCATTACATAATACATAGAGTTTTGGGTAGTAATTCTATTACAGTCATCTTAGTGCCTTGCTATGCATCATTTTTATTTAAAAAATATATACTCATGCATGCACAGAATCATGTGTTTGAGGCAAATCCTAAAAAAGCAGTACACACAGCCACATCTAGATAATTTGTATAGTTTTAGACTTATGACTTGTATAGGAACAAATATGTTAAGTGGCACAGTCTTGTATATTATGGCTGCATATTTCAGGCAGAGGATATTTTCCACTGTCGAGTTTACACGGACCTAAAACTGTCAGAATGCTTTTAGTTGATTAAAAGTGACTGCAGAATTAAACCTGTTTGAAAGATCCAAATGGAAACATGTCATTAGCTTCTATTAAATTTTAGTGTTTATGACAGTGGTTCGGAAACCACTACATAAAGAAACTCAAATGTGGTATTATAAGAGTGCAATAATGAGACTCGATTTTCTTTTTTTGAGGTAGACAGAGTACATGTACTGTATAAACCTCAGTGTATGTATCCATTTGATAGTGAACTGAACCGAGATAAGTGAAGGGCAGTACTTAATAGCGATAGACCCATTTTTTAGGATCCAGCTAGGCTGTGTTGGATACTTAGCCAAGTACTTAACTCAGTAAAACTGAATGTTGTATTATTATTATTATTATTATTATTATTAATAATAATAATAATAATATTAATGGTGCATCCATAGTATGTATCTGGATTGTATGTGTGTGGTGGCCTGGGAATATCCTTCACATGGTAAAACTTTGACTTATATTATACAGGATTTCCTGAACTATGTTTGCTTTTTTATATCTCAACCACAAGTAAAGGTCTGGCTAGACCCAAGATGTTTACACGCAACTGTCTCTTAATGCACCATGAACTTTTTAGGAAGACAGCCTAAGCAACCTTAAAAAAAATCGCATAAATGCACTTCAGGCTGTTTTGTGCTATATTAAAAGTGAACTGTCAAAATATGGTATATGTAGAATAAAAGTGTTCCCTCATCTTTGGCTGCTTGCCAGAATCAGCCACAGTGACATCCAGTTTGTTTTCCCAGATTGCCATACATATAGTACATCCTTAATTATTTTGCAACCACAAGCAGAAGTGCAGAAAAATATTTCTCTTGACCTCTGACCATCTTGATTTCACAGTTTATCAGGAGGACATAGACGAGAAGTATGATGTTGCAGATTTTGTGGTGCCGCGCTTTTTTAGAGGAAATTTTACACTCCTTAACCAGACCTTAACACTAGATACACAAGAAACACGGACTCTTCTTAAAGAAAAGGTGAGTTAATTGTCATGTGCATTATACGCATCCTGTTTAACAATACTGAAAACACAACCACACAGTCTTATTTCTCAATATCCTAAATGAAAAATAATGTTCTGGAGAATGACTATCAAAGCTAAGCTTTAAGAAATTTGGGGTATTTCCAGTCCAGGTCTAGACTACTTAAGTTTACTTTTGCTTTTTCTTTCGGTTCCTCTGTAGCTGACTCAGATGTTCACGTCCTCATATGCCCTGGGCCGATACTTCTCCTTAGCTACAGTGAACCCACTGAGGTAACAACTTGCACTTTTGTGACCTTTCAGTTTTCACCCACAGAGTTTTGTCTGCATTAAAGTGGTAGGTCACTGGAGTAAGTGGTAGGTTCAAACGCAGTACTTCACAGCAAAGGTGTGGTTAAATGCGCGATTACTGTTGCACTCGGTGTTGTGTACAAAATTCTGTGGGAAACTCTAGGAAGACTGCAGATTGCATGCATGTTACACTCACTAAATTTTGTGTAGGGTATAGTGAAGTCACTCAATTAATATACACTGAAACAACATTGTCATAAAAACAAAAAGGACTGATATGATCTTACCGGAACTTCCTAGTGATGCACTCTGTGCCTAAGAAAAGCTTGACTTGATTGGATCGAAATAGACATGAAATATTCAAGTTAACAGATCTAATAGATGATTATTATTTTCAAACTTCGGTTAATGATATTCAATGACTTATCAAATGTTTTCCAGTTATTATAATAAAATGATTATTGATAAATTCATCCAATATTTTTGTCCTTGTTCCATGTGCAATGCAGTGGAGTAGAGATATATGTTATATTTCGACCCATATGCCTTATATCTGATGGTAATGTCAGCCTAAGGGTGGGAGTGTTCCTCAAAATTCCTTTGTTCCTGGAATTTCACCCTCATGTGACAGTTGTCTTCAGTTTTCATGGTGTGATCCCTAGCACAGAATGATCCCCAAAACAGCTCTTCCACAAGACATCTCTCTAATTATAATAGAAATGCTTTTAAAATATTTAGAATAACAAAACAAATGTGGTGGTTTTTTTTTTCCACTTTAAGCATTTCAATATTTTTTTTCAACCACTGGCACATCTGTCTTTGATGTCTCCTCTGATGTTCCTCTGTGGTGCATAACTCGGAGTGTAGCAGCTGGAGGGTGTGTTTGCAAAAGCCTGTTTACTTTTGAAAATAGTAGTTTACAAAAGCCTGACAGAGGAAATAGCTCGGTGTTAAATGACATAAAGTCCTTAAATTCCATGACAAATTCTACTGAAGAATCTTTTTTACGTTTTTGTGAAAAAGCAATATAAATGTTTTTCTCTTCACTCTGTTTTACAAATAGCAGTTCTAGTGTTGAGTATAAACTGGACTTTATGATGCCTGAAGAGAATAAGCAGATGATACTATATACTCTGAGCAAAGAAATGGTCTACAATGTGCTTCTACAACAGCTGTATGACCAAGAAACTGAGGACCCCCTTTACATCGAACCGTCTTCACTCGTCATGGAAGGTAACCAGAAATAATGTGAGCTGTGTACATGTCCATACCACTTTTGGATGTGCACAGTTTTATATCCACCACTTTTAGACGGTATACATTGTTATTTAATAGAATTTTAACTTGGCTACAATAGCTAGATTTAATACAATAGTACAGAATAGGAAATAATTAATTAAATGATGTAGTACATTGTTTATTGTTTACTAGACACACACTCTGCCAACATATTACCTTATGTTACACTGCTATTAGATTGATTGAAAAATTTCAGTGTTTGGCACTATATTGCCAAAAGTATTCACTCACCCATCCAAATAATTGAATTCAGGTGTTCCAATCACTTCCATGGCCACAGGTGTATAAATTCAAACACCAAGGCATGCAGACTGCTTCTACAAATATTTGTGAAAGAATGGCTCGCTCTCAGGAGCTCAGTGAATTCCAACATGGTAACGTGATAGGATGCCACCTGTGCAAGAAGTTCAGTGGTGATATTTTCTCACTACTATATATTACACAGTCAACTGTCAGTGGTATTATAACAAAGTAGAAGCGATTGGAAATGACAGCAACTCAGCCACAAAGTGGTAGGCCACATAAAATGACAGAGCGGGTCAGACTGAAATCTGTCTTCTGAGTAAAAATTATCATGCTGAGATGCACTTCAACATTTCAGTCTAATTGTCTCCTCCTTACATTTTCGCTTTAGACTGGCCTATTAGTGTTTATGATGGCATGTGTGTGTTTGTTTTTGCTCTGTAGTCTACACTAATGAGTAAAAGACCGACTTGGAGCTCTTTTTGCTCATAGAAGATTATACATTTCAGCAGGTCTTGATGGTGTGTTATTCTTTTTTTAGATTTTGATGTAATTTTAATGTATCTGGGAAAAATGGATTGGAGGATGAGTTGTCTCCAATCCATTTATAGTCTAAACACAGACAAATTTTATGTAATGTTAAAGGCAATGCGTGTATTACTTTCAAGTACAATGCGTATAACTTAGAATGTTAGTATAAAGTGCATTTGAAAAAGACATTTAGATTAAAAACTGTTTGCAATTTATCATCATGCAACTATGCACTGTATGAACATGCCCAGTCTGTATAACCTTCAGTGATTCACCAAATGTATTTTCTTTCTCTTTACAGTTGAAAGTTAAATGAGCAGCATTACAGCCACAGTCATGATTTGCACATTTCTACATACCCTCTGGTATGATCATGAAATTCTGTATGTGCCTGTCCTTACACTGGATCCACTTTTTTTTTTTTTTAAAGATATTTTATTACTTTATTGACCACAACACTATAATGTAAATTAGAACATTTTACTCAATCAGGGTTATGGATTTAACGAAATTTAAAGTCTCATGTCAGCTTTTTCAATAAGAAGCCCATTCCATGTTTGTATTCAAGTCATTTTCCGACTCCTAGTCTTAACACGCTCCAGTGTCCTTATTGAGACTCTGAGTTATATCTCTTGTAGAAAATATTGTTTTAATGTATTATTACAGTATCTGTTTTTGAATACTACATTTTAGTTTATATATTTTTATATATGTGTATATATAAAATGATATTTTCATATCTGTATATTTTGACCAAACTTTTGAGCCACAAGGTGGTGCTTTTGCTCAAGTGACGTGCGTTTCAACTCCTCGATCTGTCCCTGTGGTTTTTAAACAATATTTATTATGTAATTATAATAATTTGGTCAGTGAATTTTTTGACTTTTTTTATTCATGATGTTTTTCTTTTGCAATAGTGTGAGCAAATGCCAAGTCTTCATTTTTAAAAAACTACTTAGATCAGTTTACTTGTATATCCTAGGATCTGCTGAATAAAACTAAGCAGAGATTCTAAAGTACCAATTGCCCAGTAAAATTTCCTTAACACAATAGCTCTCATATACTTGAAACAAAATCAGAATGTGTTTGTACAACAGTATGCTTTGTAGTAGTCATTATCCATAGATGCAATATCGTTTTTAGATTTTATTTTTATAAAATGCATTGTAAAGAGAGCCAGAAGTCATTTGTCAGTGTGTGATTTGTCAGTTATGTAAATTGTCATTCTGTGATTATTAAAGCAGAAAGGCAAATCACATTCAGAACATTCAATCAGATGTAACATGGTGTCTGAAATCACATTTATTTTTACCTGGGAGCTATAAATAGTGTAGAGCTGCAATGGTGGTAGTGTGAATATTGTTCCATTAAGTACAAATGGTATTACCTAGCAAAGTAAATCTTTTGATATATCTGTATGATGAATCAGGCATACAGGGTATAAGCTTTGCAAATAGCAGTTATGGTATTTATAGCTTCAGTTGCAGCAAACCTCTGTTAGCAAACATATGCTGGATCACTGATTACATTTGGGATAAGGAGAATGCTGTATATGGTACATTTTGGGCTGATCTGCTGAATCTCCATGACCCTGGTGCAGTTTATTCCTGCTCCTGGAAAATCCTTGCACAAAATATTTGAGTGTTTTCTCTGTCTATGCTAGTAAAGTGTTTGGTCCTGCACGGCAGAGTAAATCTAGTTTCTAATAAAGCTCTTAACAAGATCACCACTGAACTCAAGCTGTTCCTTTCATCAAACTGCAGTGACTACAGACAGAACATATGAACAAAGATGTCAGATGTATTTGCTTTATTTGTTTATTGTATTTTGAGTTTATATTTTTACAATTATTTTTTATATTTAGCATTATTTTGTTTATTGGCTGTCCTTTATTATAAAACATTAAGTTAAATACTAAATAGTGTTTCACACAAAGGGGTTAATGAAATGCTGTTTTTAAATTATTATTTTCAATTAATTAATATTAATATATTAATTCATACTTAATTAATACTTATGATTCTCTCTCTCTTTCCCTCTCTCTCCTCCCAACACACACATTTGTTTTACTATCCTTGTGAAGATTTTCCACTGAGTCTATATAAAACATGAGTATACAACTTTCAAAATGTGTGGACATACACTCATTAGATGCATTCTTAAGAACACCAGTACACCTTCTCATTAAAGAGATTAACTGGATAGTTGTGTGACCTTTTTCTAATCTTCCCCTGTCCATTTCGGGAAACGTGTTCCCATTATAGCCTCAGATTCTCTTTCTGGCTGACAGGCCTGATACGGTTTTCTACTCCTGTAGCCCATTTGCCTGAAATTGTGCTGTGTTGTGCATACTGAGATCCTCAGATGTCTTTCATCAACAAGGCACTTCCACCCACAGAGCTGCCTCTCACTGGATCTTATTTTGTCTGATTCTTTTTCACACCATTCTCGGTAAACTCTTGAGACTGGTGAGGGAGAGAATCTCAGGAGATCAGCAGTTACTAAAACGCTCAAACCAGCCCGTCTGGTCAGATGGTAACAACCATGGTTACCAACAGATTCACTGAAATCAGATTTTTCCCCATTCTGATGTTTAATGTGAACATTAACTGAAGCTACTGACCTTTTATGTATTTTGCTGCTGACACATGACAGATTAGATAATTGCATGAGTGAACACGTGTACAGGTGTTCTTATTGGTGTGACAGGTGAGTGTATATATCTAAAACAAAAACCCTCCGTTTCTGTTCAACCAAACACACAGCATATGATGGACATGTAAGATTCATAAACCATCCATGTCACTTCATGGATAGTTTATCCAAA
>JAOVVG010000051.1:17103666-17123739 GCA_028566375.1 Leptodoras nelsoni | reverse complement strand
TGTATATATATATATATATATATATATATATATATATATATATATATATATATAATATACTTACTTAACATAATATACTTAATATAAAACTTATACTATATATTTATACTTGATTTATTGATGTGAATACATTAGGCTGACTTGTTCTTCTTTTGTCTGACTGTCAGTCTTGCACAGAGATGGTGATGCCCATGTGTACAGATGGCATTCAAGACATGTTTGAACCTGTAGCATGGAACTTCCAAGCTTTCTCTGATGAGTGCTATGCGTTATTTGGGGTACGGCCACGGGAGGACTGGGCTGATACTGTATTTGGTGGGAAGAACATTAGCACCCACACTAACATTATTTTCAGGTAATTACTATGCTGTCTAGAGGCCGCTGCTTTTGTCATTGGTCTTAATGGCTTATTCAGGTTCTTAGAATTTAAAATGAATTGTTCAAATACCATCAGAATCAAATATCATCTTGATTCATATCACTATAGGCTTTTAGGTAATGTCAGAAATGTAATGTAACTGGACATAATGTAAAAATCAATGACCAATAATATGGTTATGATCCATTCATATGTTTTCTTTTTTCATCTTTATGTTAGTAATGGAGGCCTTGACCCATGGATGAGTGGTGGGGTAACTAAAAGTCTCTCTGACTCTCTGGTTGCCATTGTCATTCCTGATGGAGCACATCACCTTGATTTACGCTTCAACAATGAATATGACCCACGATCGGTCCTCTTTGCCCGAGAACTGGAAGTGAAATATTTCAAGCAGTGGGTCAAACAGAATGCAAATGTACAATAACCAATCAAGACAGGATATAGAGACTGATTAAATCATGCATATCAACAGGTTGTGCTGCCCACCAAAGGTTTTTTTTACTCAGCTTGACAAAAGACTTAACATATTTTAGAATAAATTGGTTGATCTTGTTTTTGTCCAATCATTAAAATAATTTTATGGCCTGTTTTTGTGATGTGTATGAGCCCAAGTTTCAGATCAAACATAATTCTTGTTTAAGCAATGTTTAATTTTATCTATTATATTAAACACATAATTTAATTCCAGTGTAAAAAAAAATCCAAAATATCCTCATGTGGACAGAACAATGAAAAAGTTTACTTGAAAAAACAAAACAGAATCCAAACAAAATGTCTAATTTCCTACTCTTCCTCAGCTGCTCTTGTGTGATTTAATGAAAATGCCACAACAGACGTTGAGCAATAAAGTGGCTAGTGGGAGGCTAGTAGTGTAAAGCAAGGAGACTGTGCGTCATGCAGTCTGAGCCATAGGACTCCCCCAGACTCCTATTCATTCACTGGCAGTGCAAACCCCTCTGAATTGCTGTACCTTGACATCCCTTCATCTGCCCCCTGCTAGTAGGATTATTAATACTACAGCCGGACAGCAGAAGAGCGTTTGGGCTTGATGGTGCACTAAGGTTGAGGGGTGAGGCTTCAGAGAAAAAGTGACACTTGAATGGGATGAAATCACCTATCTTTAAATGTTAGCAGTTCCTAGTACTAATCTAATAAAAATCATGACTAAAGCTGTGGCATTTGATGTAATTATACAGTCCAGTTATATAATGGTTTAACTAACTATTCCTAGAGATAATAACTATACATAAACATGGCCAGAGTGGTTTATTTCTAACCTTTAGATGCATGTGTAACTGGACCCTACCATCATAAACACAATGCAATATAATATAATATAATATAATATAATATAATATAATATAATATAATATAATATAATCACCACAGGACAACACAGGAATTCTGTCATGCTAGAAATTCATTTTATTTTTTTTACTTTTTAAAAACAAGTGAAAACCTTTTTATAAGACATTTACATTTGTAATATTTTTAACATCTTAATATTAATGTTTTTAACATTTTATATGATCTGATGAATTGAATAGCACAGAACAGCAATACAAAAATATTAACAACACACACACAACAATGTTAGCTAGCTAGTCTTATCTCTTAGTCTTATCTTTTAACTATAAAATAGACTATTTCACACAACGATACACACACACATGTATACAAGTACAAAACAGTATAAATACAGTAATGTTAGCTGAGTTCGTTAGCAAGCTAGTGCAAGCCAACAAATTAACACTACGTTGTCAGCTAGGGTAATTTGTTGACACATGATAATGAACCAACATCAAAACTTTCTGAGGAAAACCTAAAATATTAAATAATAATATTTAATTTCAAATATATTGCCAAAAAGTGACCTCACTGGGGCATTTTAGGCCCACTTATATATCCATGTCATATAAATATATATCATATTAATTTTAGTCACTGACACATTTCACAATCCTTCATGCAGGATTGTAGGCTTGGCAAGGCTTGTACTATTTCATGCTGCTTTGAGTTCTTTCATACTTTGCTTAAACACTTATAGAGATTTCTAATGATGTCATGGTTGAAATAAACAAAATGGTTTTCTACTGGACACAATGGAGCATGATCTTTCACTTTTTCCTTATGGACAGAAAAAAGACAAACATGGGTGGTGAAGCAGCTAATAATGTGGTCAATATCTCACATTTCACAGAACTGACATTAATTTTATCATCCTTTCTTCTCATCTGACATGTCCATCAATCAAATTTGTTATTAGTATTCTGCTGACCCTTGGAGCATAGGTTGTGTCACTGCTAATGCAGACCACACACTAGTGAGAAGAGATTAGGCATGTGTGTGTGTATGTGTGTGTGTGTGTACGTGTGTGTACATTTGATGAGGCTGAGGGTGTCTTGAGGGAAAGAGGGAAATGGAGAAAAGCTCACAGTGGGTGCTGAGTTTGTAAATTCCCCAGACAGAGGGCGGGGTACACAGTGTGTAACGATAAGCAAACAATATGCAATCTGTTTGCTGAAGCAGCTATACAGCGACATGAATCGAAAGCAGGAAGATGAATGGTGTTTCTCTGCTTGCCCCATTTGTCCCCCCCACCTACAACACTTGTTCACCTCAGTTTGACCTTGGTTACTGATTTGGTTCTTTTCATAATTTGTTATATGTGAGATAAATTGAACATTTGTCTTTTGTAAAAAAACAAAAAAGCTGTGTGTCAGAAGTTTAATACAGATTTTTGCCTTCTATAACAACAAGCATTGCTTCCAGACAAAACAGTATAGAACGTTTTTCTTGTGTTTTTTCTTTAATGTAATGCAATTCTCTTTTCCCTTGTCTCTTGTCAGTATTCAGCTCTCCACCCCCTCTGATCCCCTCATCCTTTTCGTGGCCATAGAAACATGTTTCCGGAATCAGTGCGTCAGACCCTCAAATCTGAATGACTAGCATGTACAAAAGCTTTCCAGGAAGAAGAGAAAATATCAGCCATCATCTTGGTGATGTCATTGTGCCAAAATTAGGCCTTGAAAGAAAGAGGAGGATGTGGAAACTAGTTTTAAAAGGAATGAATGGGCTAAGTGCACTGCCAAGGCCTTTATGTTTAGAGCTACAATGGTTACATTTGAATGGAAATTATGCTTTTAAAACATACATATGTATTTATATTTATTTCTATGTATTTTACCATATAATAGGAAATAAAGAAAACAGCCTTATACCAAATAAAGGAAAAAAAGCTCTTTTTCACACTGTTGCTGTTTATCCACTGTTGTGCAGCTGTTAATTGTAAGGCAATTGCACTCCCATTCAGGCATGTAGCTTGAGCTGGGCTACAGATAATTAGATCAGTGCTATCAGTTTCACTGTTCCTTTTCTTTATTCAAATTTACATGATAATAACACTCTCTTGACGGTCCCTCTTTCTCAAAAGTGCTTGGGCTTTTTTTTTTACTCCTCTCTGTTTAAACATCCAAATGATTCAGTGCATCACCTTAAAATGCACTTGTGGAGGGGATGGGAGGGCTTGGGGTGGTTAGTAATGCCTGGGAAAATTCCAAAAAAACAAACGATAAAAAAGATGAACAAAGGCATGTAATTGCACTGGCACAAAGTTTCATCAGTAACTGTGTTGAAACATTACAGGAGTCCTATAAATGCATAGGCAAAATGCTATAATTGTGTTGTCTCCATCTTAAGAGATAATTGCGATGTACACAAACATCAACTTAGTTTCATTAGTAACATTTCTGTGATGGGGTCCATTTTGAATACTTTTTTTATGCCACTACAACCCAAACTCATGTCTCTTTTTTCCCTTCAGACAAGACCAGCTTTGGGCCCCTATAGACATTTTACTGTTGGTTCATCTCCTATTCCTGCATTCACTGTTAGCCAAGAAACTTCCTGTAAATACTGGATTATTTACAGCAGCCGTTATAGTCATACCCAGGATTTCTTAAGGTCAACATTACTTTTGGCACACTGGGCTTGAACTGCACTTTGGTCCCCTTTAATTTAACAGCTCCGGCAGCTTTTCTAGTTAAATCGACTGTTCATTATTGAGCCCCATTTTACGAAGGGGCTGTGAGGTGCAGTTTAATGAATCTCTGGCACAAAGATCCCTTTCATTGCAGAAGGAAGAATAGAAGCTATTTAGGCCCTGTAGGGTTGTATGTCAAAGGCAGCCCATAATAGTTGTCAGGCAGAGGCTAAAATTCCCACTGGTGCGGGAATCAACTTTTACCACTAACAGATTAAGACACAAATAGGAAATTGGGGAATACATGCATGAATGTGGTATTACTTTATTTTCAGTGTTTGCCATATGATAATTAAGTTAATCTGATGGTTTTTATGTACCGCAATAAATTCATGCTAGATCGAAAATGAGCTCTCCAACTTTATAGTATCATACCTAAATCGATTAGTTATACATGTTATAACCTTCTCCCATTTTGTAAGGACCCATTAGATAAACTTCCACAGGCAAAGAAAAACCCACACTTATACATACATCTTGAATCTTGTAGACAGGAAGTTCAAAAATAAATAAATAAAAGTAATCTCCAGAATGTGATGTGCAATAAAAAAATATAGGTATATGGCTAAATACCTGTATTGTACACAATTAATAATACAGTTAATACACATAATCTACAATTAAGAGTATTTTGTTTCTTTACACCCAGAAAAAAATGTAACTAAAAAATGGTCTTCATGTTATTATTGTATATGTCTGGATACATTTAAAAGTATTAGTGAACTTTCACTGCCTCTAATGTCATGACATTGTACTGATCACATACACAATAAGAACTGCAAGGGATAGTTGAACAAGTAGCTATTGTCTTATTGCTCAGTGGGATGCCTTGGACAAATCCCTCTTAGTTGCAGGTGGTCAGGCGTGAGCAAAGAGTTAAGTCTTGGGGTCCCTCTGTCCCTCCCTCCTAATGTCCTGACATCATTGGCCCTGCCTCCAGAAATCTCCTTGCTTTTCCCCAAAGCTTGTTTTCCAGTCCTGCTTTCAGTAGGAAAGAAACTCTGTGTGCACCAAGTGCAAGGACCAAGGGTTAGCATACAGTTTGGTGCCCTGGAACAATAGATATAGATATGTTTTAACGATGATCTAAGGAACTACAGGGATTAAGAGTGGACATCTTGGATCTATATGGTTCAGAGGGAGATGGCTGTTCAGGCTGCCATCATGAACTCTCAGTTCCTAAATTTCTGTTTCTCTGGTTCGGTTATGGAGTACGAGGTGGAGAAGGGTCTGGATGGGACATTCCTGGGTGAGGTGGACTGTGAGGGTGACTTCAGGGAGGCAACCAGTGACTTGCTCAGCTTCATTGACTCTGCTTCCAGTAACATCAAACTGGCTCTGGATAAGCCGGTCAAGTCCAAGAGGAAAGTCAACCACCGCAAGTATCTACAGAAACAGATCAAAAGATGCACAGGAATCATGGGACTGGGAAATGTGGCACCTCAGGAGCCTTGCAAAAGTCACGACTCCACCCCAGCTCCAGCTAGCATCATCCAGAATAAAACACCCAAACGCGATGGAGCTCAGGCCAACCTGCAGAGCAAAAGTCTGGCTGCTCTTTTCAATCATGCCAAGGACTTGCGGGGGGAGAAGACAAAAAAGCCCCCTTTGCGACACCGAAATCTGCCACCATCCTTCTTCACAGAGCCAGCCAACAACGCCAGAGTTACATCGACTTCCGGCATGTCGCTCAAAGATCTTGAGCGGGGAAATCCAGATGCAACAGAGTTTTTTGAGCTCCTGGGGCCTGACTACAGCAATATGGTCTCTGAGCAGGAGCTCTTCCACACTATGCCCAACAGGGTCCAACAGCAGGGAACCATAGGGCTGGAACCAATCTCTTTTGACTCCCACAATTTTGTGACAGGTGGTTTTCTGTATGCAGAACCATGGCCCACAAGTAGTGGGGTGTCCAAAAAAACAGGGGACATAAAGACAGTTCCAGGGCAGTCATCTCTGTATGGGAACACAGACTCATCTTGCCCAGTGCCTGTGGAGCAGAACTCTACATGTTCACTGACCTTTCCAAACTTCTTTACAGACTGCTCTGTTTCCCAGGTCTCATATGATCTGGCTAGTGGATACAACCGAGGTAGTTTTCCATCTCTTTAAGTGAAACGGTTTTCACTTTTTGGAATAACTTTTTTTGAACAAAAGGAGCAATTTTTAACTATGCATCTATATGATGATTAATCAGAAGGAACATTTTGGACCAACGTATTCAGTGAAATTTGTATTCAGTGAAGTTTGGCTGAACCTGTGCAGACGGATAATCTTGCTGCTTGCTTGATGTCAGGGACTTTTACAACAATCTCTAAAAGCTTAAAGTTCAATCGGACTTGGAAGTTATATCACTTATATATGATATTTGTGCAGGAATTGATTAATATTTTTTTAAAAAGTGTTTTAATATGCTATTCCATAGAGATGAAGTCACTATGGGTAGGGTGAGGGATTGTTTTTAGAATATTATCTCAGGGTGTTTGACTTGTTTCCATATATTGAAAAGAACTATAATCAAATAGCTTGGAAAGAAAAGAAAAAGGCAATTTTCCACCACGTTTAACTCTTACAATTTATTAGAAATAAAGTCTACAAGAACTGTGATTAGATAATTAATCTTTCATTTTGGAATATGGAAATAAAGTCATATTTTATAGAGCAATCTGGCGCTTTCATATTCAGGCAGATGCTTCTCATCCCCATTCTTCTTCATAAACCTCTGCCAGTAGTAGATTGTACTGTTTTATCTAAAAGTCTTGATTAATAGTACAAGCCCATGGCTCTCTGCAGTACTAAGTTTATATTATCAAGAGAATGTTGTATGTGGAGTATATATATATATTCCTTTAAATTTGGAATAAAAGCAAATCATTACAAAAGCTGTGGAAGGAAACCTTCATAGACGAGGACTACAAAGTGGATCTTGGATTATCACTACAGTCTAACTTTGGTTTAGGATAGAAAATGAGAGTAGATTTTGGATATTTCAATTCCAGTAGAAACCAGTGAGGCCAAAATATAACAACTTTTAATGGGTAGTGAATTTTACTGGTGAATGTATGTGAAACGTAAACTATTGAAAGCACTGACAACTTGGTTTACTGTAAATAACATTAAACTGTCAAGAGAACAACATTTAAGTAGTTGAAAGATTGTGTTTTAGGTTCTTACACTTAACTGCTTTCCTGCTCTATTTCACTTCACCTGATGTGAGCAGCAGGAGCAATATGTTTGCAGAATTGACAGTAAAGTGAAGCAAGTGTAAAAAAAAAAAAGTCTGCTTGTTCAGAATGTAATAAGGCACAATAAAGCTGGTCTTTATGTCTCTCATAAGCCTATTTTCCTCTGAATTTACTTTGTAGCTTCTACTGAATATTCAACAATATTAAAGCAGGAAGGGCAAATTCCACCTTTTAAACTGGGTTCCATGCCATTCCATAATGTTCATGATCATATAGCTCCCTCTACAGGCTCAGCCATAGTTATATAATATAAGAAGTATTTCACTTCTTCCATATTTTGAAAATTTATGTAGACAAATACAAAATGAACAATTAAAGGATACACAACCACAGCCAACCACTGACAACAGTTAATAACCTTTAGAGTATTTTATTTCATTCTTTCTTTCTTTCTTTCTTACCTGATACTGGTAATTGAAACATTTAATCATAGAAATTCAGATTAAGCTTTATTAGTACCATCAAGTAGAAGAAAAGAAATCATAAAACCTTATAAACAAGTAGGTCTAATTGTTAAATTTGGTTCATTTTACAGGTTTCATCCATCCATCCATCCATCCATCCATGCATCGATTCATACATTCATTCATTTATCTTCAGAAACTTCTTTATCCTGGTCTGGGATGCAGAACCCTGGAAGGAAAGGTGGGAGAAATCATATCTGATGGGACACCAGATCATCACAGGGCACCATGCATGCACATATTCAAACACTCACACTTAGGTAGTTGATCAGTAGGGGCTCAATAGTCAAGACTCTGTGTTATTGATCAGAAGGTGAGGCATATAAACCCCAGCACCTCCAAGCTGCCACTGTTTAAGGCTTGTGCAATGCCCTTAACCTTCTCTGCTTCAGAGGCTCTGCATCATTGCTGACCCCAAAGAGATTCTTCTTTGTGAAGAAAAGAATTTCACTATACTCTAATGTACATTGAGTGTACATTATGATTGTGTTTTTAGGGGCCATTTTCTGTAGTCAATCCACCTATCTGTAGGTTTTTGGGAGGTAGGTGGAAACAGGAAAACCTGGTGAAATCCCATGAAAACGCACAGAGAAAATAAACACAACAGTGCTAACCATGGCACCATCATGCTCCCTTACATGCTTGGATTTAGACAGTACAGTGCAGGAAATAAATGAAAAAGCATATATAAACCCCCAATGTATCTGCTAATGTAAATATGAGTAATGGAAACAATGACCTGTCACCATTACAATGCTTATATTAAATCATGTAAATGCAATTGTATGGTCATAAGCCACAAATAAGACTGTACACATGATACAGAGAGAGAGCGAGAGAGAGAGATAGAGAGCGAGAGAGAGAGAGAGAGTAATAGATGTGTGGAATAGCCTCCAGGTCTAAGTGGCCAGATTAAGCTTTAAATCACCTCTATTCTCCTAGTGTCTCACTCTTTACTCAGTCTGAGAATTATTACACTATATATATAGTGATACAAGACAGATTTCCATAGGAGTTGTATGTGTCACATCCAATTTGACCTAATTTAATATCATAACATATTTATAACTTGAATGTTTCTGTTAACTCCTTCAACTGTCAACTGGTCCCGACATACATTAATTACTCTCAAAAGTACCTACACTCTTCTCAAAAAAGAACGCTAGAACTATAGACAACCGTGTTTCCCTATCAGAGTGCTATGTTACAACAATTGTTCTCTTTAAATAACAGTAATGTTTTAAGATGTTTTAAGAATAAATGTCAAATAAACCATGGGTTTAAATACATGTACATGCATATACATTTTAAATTGGTGTTTGACGGTTTATTGGAGCCTGCATGTCCTCCCCGTGTCTGTGTGGGTTTACCCCAGTAATCTGGTTTCCTCCATGTTTCTACAGTCCACAGACATGCAAGTTAGGTGAATTGGATGTACAAAAAATTGCCCTATAATCCTGGTGTGAGTGTGTGACTGGCTGTGTGTCTGCCACCCAGTGGTGGATGGTGCTCTGTCCTGGGTGTTGTCCTCTCTCCCTTCCCTGCTCCCCATTCAGTCCCCCAGTGGTCTGTGGTCTCCAATTGAGAGTACGCTGTGCGCAATTTGCTGCCACCGGTGTGTGATTGGTGTTAAAATTGTATGTTGACTGTAAAGCATCCTTGGGTTTGAGAAAGGCGCTATATAAATGTAACTTTCATTCATATTGTCTTTCCTCTAACACAAGATGGTCATAGCAAGGACTGAAGTGACCAGAAGACATGATTGCAGAGCTCTATAGAAAGAAAAAGTTCCTTTGCTGTGTCGTTGTGACATGAACATAAATGCAAATGATTCTTTTGGAGCAGGAAGGGAGTGTGCCCATACAGTGAACTTAAAGGGGTGAAGCTATTGGGACCAAACTAGCAGGGCACATGGAAAAACTTGAGAGTGAATGATCAAGGCTGAGAGGAGAATGTGAAAAAATGTGAATGTAAACAAAGGTGAGTAAAAAAAAAGTCATGTGTTAAACAGTTCAGGAACTCCTAAAGAAGTCAGACATAATAATGACAACACCATGGTGGTTTATTATATATAAAATCAGATATTGAACTTGAGTTTCGGCAGCAAAGCTCTGGAGGTGGCCAGATGTATACAGTATCTGTATACAGTCTTTAGAGTTGCCTACCTATTGAGCAGATGCAGTCAGAGCAGGTGGCATTCAGTATCTGTATAAAGGACCAGAGTTCAAGCGTGTTTATGCTGCATTCAGCATTGTCATCAAAGATGTTGAAAGCATATTTAATATACCCATCTCTTTCAGATGAGCCTGAGCCCAGACTAACCCTTTGAAGTGACAGCCAGCTAGCAAGCCAGCTGTTTTTGTGCCTTAGAGAGCACCATAAAGAAGCTCCACTGTCTAAAGAAAGGTTAGTACAACTGGTGAACACAGGTCAAGAGGTCACCTTCTTTCTCTTTTATTGCCATTCCATGTGCACTGTGGCTACCTTCTGGGTGGGTATATCAGGAGTGTCACTTGCAGGATGACCAGAAATCTTGGACGCTTAACCCTCAACTGATAGCAACAGTATTCCCTAATGGCAGTGGCATGTTTTGAACCACCTCCTTGTATCTAGACTCTTTGTCCATTTTATCAGCTGCACTGACCATACAGGTGCACTTTGCAGTTCCACAGATACAGATTGTAGTCCATCTGTTTCTCTGCATACTTTGTTAACCCCTTTTACCTTGTTCTTCAATGGTCAGGACCTGCAAAGCACCACCACAAAGCAGGTATTATTTGGGTTTGTGGATGATTGTCAGCACTGCAGAGTCCCTGATGTGGTGGTTGTGTGTTAGTGTGCGTTGTGTTGGTATGATTGGATCAGGCACAGTAGTGCTTCTGAAGTTTCTAAACACTGTCCACTCTCTATCCACTCTACTGGACTCACCTACCTTGTTGGTCCATCTTAGATGTAAAGTCAGAGACAGTAACTCATCTGTTGCTGCACAGTTTGTGTTAGTCATCCTCTTGTCCTTCATCAGGGGTCACAGGATTCTGCCCACCGGACACTGCTGGCTGGATACTTTCGGTTGGTGGATTATTCTCAATCCAGTGGTGACACTGAGGGGTTTAAAAACTTCAGCAGCACTGCAGTGTCTGATCCAATTGTACCAGCACAACACACACTAACACACCAATACCACATCAGGGTCACCGGTGGGGGTCCTGACCACTGAAGAACAGGGTAAAAGGGTGCTAACAAAGTATGTGGAGAAACAGATGGACTACAGTATGGTCAGTGGAGCTGATACAAGGAGGTGGTTTTAATGTTATGGCTGATCAGTATCTATATCTATACATACTAAATTTCCCCCATGGACAAGTGTGAAGTACTACTAACTGTTCCTGTCATGCATGTAACCTCTGTGTAAAAACATGATGTTAAACCCCTAATAAAAGAAGCAAACAAAATAATTAATAACACTCAGTAACCATGAAAGGCAGAACTGGATGGGCAATTACTAGGATAAGAGCTATGAGAAGCAGGATAAGGGAGGTTATGTAGAGCAGATGTTGCCTTCTGCCTAAACATTTATTGAGCTCTTTATTGTTGCCAGTGTTTAAAGTGCAACCTGTAAATTATCACTATTTACTGCTGTATATATATGTCACACCACTATCTTCTCTAACATGCTGCAGTGCCTTTATTTTACACAAGATGGCACTACTGTAATTTTGTCCAATTTCCTCTTAGTCTAGTTTGTGCATTAAATTAACACATTAATTTATAAAATACAGGATGCAATACAGCTCATGTCACATTTATACACAATGTAAGGAGTAGGAGTTTGCTATATCCAACCTACCTACGAAAACCAAAACCTGAATCAGGTTTCAGCACTTACAATAGAAATACGTGTTATGCATGTAATAGTGCTCACTGTCAGGAACACAACTGTCTGTATTTCGTCCTTCAGTGTTTTCTCTAAAATTGCTTGTCTTCACTAATAAAACATGCCTACAACAATCCCAGTACTCATTACATGCAATGTAGCTATTTGCTTTCTTCACTGATTTACTGACATTGTTTATCACTCCAAAATCCAGGACAGGCTAGACCTTCAGATGCAGTACAAAAACACGCAGTTTAACATGAGGCTGGGGTTTTAGATCTGTTTTGCAATTGCTGTACATTTCTTCACATCACACGTAACTGCAGCTGACAATGAAATGTAATACATGTGACCTCCTGTCGACACTTGTTCGTTATGCCATTTTGGCTATGGTGTACAGTGTAACATGACTCTTCTCTTCACTTCTCGCACCCTTCTCCATCTCCTTCCTATCACTGCCTGCTTGATAAAATGTAAAGCCCAAGCCTGTATGTTGGAATAAATGCATGATCTAATAGGTGTTCAAAAATACAGACTTCAACAGTATACTGGTCTATATGAATGCTAAACCATTTCCAGCTGTCCTTTTATAACAAGTTATATTTCTCAACACACACATTGCACACAGAAATTGATTGATACAAAAGTAATCTATGGAAATATTATATATCTTTCCCTTAAAGCCATTTTCTCCCTGACAGTGTCAAACTACACTTAATCGCACCCACGTAGAATGCATATACACAACTCCAATTCCGATGAAGTTGGGACAAACACAAATAAAAACAGAATATGATCATTTGCAAAGCCTTTTCAACCCATATTCAATTGAATACACTACGAGGACACAATAATTAATGTTCAAACGGATAAACTTTATTGTTTTCTGTTTTTATTTATGCTTTACATAAAGTCCCAACTTCATTGGAATTGGGGTTGTACATACATACTCTGTATATAGAATTCAGTAAAAATGTCAGCTAAGTAGTGTATACAGTTCAGTGCTACTTCTACTCATCAAACCATAAAATAAAGCTAAAGAAAATCATCTAATGCTGAAAATATTAGTTGTGATTAGTTGTGGTGGTGGTGATACGTGGGTGTATATACATTCTGGTTGCACTTAATGAGAGCAGAATTATGGGAATTACAGCACACATCTGCATCATCTGCTCCAGAAATTGAAGGTCAGCTAAACATCAAGTACATCCTTATGTGGAAAGGGCAGTAATGAGCTGAACTGAATGAGCATCTTTTGACATTTGTTAGATTAGCTTTCTATGCTAAATATAGCAAATACAGTTGGCTGATGTGGTCTTGATTATAATGAGTATTAGGCTGTCAAACTGCTGACCTCATTTGAATTATACTTGTGTGAAATAGGGATGACTGGATCTGACTGATTAGGCAGTCATTTGCAGACAGACTCCTTTATTCAACAAAATATAAAACCCTCAAAAGTCTGTTTTTCTAACAGAAGACTGGTCACTTACATGCTTTATTAAATAATTTAATATATTTGTCTTACTACTCATTTGTTTTCAATGTCATATGTATGTACACTGATATCAACAATTACTTAATATATTATGCTAATAATTGTTTATTATTCATGATATTGTAGCATGCCATAAAAAGCAGAAAACAAACAAGCAAACAAACCCTGACTAACCTGTCTATTACCTTGATTAACAGTGACTTTGAATTGTCCCTACTGAAAGATCCAGCTTTAGTCAGACCTTCCAGCAGCTGCCAAACCACTAGCTGAACTGCTCAAACTGGGAGACCATTTTTGGCAGCTAGTAGATTGTTTTCCATCTTCCTTATTATAAAAAATAATCTGATATTCGCTTGCCTTTTTTCTGTTTTGTTTTCTTAAAAGTGATTTATCTACAATGTAGCATTAGTAGCACTAGATAATCTACCATTTTCACTGAAACACAAGTGATGATATAGATGTGTTCCCATAGATGTTCATAAAGAGTTTTCTACATTCCTGAGGTGCAAAGATTTTGAAAGCATACTATTATACAGTGTACAGGTATGCCTGGATAGATGGTCTTTTGTTTTGTCTAGTTCAAATCTCCTACATTCACATTGAATAAAGTAAATCTACAGCACCTTGGTGGCAAACTTTAGGATATCTTATATTTTTCCTCTTTTAGTAGATGCAGTTATATAAAAAGGGCTGCACAGGGGTGCAGTGGGTAGCAGTGTCGCTGTGGTTCGATTCCCTGGCTGGAATGTGAAGTGCATGTTCTCCCTGTGTCTGTGTGGGTTTCCTCCGGGAGCTCCATTTTCCTCCCAGAGTCCAAAGACATGCAGTCAGGTGAGTGGGAGATATTTCCATAGGTCTTAGTGTGTATGTGAATGTGTCTGTCTGCCCTGCTATGGATTGGTGATCTGTCCAGTGTGTTACCCTGCCTTCCACCCAGTGAGCACTAGCATAGGCTCCAGCACCCCTCACGACCAAGTAGTAGGATAAGCGATAAGCAGAGTTAAGTGGAGATAAGTGGAGTAAATTATAAGAAAAGACACAAAAATAATTACCTTATTTTCTTCTTTTTCTTCTCATAATAATCTCTTGTAGAGCATTTGGCTGCAGGCACTCTAAAACAGCCAGTGGGGCGAGACTAAAAAAAATTGTAAACTGGATGGCTGGCATCATTTAGTATAGCTTGAGTTGCCCTGTTTATCATGTAAGTCATATGTCTCCTTTTGCCAAGTAAATATAATGTTGTCACTTGCTGGTTAAATATCATTTGTCTGCCAAGTAACTGACTTGCATGTAAACAATATGCTTAAGTTATATATAGTCTTCATACAATCTAGTCTCAATAAAACACGGTTGTGCATATGGAAATTGGGAAAATGACTGAATCAAAACAATTCTACTGTTATAATACTACAGCGTGCACAGGAGTAAAATGAACTATGCATACAGCTCAAGGTTTCTTCATTCATTTCACAAAGCAGAGATAACTGTTTGAGGAAATCTGTATTTGCATCCATTTGCCAACATTATTAATATTGAAAACATGGCAGATTGAACACTTAGTAGACAGCAAGACAAGAATAATAAGTAATATGTGAGTCTTCTGTCATGAATCTGGTGACACTAGTTAAACACAGAAATACTGCAATTACTGCAATCACATGCACCCTCTGCTCTGGGACTTGAAGGTCAACTAAACATCATGAACATCATTAGGTGGAGGAGGCTGTAATGAGTACGTACAGTATGTTCATTGACAGTAATGCAGTTTAGATTTGCTACAGTTTTGAAAGCTGAAATTAAGTAGTTGAATGTACAATTTTGAAAACAACCAAATAATTTTTTTTTTAACATTGCAGCATGGACAATACGCATAATGTGTTTATTTATCAACACAATGATTCCAGGTCCTGGATCTTTTTAGGTTTAGACTACATATTTCCTTCAAACTGGAATATAATATCAATCATATTTGATCATATCATATCATATCATATCATATCATATCATATTTACCACTTTTTCCCATACCCAGGGTACTAAAACCAAGATGAAAACCAAACTTGCAAATGAAGTCTCCATGTCCCCAGGAAAAAGACCAGAGCAATAACCTAGACGAGTCCTCTGAGAGGAATAATAACCCATAAGAATGCAGAAAATCCCATTTGCCATCATAGACTTCTCTCACATAATTACCACAGCCACCTCTTCTAAAAGGTGAAGGACTCTCTCTCCTGCACACTCCAGGATGTGGGACAATTTAGTCTCAGGCGGGAAACCAAGTATAAAACCTGCCTTTTATCTTGAACAACTTCCCATCTACTGTCTCATTCCCAGATCTTTTTCAGCTGTAAAATTATCTATTAACACAGGGGAGACAAAAACATTTACATGGACACATCGTAGTTGGCATGAAAATTGTGTCCAGCTTTGTGTTCATGCTTGTGAATGTCTGCATTATAGTATTTTCATTTGATGCTTTGATGCAGAATTAGTTTTTATGATGGAAAAAATTGAAAAAATGATAGAAAATAATTTAAAAAATGATAGTACAAAGCCACATGGGGGTTGTCTTAATAATAATAATAATAATAATAATAATAATAGTGTTGCTATTAAATATGAAGCCTACTATTCATATAAGCCCTGTAAACACAGAAGTTTTTTGTCCACAATACACACCTCCAGATCTCAACCCTGAACCTTTTTGGCAAGGTTTCTAAAAAAACCCACACAAATAGTGAACCTCCTATTCATATCTGTTTTTGCATCCATTTGGAACACATTATCTGTTCAACCTGAATGATTCATATTCAGACCCACCCTTTTGTGTTAATAACACTCAATAACCATGAAAGGCAGAACTGGGTGGGGAATTACTAGGATAAGAGCTATGAGAAGCAGGATGAGGGAGGTTATGTAGAGCAGATGTTGCCTTCTGCCTAAACATTTATTGAGCTCTTTATTGTAGTGTTTAAAGTGCAACCTGTAAATTATCATTATTTACTGGTGTATATTTATGTCACCAGCAAATTATCTCTTTATGTTCATGATTGGTTGGTTCTTTGCTTTAATAAATATTGTAATGTTAAAGCATGGGACAACCATTCCCATTTGGTTGTTCAATGGCATTTATTTCAAATACCATTTATTGCCCTGGATAAGGATAATTAATTAATATTAGAGAAATGCATTTGTGTATTAAGTATTTGTTTGCTTAAAGGAGCAGTTTGCAGTTTTTAGATCTCCCTTTTGGTGGGGAATAAAATAAATATATATAAAAAATATAATAATAATTTTGCAATTAATAGAAGCACTGATAGGATGTTCTCTTTCCCTTTCCAACTTTACCCTCTCTGTAGAAACACCATGTGCTTATTAAAGAAAAGGTGCTCTGTGCCACACTCCGACAAGATAATTTATTAGTAGGATTAGAAATTAAATGAGGAAACTAGATCCATTGCATGGCAAAAAGTTATTCTAAGAACCTTTGAAAATAGACTGTATGTTTAATAGGCTGAACATATTCCAAAACTACAAATTCCACTTAACATTAGGCTATGTAGCAGTGTTTCTTTATTATTTTGACCTAGATAGTTCCTGAAATGTTTCTTCCTCTGAATTAATCTGACCTAAATCCACTACTCTATATGGCCTTTTCCACAATTCACCCAACAGCAATGTTAGTAGTCATTTAGCAGTTTTTTGTACTGTTGCTGCCCTTGAGTGGAAGACAAAGAGTCTGGATTAGCTAAAAAAAACAGTAGCTCAGTTAAGGGTCTAATGCAGTGTAGACTGAAGACAAATCCAAAGAGCTGGCACAAAAGTAAGGAGCCAGCATATATAGATGCCAGGGACTCACTCAGATCTCATCTTGGCTCTATGGCTGAAGGAGCTTCACCTTGAGCCAAGTAGATAGCTGCTGCATGTCCATGCATTGGATCAGATATAAAAAGTTGGAGTTCTGGAAGTAAAGTCAACTAGACTAAAAAAACTAAATTAAGTCTACACTCAAGATGAATAAAATTAAGTTAAGAGATATCTTCTTCTTTTCACAGTGCTTTTTAATTTCTTTCCTAAGTCAGAAACCTTCTTAGCTCTCCAATCTAAACTCTCTCTCACTTGACAGATACTGCTCAAGATAAACTTTGTTGAACACATTCCAGACTTACCTTACCTTACCATACCTTACACACTATACTTTCTCGAACTGAGAATGCTTCTCTTGCCCTAACTTTTCTAACCTCACATTAATGTAAAATTTGACCATAATTATATCATCTGATGTGCTTAGATACATTAAGCAGGTGGATCAAGATGCCATCCATTAGAAGCCACTTGAATGAAAAGATTAATCATGTTGGATGTTTTTATGTGGCAACTTGACTGCAAGTTGGCATTTATTGCAGATAAAAATTGTGTAGTGTTCATCATGCCATGATATTGGTGTATGCGCCTTACCGTCAAACTTAGAACTTAGATAAACTATCTCCAGAACCAGTGGTAGTGTACACAAGCCATAGCTCTCTTTTCTAATTTTAACCATCGATTAATGCTTTGGTCTCTGATCAGTGTTCAGTGTTCACTGATCAGTGAATTTATTCAAAGAAATGTTCAGAAAATCAAGTTGCTGGTTTACCTTGTAGGTTTTATCTTAAGGATGGAGGTGTTACAACCTCTGTTGTAGAATGCTGCGGACATATGACATTTTGACATATGATATTTTGACATATGTTGTGTTCTGTGATGTCAGCAAGCTAGACATACGTCAAACCCCTGATCGCTGGGCTCTCAGCTCTTAAAGAGCCTCAAAACGTATTTGATCAGCAAGGCCAGTCTTGTTGTTTTTGCTATACACTGAAGATATTTGGGCTTGAGATCAAAAGATGAATATTAGACAACAGATCAGAATTTTAGCTTTTTTTTAAAGCAAGTTTCCTTGTTCTAAGTTATAACTTTTAACCAAGTGTTCAAAAATATCAGTGACTCCAAAGACATACACGTTAGGTTGATTGGCGTCTCTAAAGTGGCCCTAGTGTGTGAGTGTGTGTGCGAGTGTGTGACCCTACGATGGATTGGCGCCCTGTCTAGGGTTGTTCCTGCCTTGCGCCTTGGGCCGGCTAGGCACCGGCTTTCCCGTGACCCTGAAAAGGAATAAGCGGCCAAGAAGATGAATGAATGAATGAAAGGTGTTTCTTGTTGCCTAGATGTACCCTGTTAGATTAAACAGTTAACAGCTCTGAATGTATACTGCTGGTTTGAGCCATAGATTTCGCCTGTGAAGCGTGTATTTGTTGTTAAAAGAATAAACCAACATGAACACCAGGGAGTTTTCTATGAGAGAAAAGCAAGCCATTTTGAAACTGATCAAAGACGGGAAATTTTCAGGGTCATTACACAAGCATTGGGCATAGCCAATACAACAATTTGGAATGTAATGAAAAAGAAACTGCTGGTGGACTAATAAACAGACTTTGAAAAGTTCAGCCAAAGAAAACAACAATAGTTGATGAGAGAAACATTGTGAGAGCTGTGAAGAAAAAGCTAAAAAATTATAGTCAGTAATATCACCCAACAACCTCCACAGGGAAGGAGTGAAGGTGTTACAAGCCACCATTTCAAGAAGACTTAAAAGAGCAATAATAAACAAGCCACACTACAGGATTGGAATTTGCAAAGAAATACAAAGATGAGTCACAAAAGCTCTGGACCCAAGATGAACCAAAGTGCCAAATGATGGAAAGGCCAAAGTGTGGAGAAAGAAATGATCTGCTCATGATCCAAAACACCAAAGTTGGTGGTGGTAGTGTTATGGCTTGGGCATTCAAGTCTGCGTCTGGAACAGTCTCACTAATCTTTATTGATGATGTATCTCATGAAGGAGCAGCAGAATGAATTCAGAAGTATGCAGAAATATTCTGTCTGGCAATTTATAGAGAAATTATTCATTTATTCATTCATTCATTCATTTATTCATTTTCTTGACAGCTTATTCCTTTTCAGGGTCACAGGAGAGCTGGTGCCTAGCCGGCAGCATAGGGTGCAAGGCAGGAAGAACCCTAGACAATCCATCGTAGGTCACACACACACACTAGGGCCACTTTAGAGACAATCAACCTAACATGCATGTCTTTGGACTGTGGGAGGAAACCGGAGTACCCGGAGTAAACCCACACGGACTCATGGAAGACATGCAGACTCTACACAGAAAGGACCCAGACCGCCCCACCCTGGGACCTTCTTGCTGTGAGGTGACAGTACTACCCACCGAGCCACCATGTCGCCACAGTGAAATTAATCCCATGTAATTAGGAGGAACTTCATCATACAGCAAGACAATGACCCAAAATATACCAATACAATTAACGCAACAAAAGACTTTGTCATGGGAAAAGAAGTAGACTGGTTTATACAGGCCAAGTCAATCAGACCAACATGCTTTCCCCCTTTTACTTTTAAATGACCTTAACTTAATTTACCGCAAGACTATCTATTCTGGGCGGCATGGTGGCGCAGTGGATAGCGCTGTCGCCTCACAGCAAGAAGGACCCGGGTTCGATCCCCGGGTGGGGCG
>JAOVVG010000051.1:16942204-16953584 GCA_028566375.1 Leptodoras nelsoni | reverse complement strand
TACTGGTGCAATGTGCAATTAATGAAGATTGGCCACCAGGTTGGTCCAATTTAGCCATGAAACCTCCCACACTAAAACGACAGGTGTTTCAGTTTCATTGTCTAACCCCTGTATCTGTTCCGTAATTGTGTTTAATCCAAACTTGGTATTGCATATTAAATCTCATTATTATTGAATAACATAAATAATTTGCTTGTATTGTCTCATTTTGGAAATTGCTCATTCATTTAAGGATAATTATTAAAACAAAATTCAATCATGTTAAATCCTGTCAAGGCACATTGACAAGAAATTATAACGTTTACTGTATTCATTCCAATTATATGTCAGAATACCCTAAAGCTGATTTGCTTTGGTTGTATTTACATTCCTAAGCCTGTGATTAAAAATCCCAAAACGATTTATTTTGTTTAAAGTTCTTCTCAGAGCCTCCGTGTTGATGTTGCCTTTTTTAAGCAGTGCATTTACAAGAGAATAGGAAATAGGTTTGCTGTGATAAATATGTTTCCCTGTTTCCCCTTGAACGACCTGCTGGACTACCGTTTAAATGGTGCCAGTCACTCCTGATAACCAAAAGCTGCCTTCTGATAACCCTTTCATACTAATCCAGAGTTCTCAGGAGTGTTACACAGATGAATAAAACACACAACACTGCTTCAGTTCTCTGGCCAGTGCTTTTTGTTTTGTGCCTGAATATTCAGTGTTTTCTCTGTGGATTATATATTGTATTTTGGGGGAATTATATTTGGTTAGACAGAGAATGATTGACAGCTGAGAGCCATTAGGGGCACCATCCTTCCAAACAGTGCATATTATTGGATCGTGTGAGGTCTTGTAATATTCTTCCTTACAAAGCTTTTTTGATTTCTGCATTCTTTATTTGTCAGCTTTCTGACATTAGCTGAATCGCCTTAAGACAAGAATGTGCTGCTGGTTCCTATTAGCTTATAAACACCTGATGTAGGATGACATTATCAGTCAGCACTTAAAGTCTGCACGTGTAACATGGTTGCAAAAGCTTTTCTCTTGTACTCAGGTATCCCATGCCAGTGGCTGCTAGAGTTAGCCTAAAATTATTCAAGTAAAGTCCAGTCAAGTGGATTTTGTTGTCATTTCAACCATATACAGTGTGTACAGTGCACAATGAAATGAAACAACATTCCTCCAGGACCTATGTTGCTACATATAACTGGACAGTACAACATAACACGTGTGCAACCAAGTGCAAAACAGTGCAGGACAACAGGTGAGATGAGGTATATATATGTAGTATGAGGTATATGCAGTGAAGTGCAAGTGGTGAATGTAAACATCAACTAGCAGCTGTAAAAGGTTGTGCAAACAGTGAACAGGTTGTTCAAAGTTGCGGGGGGCGGATACGAGTGTATGTGTTTGGTCCAGTTCAGCATATTTGAGGTGTGTGTGTTCTGTTTAGTCCAGTCACTGGCTATTGAGGAGTCTAATGGCTTGAGGAAAAAAGCTGTTACACAGTCTGGTCGTGAAGCTTTGAATACTTCAGTACCTCTTCCCAGATGGCAGAAGGGTGAAGAGTGTGTGTGAGGGGTGTGTGCTATCAGCCACAATGTTGGTGGCTTTCCAGATGCAGCATAATGTAAATGTCCATGATGGAGGGGAGAGAGACACTGATGATCTTTTTAGTTGTTCTCACTATCCTCTGCAGGGTCTTGCGGTCTGAAACAGTGCAGTTCCCAAACCAGACAGTGATGCAGCCACTCAGGATACAATCGATAGTCCTTCTGTAAAGTGTAGTGAGAATTTGCAGAAAGTAGAGGCACTGCTGAGTTTTCTTGGTTATGGAACAAGTGTTGAGGGACCAGGAGAGGTTCTCCGTTAGGTGAACACCAAGGAATTTGGTGCTCTTGACGATCTCCATGGAAGAGCTATCAATGTTCAGCAGAGTGTGGTCCCTTTCTGTTCAACAACCATCTTGTTAGTTTTGTCTATGTTCAGAGACTGCACCAGTCCGTTAGTCATTGTACCTCCTCTCTGTATGCTGACTCGTCATTCTTGCCAATGAGACCCACCACGGTTGTGTCATTGGTGAACCTGATGATATGGTTTGAGCTATAAACAGCAGTGGACTGAGCACACAGCCCTGAGGAGCTCCAGTGCTCAGTGTAGTGGTGCTGGAGATATGCCTACCGATCGAAACAGACTGGGGTCTCCCAGTCAGGAAGTCCAGGATCCACTTGCAGAGGGAGGTGTACAAGCCCAGAAGGCTCAGTTTCCCAGTCAGGTGCTGAGGAATGATGATGTTGAATGCTGAACTGAAGTCTATGAACAGCATTCGAAAGTATGTGTACTTTTTGTCCAGGTGGGAGAGAGCCAGGTGGATGGTAGTTGCTGTGGCATGGTCTGTGGAGCAGTTGGGATGATACACAAACTGCAGGGGGTCTAGTGAGAGGGGGCAGCCAGGTCTTCATGTGCCTCATGATGAGCCTCTTGAAGCACTTCATAACTATGGGTCTGAGTGCGACGGGACGGTCTTCATTTAGGCAGGACACTGAGGGCTTCTTTGGCATGGGGTCAGTGGTGGTCACCTTTAGGCATGTGGGAACGATGGAGCTGCTCAGAGAGATGTTGAAGATATCTGTGATGACATCTGCCAGCTGGTCTGTGCATTCTCTGAGCACTCTTCCAGGGATGTTGTCTGTTCCAGCAGCTTTCCGTGGGTTAACTCTGCGTAGTTTTCCTCACTTCAGCTGTGGTGAGATGAAGCACCTGTGCTGCAAACCAAACGTAGAAGTTGTTCAATACATCTGGATGGGAGGCGTCACAGGCAGGTGGTGTAGTCCTGTAATTAGTGATGGCCTGGATGCATTGCAATATACGCCATGTGTCGCTGTTGTTCTGGAAGTGGTTGTGGATCCTCTGGCTGTGTGATCACCCAGGACAATTTGACCCTCACTGTCCTTAGGGCCACCATGTTTTGAAGCCATGTTTTGAACCTATGCGGTCATCCACAGCTTGAAACATTTGTAAGATGCTAAAACATATGTTTCGGTGGTTGTGTTTACACAGCATTTGTTCATCAAGGTATACCATAGCTCCATACTGCATAACTTCTTGTATGTAGAAAAATCATCGATTTGAAAGAATGTGTCTCTTTGCATATTTCTATGTATATGGACTAAACAGGAAAACATACTCTTTATATCTAGCTTTATATCTAAGCTACTGTATCATACTTTAGCATGGCAATGTGATGTGAACCATGGAATGGTTGTCAGTGCCAGGCAGACTGGTTTGAGTATTTTAAAAATGATGGATCTTCTGGGATTTTCACACTACAGACTCTAGAGTTTACACAGGATATTGTGAAAAACAATAAACATCAATTATGCAGCAGTTCTGTGGGTGGAAACATCTAGTTGATGAGAGAGATCAGAGGAGTTTGGCCAGATTGCTTTGACCTAAAAGTGACTCAAATCAGTCTTTAGCATAGTGAGCAGAAAAACATCTCAGAATGGACAAAATGTGGTGGTGCATGAGCTACAACAGTAGAAAACCACACTGGGTCCTATACCTGTGGGCCAAGAAAAGGAATCTGGGGATCCATGAGCATAGAACAGGACAATCAAGTTGTGGCAAGTTTGTTTTATGTTATTTTTTTATTGTCCACATTAAATGGTTTATGTTTTTTATGTGAGTGTGCTTTATGTACTATTATATTAAGAACACATTTTAATCAAACATTTAAAAAAGATTTTAATACCATATTCCAAATCCATATTAATCAAATATCAATTTAACTTGATTTTACTGTGCAGCCTCGTATGAAAAAACAGCCTGACTTGGCTAGAAATTAATTATTAGTTAACAATTTTTGAGGTGGCGCAGTGGTAAAGTATTTGCCAGGAAAATATCATGTCTTTTTTTTATTCTATGTATCTAACATTACATAATATTGATATCTAAATGAAACAAGTGAGAACTAAGTTCCCTGTGTTATAGAAAAACCTTTCATACAAGAGTTAATTGTAGGAATACATTTTTGCAGGCCTTTGTAATGTCTAAGGCACCAAGAAAGCATAGTTATTGTACCTTAATATGAAAGCCTGCCTGCATGCTACACACGGAGAGTAAGTGAAGAATAGCAGCACTGCGTCATGTGCATTATAACCTTTGCCTAGTGCCAGGCAAGAAGAGCCCACATTCATTTAGATAAGCCTTTATAAAGTGTCAGAATGATCTGTGCTCGCCTGCATGGTGAGACACAAACTCATTTCATCTAGACTTCCATGAATGTGGGAAATGGCAGCACTAATGTAAGGGTAATAAAACCTAAATGCAAGCCAGAGTGATGAAGTTAGAACATGAAAACACTAGTAAGTGGTACACAGAGTGTTTGGCATATCCACAAAAAGGTTATTAGGTATAAAAAAAAGTTGCACATTGCTCAAGACGGTCTCTATTTTATATGCAGATGGACTCTGTAAAGTGAGAGAGACAACCCATCAATCACAGTAACACTTTCAGTTATTCACAGAGGATCACTCAAGCATTTGACTAAACCATTGTACCATGTCTCACCTGGGTGTCTAAACAGTGCAATCAGCCTGCGATTTCCATAATTCTGTATAAAAGAAAAGCCCTTTACACAGAAGAATATCAACATCATTTCCATCTCAGTATTGGTTTTAGAGTCTCTTTACCCAGGTCTGCTTTCAGGCCTTCTGGGAAGGCGCTTCAAACCCTCGCAACCCGACTCCGAAGGATCTGGATCTGCGGTGAGAGAAAATAAACAAAATAGAAAAGTCATCTATTGGCAGGTTTAGCGAAACAGTAGGTGGTCTCAAGGACAGTGCAATCTGAGCCACAGACACTGGACAAATACAGTCGCATAGTGGTTTGCTTTGTGCATTACTGCATTGTGGGAGTGCTGCCATTTTTTACTGTCTAGCCAAAACAATTCCCAACAAAAGCATTTGTAGGCTGAGTAGTCACAATCTGTGTCTGGCTGTTCAGCTTTCCATTACCTATAACGGAACTTGAACATATTTACTTTCATTGAATGAATAGTTTAATTCACAAACTAAATATATCTATTTTTAGAAATGCTGGGAATTTAAGATTTTGCATTTATGCAGAATAAAGCTTTATAGTGTTACCAATCAACTATAATATTAAAGCCACTGCAGTTGAAGTGAATCACATTGATTATTGATGTTTACAATACACCTGTTGAGGGGTGGCAACTGAACAGTCAGTTCTTGAAGTTGATGTGTTGGAGGAAGGAAAAATGGGCAAGAGTAAGGATCTTTCACAAGTGCCAAATTGTGATGGCTAGATGACCATTTGGAGATTGTCAGAGGTCTTGTGGTGTGTTCTGGATGTGTGCTGGACAAACAAGTCAAAATCAAGGAGGTCCCACCTCACATCTTACAGGACTTGCTGCTAACGTCTTGGTGCCACAACTTCAACTTCAACTTAAAATTCTTCAGCACAACTTCAGAGATCTTACGGAATCCATGCCTTGACGGATCAAAGCTGTTTTGGTGGGACAATATTAGGCAGGTGGTTTTAATGTTATGACTGATTTTGTAGTATTCTTAGACCTTCATGTATTTGTCCTAGTATGAGAATATACAGTATTTTAAGTGTAGTGTCTACAAATACTGTAAATTCAGTGACACATTAATAACTCTTTATTAATGAATGGCGCGTGTATATTTTGTTCCAGAAACTGGAAAGTAGAAATTCCCCTGTCCCCTTTTCTGTGGAAGAAAACTTGCAAAGACAGTATAGAACCCTTGCATAAACATTAAATAGGCATCTCCTTACAAAAATATCAGTGATTATACTTTTTTCTTTGCTAAAGAGCAACACATCTTTAGTTCCAATTATTATTAGACTTAGATTATTGCACAGCATCCGTGACAAGTACATGTGATTTAGCTGTCACATGTTATTATAAGGTATTACATTACTGTATTTCAACATATTAGAATGCATGCATTAATATAAACCTGTGTTTGGAAATACGGCTGGTTCAGAAAATTAACCAACACCTTCTGACCAGAAGATCTGAGAACATAAATGTGGACAATAATATGTTTAGAACTATTCTTTGTGTATCCTTAAAGCAGTACTTTATTCAAAAGTGTTGTTGCTGCTAACAAAAACAAAAGTTAATTGGTCTTACGTCTGTTACCTTTTTGAAGTATTTTAAAAAGGTCTCCTGTTTGCTTGTTACTTACTCAAATGTTTTTAAGACCTCTCATTGAAGCTCCATTTGACTGAAGCTCTTTTATACCTTGTTGCTGCAAAAAAGAAACAGAGGAAGGAAAGGTGGAAACTTGTTCTGTTTGCTTCTCTTCCAATTACACTTCAAATTGAACTCTGGGGGCACCACTGTCTTGTTTTCCTCAAGTCTGGATATGCTATTTTCTTTCCACAGGTGTGCGCATTGCTTGTGTTCTCCCGAGCACAGACAGACTCATATTATCCCAGCTGTTGGTTAGCCCTGGACATGCCGTCTCCTGGGTCCTGTTTTTTCAGCTGCCTCAGTCCTTTCCTCCCCCCTTCCTCCCCCAATCCATCTCTCAGTCCTCCATCAAGAGCATGATAGCCAGTAGGCTAGCCAGCAGTGCCTGACCCCCTGCACTGAGCTCTCAACCCCTGGGCCTGCTGTGTTTTTAAATGAGACTAAAGAGGACTTTGTTTTTATTATTCTTGTCTGTTTTACAGGTGTACCTGTCCTTTACTTGAATTCAATGACATTCTAATAAGGGATGCTGTGTTAAACGATCGCCTATACAATTGACCCATGCAATCTCTAAGCTTTGTTGTTGGCTGGAATGTTTTCTTTCACTGTGTGTTTCTGATTGTGTGTGCCCTAGAGATTTCACTAGGGGATCTGATTAGTCATGATTAGAAAAGCAATCATGCTCTTCTCAGCAGGCAATCGGCATGGATATTCCCATAGAGATGCCTTTTGCCAAACCTGCTATTAAGAAAATAAATGACTGTTCAGGCATTATCAGAAGGCTGTATTAATTAGCCTGTTTCAGAACAAGCCAGGACAACATTAGTTGGAATAGATCTCTACTTGCATTGTTACAGAGCTCATAAAGCTCTGCTACAACCAGGATGGTTGTATGAAATTTGTTTACACAGAGAAATATAAAAATGTAACTTCTGTGTTAAGCAGGTTATTTACTTTATGACCGAATCCAGCAGGGAATGGTGCCTCATTTGGATCACCCAAAGGCATGGGCGAAAAAAAAGTTTTTTTTTTCAGACTTTCACCTTAAGCATAGAGATAGTAAGAATGGAATACTTTCCGTCTGAAAAATATGAGGAAGCAAACAGACCTGACAGTTATCTGCTGAACGACTAGGAACACTTGAGGGCAGTTCACCAGACACTGGCTGTGTCATTTTTAGGACTAAACTCTCTACAAATGAGATGGAATTTTACTGTCAGAATTTAAAGTGGTCTTATGGGCAATATTATTGGGCAATTCAATATGGGAATTATGAAGTAGAATTATATGCATATGCGAAGCAGAATTAGTGCATGAAGGGATTTTCAAGTGCTTATAAAATTCCCATTTTGAGCACCCAGAAGCACCAAATGTACTCCTTCCACATTATGTATTGAAGTTATTTGATTATTCTATGCTTTTTCATAAACTAAGGTTGAAAATTTATGGAAGATAAATGTCAAAACTTGTAAGAGTGACAGAAGAAACTTTAAGTACTTTCACTTTATATGAAAGAAATGAGCACTCTAGGGGTAGTGGTGGTTTAATGTTTAAGGCTCTGGGTTACTGATGAAAAGTTGGGGCTCAAGTCCCCGTACATCCAAGTTGCCGCCGTTGCCTTCTAACAAGCTGTGGGGGGATTTCAGTGTACTGCAATGTATGTGACAAGTAAAGGCTACTTCTAACTCTCACTAAGAAATAAAGGTACCAAAATGTACTTTTCCTTGTAGCTGGTATGTTTCTGTCAAGTGTACATTTTTATATCTCAAAAATATATTTATGTATTTGGAACTTTAAGGTAAAAACAACTGGAGGAGGACATGTACCTTCCCAGGTAAGATGATACAGTAAATATTAAAGATGGGGTGCCATCCCAATGCCAAGTAAAAGCACCATTTGGGATGTTTTTTGGCACCTTGTCTTTACTAACATCACATTCATGCCTCTTTGAGAAATGTCATATAACAGTGATGTCCAATCTTATCCAAAAAGGGCCGGTGTGGGTGCAGGTTTTCCTTTCAACCAAGCTGAAGCCACACACTACTGAAAGTTAAGATCCATTGATAAGATCCATTGATTAGAACAGGTGAAATGAGGTGTGGCTCCTGCTTGACTGGAAGGAAAACCTGCACCCACTCTGGCCCTCTGTGGATATGATTGGACACCACTGTCTTATAACGTATCCTTCCCATTTCCATTCATTTACATGACATTAAATAAAGTTTATTAGTGATCACTGTAACAGTGTTCTAGAAACAAAAATGCACCGGATATGTATGTCTTTAACTTTTATATATGGAAGCTATTTGATTATTTTGATCATTCTGAGACAGATTTTCAAGCCCTTAGGATGATCTGCTGTGCTTTCTGATATTTAAATCCACTGTCTTGATTTTCTTCTACAAAGTAATACAGATTGGTAATACAATCTTTATTTTAGATTTAGATAAGTTTTTTTTTTTTTAATTCAGCTTCATCTCTGTTTATTTAGTTACACTCTGCAGTTTCTTGTCAATTACTAATGTGTCAGTTAGCAGATTTTCTCAAACAATGCCTCTGGCTAGAAACTTGAACAAGATACATAGTTTCAGTATGCATTCCTGGCAAAACACTCACAGGAAACCCTATCTATGTGATAATTAAGTGTAAATGTATTCTTCAGCCAAGCCCCATAAGACTATTATTGTTATTTTAAGCTTGGTTATATGGGGGAAAAAAGTTAATATTTTTTGCTCCACTCCTAGGCTGATGCATGACGATGCAATATATGTGAACTACCGGAGAAAGTGCAAGTGCTGTGGCAGCTAAAAGAAGCTGTTGCTTCAGTCAGCAACCTCATCAGGGCTTTAGAGGCTTTTTCACTCTGCTTTTTGCTCATCGCTCTACGGTCACCGGCAGTCAGATAGCGCATCCTGACCTTGAGGGTCATTTGAAGGGAAGGAGACATCAATCAAAGGATCAGTCATTTAAGAAGCAGTCAGTCCTGTCCTGCTATCTCGGTACTAAATCACTCTGCCCTTTCTCAGGCTAAGCTGTACGTGCATGGGCGAGTGGTCTGCAGTGTGTGTGAAATCTTTCATAAACCAGATGAAAGTAAATATTTTGAAGAAGAGGTCACCACTGATTACATTGGAGGTTGGTGCTATGTGATACGGAGGAATGTGTCATGCCATTACTCATGAGCAACACACATACTACCGTTTTCATTCTGTCCCCGCAAAAGGCCTGAGGAAAGTACAGTATATCTTTTCAAGCATGTCAGCCTGCATAACCTACAAGATTTGCTGCAGTTGTCACTCTCAGGTTGTTTTCCAGATGGAGGAATTTGTTTTTGTCTGATCTCTTTGGCAGCAGTGCCTGAAATGGAGCTCTTTCAGTTGCATCATGGGTCTTTCTCCTCCTCAGTGCCTGTTGGAGACAGGATTCTGTAGCCTTTTCTCTTTCTATAGCTGCTTCTGGAGCTACTTTTCATGACACTGAATAATGCAATATGTTGATGTTTCAATCACTTTCAATTTGTGCTTTCACACTTTTTACAGCTGCGTTCAGAGGCACTTGTCCCCAAAGAACAGACTGTCTGAAAGTTTTAAATGACAAAATTCAATGACCCTGAATAAAAATGACTCTTTTTCCCTACTGTTTCAGACACTATATTTTTGTAACACTTTTTATTGAAGGATACCTGCACTCTGCTTCAGGATTTCATAACTCATTTATAAGCATCGCATAAATCTTTCATAAACTGGTGCTGGATCATTCATGTCTAATGCCAAAAACTTTTGGGGTTTTTGAGAGGCCTTATAGAGTATCACTTTGTCTTTGCAAGACTTATTGCACAACTGTAATGTATAACAATATTACTGTACATATTTTATTCTTATACTGCAAGTTTTTGTCCATGCTAACAGCACTTTCTTGAAGCTTTGAGACATTATCTATGAAGTTTCCCCTTCATTTACTTGACATATGGGCTCCTTATATAAATGAAGCTGTGGGAGGTGTACATTAGCGTTTCAAGAGTTATAACTACAAATTAGATTTCCAGTTTAATTTGAGAGCATTCAAATCAGTCATTCAGCTCACACATGGGCTTAAATAAGTGAAGTTGTAGCAGCCATGTTTTGTGCTTTCGTAACACATTTATCTTTTATAAAGCAGCATACCAGAGGATTTATAAAAGGCATATGTAAAAGATTTAAGGTTAGAGTAAAATGTTATGTAGTAGGTTGGTTAAGAAGCCTATAAATTTAATTATGGGTAGAATGCACGAGGCTGTAGCAAGGGTGTTGTGTCATTTTATTATTGCACTTTATAAGATGATTAAATGCACATTCAAGCTCTGAGAAATCCCTGACACATCCAACTGGCACAGTACTTCTCAGTTAGAGTATTTATGTACTTCACATAGGTGCAATCAAATGAGATATTATCCAGCTGGACTGGTGGTCGTCTATTTGCATTAATAAAGGATAATATGCACCATTCCATTGTAATGTCATGTGACTCTTTTTACAGCTACACTTATTTAAAGGAAACTCCATCCTGAAACACATTACATATCTTAATATTTACAGTGAAATTTAATAAGAGAAAAAAATTTAACCATCTTAAAGATGAGGGTTAACTATCAAGAAACATTTCACTGTTAGCATTATATGTGATATAATGTTAAGCAGTTCCAAGTTACTGAATAGACCCAGCATGGCTAGTTAGGAATCTGACAAGGATGTGACAGTGTTGGTGGTTTTAGAATAAAAGGGTGAATCTTTGGAAGCTGATTGGTTTGAATTGTGACGTGTATTCTACACAGAGTCTACAGATGATCAGGCGAGAGAGATTAAAGGACAAATTAAAGGAATAAAGCGCTGCTGCATCACTCAGTTTAGGTCGCGATGAAGGAAGGACTAAATGGGGTGGATATTTAATTTTAGAAATATCTAAATGAGGCTCCACGAGTGGCGCAACGACAACGCATTCGCCCTATCTTTCGGAGATCGCGAGTTCGAATCCAGGTGATGCTATAGCTGCCCATAGCCGGGAGCCGAGAGAGCAAGATTGGCCGTGCTCTCAGGGTGCTCTCCCCCCATGTCAATCAGCGCGACACTGTCCAGTCACGGGCGTCTGTGAGCTCATGTATACAAGAGGTGGGCG